>CM049594.1:10617507-11002347 GCA_026979955.1 Megalurothrips usitatus
ACTAACATGTTTGCGTAGGCGCGCGGTGCGGTAATGGCGCGACTATCAGCCGTCCACCTCCCGGCGGCGCGACCCGACCCGACCCGGGCCAACTGTGTTTTCGTACACGCGGATTAGGCCCTGCCGCTGCGTGTCCAGAATCCCCCCCCCCCCCCACAACCACCACCACCACCCCTTATCCTGCCCCGAAAACCACCACAACTACTACTGCCCTCCCCTCGTGGAAGCATTCACTTTTCGCAGGCCGCCTAACCGATCCATATTCCGCTGTGGACCGCAGCACTCGGGCCGCGTCGGCGGCGGCCCTCCACGCAATGGGATAAGCCGCTCCTGGAGGGGCCTTGTCTGTCGTCTGGAGAGTGGCTTCCTGCTTCCTGGGCCCCGCCGCGCCGCGCCCCCCCCCCCGCCCGGCTGCTTGACCCCCCGCGGGGCCCACTGCCGGGATGGCCCCCGCAGCCCTTTCTGCCCGCCGACGAGGGGGCTCCTTTTGTTCCTGGCATTACAATGGGCCTATCTCGCGAGGCGGGGCGCTTTCTTTCTGAGCACCGCCAGAAGAGTGGCGTCGTCCCCCCGCGCTACTTTAGCAGTGCGGTGGCGGCGTGCGGCGTGCGCGGCCATGTCTGCAACTGGCATTCATAAGCCCGGAGCCGCCGCCGCCGCCGCCGCCACCGCCGCTTGCCCTCCCACCGCCGCCTTGAAAGATTTCGCCGCTCCGCAGACGTTTCTCACTTTTTCGGCACTCGGAGGAGGCGGTGCGCACGGCGGGCCCCGCTCCTCCCTGCCTTTGTTCCAAATGCTCCGCGGCGACCCCCTTTCTCTCCGCCCCCTCCCCCGGCTGGTGCTGCCATCTGGCGGTGCCGGCAGACGTCACGTTTGCTCCCCCGCGCCCCTGGTAATGCTTGCGAAAAACCGCGGGCGGCGTTTGCCGCCAATGACATTCACCATCCCGCCTCCCATATATTTTGTAATGGTTTTGGAAATAGCGAGTATGATGAGCGGATTCAGGCCGGCTGCGGCGGCGCTGCACCCGACCGGAGGCGGCGGGGGCGGCGGGGGCGGCCGGCGGGGGCGGCCGGCGGGGGCTGCGGATATGGAGCGATGCGCGCGAGGCGATGAATGGCCCGTTGATTGATAGCGCGGCAGGCAGGCTGTGTTTAGCACCGAAAGGATTTCGCGTCCCGGCCGTGGGGTGCAGCACTGGGGGCGGCCCGGCCTCGGCCCGGGGTTCGGCACGGCCTCCCCTCCCCCGCCGCGCCCGCCCCCGCTAGGCCGGTCGGTCAAACGCGCTGTCCTCAGTGGTATTACCACTGTGGGATCAATTCGAGTCGAGGACGGGGGCTGCGGGGCTGCGCGCGCTGCGCCCCGGCCGACGCGGGCGGCCGGGGCCAACCCTCTCCTACCCGACCCGACCCTCCCCTCGCCGTTTGAGAATCGCAGCCGAGCCCCAGCGCGCCCCTCTCCGGGTCGCTGGGAGGGATGGGACGGGATGGGATAGGGGGAGTATGCCGACCACGCTCGGATCAGACACGCTCGGCCGTTTACCCCTTGCCCCCCCCCCCCTCCCGGCCCACGCCGCCACCCACCGCCCCCGCAGCTCCGCAGGGTCGGCGGCAGCCAGCGACGGCCCGACTACATCTCTGTCAGCCATCTGGGCCGCTGGCCGCTTATCGCAGTCACTGGCCACATCTCTGTCGACTCTGCCGCCGCCCCCGCCGCCGCCGCCGGCCGGGTTTATGCCCACCCGGTCGGTCGGACGGTCCGGGGAGGTGGCCGCCCGCCACGGCCCTTCCGTCCCCATGGCCGGCCGCTCAACGCTCTGGAAAACCCGGAGGCGGCCACCGCGCGTCGTCTGCTCGAGTTGCCGATGGAGGCGCGGCCCCCGCGGCCCCCGTGGGGCGCTTCCGGCGCTGCTGATGTTGCGCGGGGTCATATGTGAGGCAACACACCCGCACTTATTCGCACTCTTTGACCGGACGACGACGGGTATAGACGATTTTTCGGACCGCGCCGAGCAGCGCGATCCGGCCGGACACCCGAAGAGGAAGAAGGCGGACGGAGCTGAGCCGCCGTGGCCGGGCGTGGCCGCCCCGCCCCCAAATCAGGAGAGGGCGATCGTATTTGAGGCGCCGTCGCCGCCTCGCTAAAGGAGAGTTTCTCTGTGCGGCGCTCACTGGGGGGGGGGGGGGGCGGGCCTGCGGCTCAATCTCAGATCCACCTGCAAGTAGGCCGGGCCGGGTGGCCACGGGACCGCCACCACCCCGACGACGACCCTCCCCGGCGGCCGAGCCGTCCCCACCGACCCCGCCCGGAAGGGCCGCTGCGGTGAACAACTCTGCCGATCCACTGCTGGGGCGCTGCGCCCCGCTTGCTGGCCCCGGCCGGCCGCGGCCGCCCCGATGCCTCGTTCGGGGCCAATGAAATTTAATTCGATTCCCATGGACAATGTCGTCGGACTGGACCTACCTTGAGGCTTTGTCTGCGGCTTCAATGGGCGGAGCGGCGGCGGTCCAAAGGACCGTGGAGGGGCGAGGGAGAGAGAGATAGACAGAGGGACAGAGAGACAGAGATAGAGAAAGTATGCGGGGAGCGAGAATCTCTGTCGGTATGACGGAGAGAGAGAGAAAGAGAGAGAGAGGAACTGTGCAGGAAGGGTGCTAATTCCTCGACCACACACCCCCACCTCGTTCCTCGCCAAGAAGGCAGAGCCTGGCCTCGGCCGCAGAGACGGCGGGGGAGGGGCGCCGCCGTACGGCGTGTCGCGCTGTGTGCGCCGTGTGCCCCGGGACAGCGGCGGCACGGCGGCACCGGCAGGCGGACCGGCCCGGGGGGGCTGGAAGTTGGGTGTGTAGTTAGTTGTTGTGAATGCACCTCGAGGTGCGAGAGTGAGGTGGCGTTGCGGCGCGGCGCGGGGTGGTGGGGTCGGGGCGCGGAGGCGGTGACAGCCACCCTCTACATCTCCAGTAATTACTCATTGGGATAATTAATCCCCTCCTGTGCGCGCGCACGTGTGGGTGTGTGTGTGTGTGGACGGAAGAGGAAAGTAGGGGCGGGAGGGTGGGGGCGGTGCTCTTGCTGCAGCGCCGGTGGCCAGCTGGAGAACCCACCCCCAAAACTGGAGCGTCAACTCTTACTGCCCCTCTCTTAACTAAAGGCGAGCCACGCGAGACTCGTTAAAGTCCGGATTTCCTCTCTCCGCCCTTAAATACGACCCCGGGCGGGCGCCGGGGCGGGTAGGCCGGCCCGCGCGACACGCGTGTCCGCAGACGCGGCGGCTGCCTACCCACCGGGCGCCGTGCGCGCTCCGCACGTCGGGAAGGGCGGAGGTTCAGCTCGGCGGGCGGTGCCTGCGGTAACGGCAGCCGTCAAGGACGCCGTCAGAGGACGCCGTCAGAGGACGCCGTCAAGGACTTGGCCATCGGGCAGCCGACGGCCGGCCGCCGGGGCCGCGTGTCGGGGATGGACCCGGCGCCCCAGCGCACCCGGCGCGCGCTCCTCTCCCAGAAGCAGTGCGGCGGCCCTGTCGGGGGCGGCGGGGGGCTCCCAGGACGAGCGGCTGTCCAAGGGCAGTCCGCCCGCACGACTGCAGGGGAGCAGGGCGGGGGAGGTTAAGGGGCAGTTTGGACAGATTGGTATGGCTTGCAGGACGAGACTGGCGAGAGCCTATCCACTTTCCAGGGGGCACTTCTGTGACTCGCCGCCCCTCCCCCACCTCACCTCCCGGCCCTCCGCCCCTCCGGGCTGCCCTTTCGACCGATATTAATACCGGGCAAGGTGAGCGCGGGGTGGCGGCGGGCGGGCGGCCGTGTTTGAAGACCGGACGAGGGAATCGTGACCGGCCTGCCTCCGGCCGCCGATGTGTTTGTGTGTGTGTGTGGCGGCTTGTGTGCATGCGTGCGTGTGTGAGTGTGCGATTCTCCCACCGCGCGGCCGGCGGGCAGTGGCGGGGGCTGGGCTCGCGCGCGTTGTCCGGCCCAACGCCCCCAACAGTGTTCCCAGGCGTGTGTGTGCGTGTGTGTGCTAGCGTGTGTGTGCGGCGTGCCGGAGTAGGGGCCCGCGACTCACGCCGAGCTGAGCGCGCTGCGTCATCATGAGAATTGTTTGCACTCAGACCGCCGCCGTCGTCATCGTCTGAATGTGTTTCAAGGTTATGCACACACACACACACGCACATCACAAGTTTCGTAATTTAAATTTGCGCGCCGTGCATAGAGCCGCGCGGAGGGGGTGGGGTAGTGCCGGCGGGCTGTGCGGAGGCCATCAGAGCGACATATCGGCCGGTGATGCTTACAGCACTCGGACAGCCCAGCACGCCGCGCGGGCCGCGCCCCCGCGCTTTAGTGCGGCGCGGAGCACGGCTGACTGCGCGTCCGTAAATTTCCCTCCCTCCCTCCCCTCCCCTCCCCTCTCCTCCCGCCCTTCCCCTCCCCGCCAGCGGCAAACACACTGCGCGCGAGCGCGCACTCCTCTCCGCTCCGCTCCTCCACAAGCAGGCGGATTTATTTTCATTTGCCGCACGTAACGCGGCCACTTATCAAATCAGAATACCACCACTACCACCACCGACACTCACACACACTCAAAAGAAAAGGCAAACAAAAAAAAAAAAGACAACAATGATAAATCCGCGGGGGGCGTGTGCTGGTGTGTATCGCAGCCGCCCCGCTGCACTCCCCCCCCCCCCACCTCTCCCCGGTCGTGACCTTGAAGATCAGTAGTTTGGGCCGCTGCCGCCGCCGCCCCGCCGCCTAATGCGTTGCCTCCCATCCGTTTCCGTTGGCCGCGCACGGAGAGTAGGCGGAAGGAGGGTCGCGTACTAAGATCTCTGTGTGGAGCAGCAGCAGCAGCAGCAGCAGCAGCAGCAGCAGCAGCAGCGGCCGTCCGCGGCGGGGACGTCTGCGAGGAGATATATGCCGCGAGGGCTCGCTTCGGACGGCGCTCGCGGCGCGGCCTACTGGAGCAGCGGGCGGAGTGGGGCAGCAGCCGGGCCGAGCCCGCATCCCTGTCCTTGCCTTGGACAGTGAGGCGAGGCGAACGGGGGGCCGCGGGGCGGGAGCGTGCGTTTGTTGTACACGACCGCCACCACCCACCCCGCTCACGACGGCACGGCACCGCGGCACGGCGGCGGCCGCGCGCTTCACACGCGCATTACGGCTTATATCGCGTTGGTCGCGTGTGATTAACCGCTCGCAAGAGGCTGTTCGTCCGCCGAAACTGATGAATGCCCTGCGGCCCCTCTGCGGGCGGCGGCGGCGGCGCGCGGCCGCATAGCTGTTGCGTGATTTACACCGCGCGGACCCCGAATTATACTGCGGGATGGGCGTGGCGGGGGCCGGGTCGCTCCTGCGCCGCGGCGCTGCTCCGGGTGGCCGCCGCCGGGGACGGACGGACGCCGAGTGTCGCAGGGTCGCTTTTATACCGTCGGTCGCTTTATTTCTCTCATCGGTCACTCAGCGTGGCGGCTGCCGGCGGCTCCCCCCCTGCGTATGCGGGAAGATAATGACCGTACCGCGGCTGCCCGCGCGGCTGCAGGTACCACGCCACGCCACGGCACGCCACGGCACGCCACGCCACGCCACGCCACGCCTGTCTCACGGCTGCCGCTGCTGCTGCACCCCCGCCGGCCTCCCAATCAGATCGGTGGCTGCGGCCCCATTCATCACGCGGCGCGCGTAGGCGACGAGAGCAGAGCGGGATAGTAGAGCGGAGCGTTGCGCGACGAAGGGCGAGAGATGCAGGAGAGAGAGAGAGAGAGAGAGAGAGAGGGAGAGAGAGAGAGAGAGAGGGGGGATGGGGGACATAGGATCTGATCACAGCTCAATGGGATGAAATCGGTCAATTTGTAGCCGGGCAATGAATGGGCCCGGCCTTGTCTCCCGCCCGGCCGCCGGCCCGGATTTCATTGTGAAGGGGCGCAAAAAGGGAAGGGACACATAAATAAACCATGCAGCGGTGTCCCGACACGGCGGCCCGGCTCAAGCGGCCCCCTGCTGGCGCGGGAGGACCGCCTGGCTGCGCCGAGACGGCGGGAACCTGATTTTCCTGTAAATCCGGAGTCATTGTTGGGCGGTGTCACCGTCATGGGATGTCACCACCGCGGTGGGGAGGTGTCACACACCGCACGGGGTGTCATAACAAGGGGGTGTCACCGCGGGGTGCGCACCGTACAAGTTGCCCAATTATAAGCCCCATTAGGCCAGTTTGTTCGACACTTCCACTGCGGCGGTGTGCTGGGGGGGGGGGGGGGCAGTGGAGGCATAAGACGTACGACAGTGGAAGAGAGAATGTCGGGGAGGATGAGAAAGAGAGGAGAGAGAGAGAGAGAGAGAAGTAAAAGCGGAGCCTCCTGTGACGGGTGGTGAGGGGCGGTGGGAGGGGAGTTGATGAGTAGAGGCAATGCCGCGGAAGAATGCGCAGTAGAATCGTCTCAAACCATTGGAACAGGGAGGGGGGGGAGCGGGGCGTGAAGGAGCAGGACTACTGCGCAAAACCGGCCAAATTGTGGAGAAAGCATTTGGACTGGGGGGGGGGGGAAGGAGGAGGAGAGGGGGGGGGGGGGCGGGGCGGAACTCTTGATAGGTGAATTTATGACTTGACGAAGACAGAGGTCCGAGCTCGACATTGAATGGGAGGATGTAAAAGGAATGAAACCATCAATCTCTGGAGGATATCTCGCCTGATGTATGGAGGGGTGCAGAGCCTGCAGGCTGTGCCGGGCTGTGCTGCCCGGGGGCCGGCCTCGGCCGCCGGGGCCCTCACGCTAACGACGGAATCTCGCCTCGCGGCCTCGGCCCAGCCGCGGACCCGCCCGGCCCACATCCTTTTCTTTCTTCCCTTTGAGCCTCCACTCTTTCAGCGCGCGCTGGCCCCCGCTGCCTTCGGCGCGGCGCGTCTTGGCCGCCTATCCTCCCCGGGGTCCCCGGAGACGTCCCGGGGCTCGCGCGCCGGCCTCGCGCCTCGGCCTCCGGGTCCTGGCTGCCGGAGCACACGGCAGCACCTGCCGGGGCTCCCCGCGGCCGCCCCGCACCTTCCGGCTGCTGCGACGCCCCAGACAGCGCAGAAAGAATCGCCCGGGAGATAGTGTCCGCGGGACGTGTGACGTCGTTTGCGGCCCTTGTCGCGGCGGGGTGGACGCGTCGCACCTCGGCACGGCGCCATCATTCGTGTGACAGCGGAGCGCCGACGCCTCGGGCAGGTTATTGTCGGGGCGGGGCGGCGAGGAGCCCTGCCACCGGGGCCGCGGGGTCGGTAACCGCCGGCCGGGCAGATCCTTTGGGATCCTTTCGTTTGTTGCAAAAGCGGCCGCGGGAGTCGCACTGGGACGTGGCGCGGGGCGCGGCCCGCGGCAGAAGTGGGGGAGGCCAGACTAGCTGGAGAGAGAGAGAGAGAGATAGAGAGAGAGAGGGAGAGAGAGAGAGAGGTGGAAGGGGCTAAGATAGGGGCGAGAGGGAGAGAGACGGAGGGAGAGGGAGAGAGAGAGGTCTCAGTGTCGTCTAATCATGGCTTCATCTGCATGAAGTAACCGTTCCGCTTGTCAGCCCCAGCCCTAATCTCTTATCATATCTTCTTGTGCTCATTAAATTAACCAGACATTGCGCGACTCTCTCTTGCCACTGCCATTGCCGCGAGCCGCCCCGCCGGGCCCCCGCCACCCCGCCGCCCCGGAGCCCCTCAGCGCCGCACCCCGCCGCGGCAGTCACTTCGGCCCTTCTGGTTCTTGTTTGTATAATCACCCCATGCTCCGCGCGTGCGCCGCCCTTTGCGCTGCAAAGGTCTCCTTGTTTTCGTCTGCTGGAAATTATCGGAACCTATGGAAGCCGCTCTGCGACGCCGGCCAAATAAGGAAAAAAGGAAACAGAAATGGAAACTGGTCTGGTCGCGATGACAATTGAATTAAAGTAATTACGCGTGGCCTTGAGCGCGGACGTCTCGGTTCATTCACAGAGGGGATAAAAAAAGGGGGAGCTTAAAGCTTTAAGCAGAATTACTTTTAAAATGTTGCTTTCCGCTGAAACCCGAACATTCAGCAGCGCGTCTCGATACAAAGAAGAGTAATCGTTTTCCCTCGAAAGAATGACGAAAAAAGGCAGATGGGCAGCGGTTTCAAAAAGTCATCAATATCGCTTTCCTCACACACGCACACAAAACACGCACACTAACAGAGGCCCCCCGCGGCCGCAGCGTGGCCGGCCCCGCACTGTCCGGCCGGCGGCGGACCGACGGATCGGTTGTTGGGTCTGACAGCCCACATTAAAGGGACGTTTGTACCTCGGGGGGCGGGGAGCCGCGCGGGGCCCTGAAACACATTCGTCCCGGCGCTGGCGGCACCAGTCGCTGACCCCGCCACCCGGCTTGCGGCGCGCACTCCGAAACAAATTCATTTCGCACAAAATCGCTTAAAAATCACGGGAGCTCATTCAAACTCTGTACGAACTTGACGGCCCTGCGGACAGGCCTTGCCGCAGCGGGAGCCGAGAAGCCGGCAGTGCAAACCCACGTGTCTTCCCGCGCGCGCTTCCGCTACGACAGTTTGCCAGGAATTGTTATTTCCGGTCCGACAGGAAGGCTGTGAGTGAGTATCAGGGGGCGGGGCGGGGGCCGGCGGCCGGCGGCGGCCGGGACGGAAGTCACCGCCGAATCAACTGTATAGGGCCGCCGCCGCGGGCCCCCGGGGCCCTCGGAGGTCTCCGACGTGGAGGAAGCGGGGGGCGCGGGGCGGCCGGATGCGCGGCGTCGTCGGGCGCGAGCGGCCCGTGGGGAGCGACTCGGACGGGCGCTCAGGTACCGCGACGGCGGCCACACCCCGCAGCCCGCGGCCCTGCGGCGGCCAGAGAAACCGGCCAGCAGCGATCGGGCGCGGCGCGGCGCGGTGGTCCCGGCGGAGCAGCGCGGCAGTTAGCCTCCCCCCTAATGCCACTTCCAAAAGTGTTACCCTCCACGGGTCCATTCTACGTGGGCGGGTCATCGCCGCCGCCGCCGCTTCCGAACGCGCCCTCCGGGGGGCCGGGTCGGGTCGGGTCGGCCTCGGGGGCCCGCCCTGCCTGTCGCACCGAGCCTCTTACCGCGGGGACGATCGGTTCGGACTGCGGCGCCGCGGCGTTCTCGCTGCCTCCGACATCGCGAGTAATTTGCGTGCGTGTGGCGGCCGCACGAGTGTGTCGCGCTCGCCGATTTATTTCGGACAGATTCCCCGACAGCGCCGCGCCACGCCGCGCCGCCCTCGCTGCCCATGGAAACTAACGCGTCCCTGGTTTTGTCCTCTGTTCCAGGTGGGTTGGCGTGCGGAGCCAGCCAGAGGCAGCAACCAGAGGGCGCATGTCGGTGAGCGGGGCGCTCTCGCCGTGTCGTCCCGCACCGCCCTTTTTCTCACCGACCCGCCTGCCTGCTGCCACAATTCCTCATCCCCCCTCCCCTCCCCCCTCCCCTCGTGTGCTGCAATTGCTTTGCGCATTCGCCGGTCGGCTGTTCGCGCACACACCGCAAATAAGCCTTAACAAGGCGGCGTGGCCTGCGGGCAAGTGTGCTGATGGTGGTACGGCCCCCCATACCCCGTCCACCCCACTCCCTCTGTCTGTCTGTCTCCCTCGCACGTTCGCTGCATCAAAAGCACCTCTAAAAACTATAAACGAAACGTTACCGTCACAATCTTTCTCTCGGTGTTTTTTTTTTTGTAATGTATAAATGGACAAATTAATGAATAAAAAAATAAAAATAAAGTTGGACTTGATTGCGACCCCTGACTGCGCCTACCTCCCTTTTGGCGTCCCTCTGCTGCCGCCGCTGAGGTAACGCCGACCGCTCTCCAGTGTAACGCCTCCCCTTTGTGTCACGAAGATCATTAAATTTAAACGAAGCTCTCGCCCTCATCTACGCCCTGCTCTATCCGTCTCTCTCCTGCCCGCAGCCAGCCGCACACCCCCAGCCCCTCCAAGCGCGCAGAGAGTGAGAAAGAGGAGCGGCTAAGTGATATCTCACCCCCCCCCTCCCTCTCACTCTACCCCCTTCTCTGCTCCAACCCCCACCACCACCACGCTCCTTCATTTCGAGGCACGCGGAAGTGCGAAGTTGAGTCGGAGGAGAAGAAGAAGCACAAGAGTGTCACCCCGGAGCCGGCGGCGCGGCGGCGACGCTAGACAGCGGCTGTGCCGCGGGGGGAGGGCTCTCCACAGTGCACTACACGGGCAGTGGGCGCGGTGCTGGTGGTAAACCGCGAGGCGCACGGGGCACCGCGGCACAGTGCAAACAGACTCGCCCGGACCGGGGGCAGCGTGTCGCCTGCCGCACCCAAAAAAAAATAGACAAAACATCATGTGGTTGTGATGAGGAATTGAATGCGCCGATCTGCGCGAATGCAGCGCGCTTTCACACAGTGACCGCAGAGGGGGGAGTGTGTTCGTAGAAGAACCGAGTCCGAGTGCAGTGTGTGGCGCCGTGTCCCGCGGCCTCCCACCCGCTCTCTCTCTCTCCCCGCTCAGATCGGCGATGTTTACGTTTTTCCCCGCCGCGTCCTCGTGGCAGCCTGCCCTCCTCTCTTTTTTTCTTCTCCCCCACATTTGGCCGAACTGCAAAGATACTCCGGGAATGGGAGTTGGTTTTTGGGGCACCAAGTCGACCTATGGCTACTTCGTACTTCCACTACAGGCGCGGTGCTTGTTAACGCGGTCGCCGGCCGTCCCACACCCGCGAATACATGCTGGAGTTCCAGGAGCAGCACGAGGACCGCGGTCCTCAAAGCCGTCTGGCTGTGCGACTTCCTCAAAGGGTGGCGGGCGGCGGCAGAGGCGCCTGGACCGGAGCGACGCCGCGGGACGTCAACTATTTCAATATCGTCCCTGCAGCACCCAGCAGGCCAGGCGGCGCGCGGCCCTCCCTCCACGGAGCTGAGCCAAAGGGGGCAACACTCAATGCTTTCGAACCGCACGGCGAGCAGAGCTCTATGCGTTGCCTGTATCCCAGGCCCGCCAGCGGTGCATCATCCGTGAATTACTAGAGGGGCCGTACATAAATGACGTAAAAATATGCAACTGAAATGGGGCTCGCGCGGATTCGAACCCACGCTACTCTCTTCACCACAGCACGCCCACCGACGCCTTTGCCCGCTCGGCTACCGCTCGCCAGACACCTGCGGCGATACAGGCGGGCCTGCCAAGCGGCAGTCGAACCAACAGACGCACCGCCAGGCGACGATCGACCTGGCCGTGACAAGGAAGTTTGGCAGTTTGGTGTCCAGCGGTTGGCAGCCTCAGGCGGCGGGCGGGCGCTCCGTCACGGAGACAACAACAACTAAAGCCCGCCCAGTCTTCCCATTTGAGTGTCCCCCCATTGAGCGCGGCGTGTCGTGTCGTCCTCCCTAGTTTGCGCGTTCGAGTGGAAAATGGGGCGCGCACTGCAAAAAGGGGATAATAAAATGGGAGGAAATACTGAGTCCTCGGCAGGGGAAGGGAAAGAGGGAGGGGTGGGTGGCGTGCCGCCGGCGCCAGCAGGCGAAGCGCCCCGGTGCCCCACTGCAGCAACATTGGGCCCGTCGCGCGCGTCCGACGACGGCGCTCGTGCGAGAGAGCGGCGCGGGCGGGCGGGGGCAGAGGGATGCGCAGAGCACCCGGTACGCGCCCCGCCAGCTCCGCGGGGCCGCGCAGCGTCACGGGCACACACGCACCGCACACGCACCGCACACGCACCGCACACGCACCGCACACCCGTGCATCACGGCGGGGCCACCTCTCGCTGCCTCCCCGTCCCACCCGCCCCTCCCGGAGACGTTTTTTCTCTCCGGGCCGCGCCCCGCATTCCAGCCGCGGGGGGAAATTAATTGCCAACGACTGCAGGCCGAGCAGCCGAGCCCCCGTGATGCCGGGAGGGGGCACGACTCGCACGTTCGTGTCGCCCGGAGCGGATAACTCGATGCCGCGCCAATGCCGGTGGGGTCGTGCGCGCTTTGCATGGCAGCTTCTGCTCGCTGCTATGCGCCGGCCTGCCCTCGCCTTGGAGAGCGGAGCAGCGCGGCTAGAGAGCCCGCTAGAGAGGGAGAGCGGCCTATTGGGCGTGGGTCGTTGCCTCTCTAAGTCATCCGGTGCGGGGCGTGAGAATGGCCGGGAATCTTCCCCGACATTTCTGTGTTTCCACCGCCGCGCCTGGCGTCACGCACACTGCGGCGCTCCCCCCCTCTCCGACATGGCCAAACGACGTCCTCGGGGTCGCTGCCGTCCCCGAAATCTCTCTCTCTCTCTCTGTCTCTCTCTCTCACGCTGTCTCTCTCGCTCCTTCTCTCCCTCCCCCCGCTCTTTTAGCTCCTTGTGGCGGTAGTGCGGGTGCCTCGCGAAAACGGACGCAATCTGTACGGCGGCGGCTGCGGCTGCGGCGGCAGGAGTGGTGGCAGCGGACCTGCTCGACTTGCACAGTTTCCCCTCGAGCGGTCCGATTCACTTTCCCCGCCGCGCCGCCCGCCGTCCCGACCGACCCAACGGCCCCACCAGACTTATATCCCTCCCTCCTCCCTACTCCTCCTCCTCCTCCTCCTCCTCCTCCTCCTCCTCCTCCCCAACCACTCCATGAGACCGCCCGGCCGCCCGCCCGGCACGGCTGCAGCGGCCCGGCCACAGCCTCCCCCTCACCCACCCCGCCGGTTCTGTATCAATATCACTGAGCGTCCGGGGCATAATCGTGTAATGAGAAATACCGCCGCCCCGACGAAAAATATCTCGCTTGCCTGAGAGGGAGGAGGAGGGGGGAGAGGGGGGGGTAGTCGTTACGCCCCGGGGGGGCTGTGATGTATACGTCTCCCCCCAGCCAAGGAGAGCGGACGGACCGGGAGAGGAGGGGGAGGGGGGGCGATGCCCCGAGAGCTAATTAGAAGAGTGCACAAAATGCCCTCTGATTCCTTCAACCCGGCCAGAAATTAGAGAGACGTCGTGGCGGGGCGTTGCCGAGCCCCCGGCCGGTGCCAGCCGTCCCCCTCCGCTGTCAAAACGAGCGAAAAATGACAGGAGAGAGAGAGAGAGAGGGGGGGAGAGAGAGAGAGAGAGTGGGAGGGAGAGAGAGAGAGAGAGAGAGAGAGAGAGAGAGAGAGAGAGAGAGAGAGGAGAGCGTGGGGAAAAGGGTGTTGTCCGTCTGAAGGCCACAGAGGCCGTGCCGGCTGTGGGGAGTGTCGGCTCCGCGGCCGGCCGCACGACCCGACCCTGCGCGCCGCACGTCTGGGCGTCACGTAACGATTTCGCACAGTCTCGCCTGGTGCCGCCTGGTCGCCCCGCGGCGCTGCGCTCCTCCTATCCCGGTCCGGCAGCGAGGGCCGACCGTTAAAAACCCTCCAAACGGGGGCCGCCGCCAGACGGGACGGACACGAACGACGAGTAGTATTATTTCCTTGGCACTCTTGTTGATAAAGCAGCAGCGCCCCCCCCCCCGCCGCCGCCGCCGGCACCCGCCCGCCTCGGGTCGGGGGGACGTAACTTTGGGGCGTAACATGGCGGCGGCGGCGGCGGCAGCGCAGTGGCCGCTGGGAACTTCAGCTACAGCCGTCAGCCCCGAAGAAACTGCGTTCGGCAGCGCCGCGGGCAACGCACACTGCGGCAGCCATTATTTGCAGTGCACGTGACGATTATCGGCAGTTATAGAGGCGGAAACGTCCTGAGGTGACAGCACCACCGGGCGCCCGCGGATGCCAGGGTAGGCCGGCCCGCACGACGCGTCTGTCTGCAGTTGCCTAACCCCGCAGGCGCCGTCCGCACCCAACACGGGCAAGAGGGGACGCGATGCGGAGAAAAGGAAGAGGCGGATGAGAGCAAGAGAGAAAGAGAGAGAGAGAGAGAGAGAGAGAGAGAGAGAGAGAGAGAGAGAGAGGACCCAAGTTGGAGTGCATTATTCAAGGATTCTCCCTGATGTTGGCCAAAGTGTCATAATCCGTGTTTGCAAAGAAAAGCAGGCGCGTTGCGCTTGGCTGGCAGCCGCTGGCAGCCCCTTGTGGGGACAGGGCAAACGCCGCGCCGTCACCCGGCCTGTACACCCCGCAGCGCCGCGCGGCCGGACGGGACAGCGGCGGGGCGGACCCCCCCTGCTGCAAGCCCGGCGCCGCCCGGCCCGCGGAGCCCGGGGCCCGCGGCTCGACAAAGTCAAGAAGTTATAAATTATGCCGGCCGGCCCCGGCTCCGGCCGCGTGCCGTGTAAGAAGAGCAAGAGTAGCCCGGCTCGGCTCGGGGCCGGCCGCCGCCGCCGCCGCCGCCACGCAGACGTTGCGCTCCGCAATCTGTTGAGGTGCGCCGAACACGGCTATATCGCTGGTGTCGCTGCTATGGCCCCCCCCCAGCGGCCGCCCCCCCCCCCGCAGCCACCACACCTCCACGCTCCTCGCCTCCCACTCCCCTTCGTCATCCCTCTGACCCCCCCCCCCTCCCCCTCCACCCCTCTCGGTATGTGTCACTCCCGGGCTTCTTCCTCCGTGACATTCTTTGCCTCGCCTCGGCCCGAGGGCGCGGCGCAAAGTGAACGGGTTTGTTTGCTGCCGCAGCGCCGCCCACCGCAGCAGCACCCGCAGCAGCCGCCGCCGCCGCCGGCCCGGACTTTTGCACAGTGACGTCGGGGGCGAACAAGTCCGAAAGGGGAGAAAATAATTGATTAGGGTCTTCCGTCAGCGAGGCCGCCGCGGGGCCGCGGGGAGTCACTGCGACAAGCACTTAGGGCGTCGTCGGAGCGCCTGCCGTCGTGTCTGCGGCCCGCACACCAACCTCCGTTCAATGTTTGATGCCCATCCTCACGGGCGCCCGCACAAAACCAACAGAAGCGAACTGGAAGAAGGAGTGAAAAACGCAGAAATTTTTTTTTCGAGTTTTAGTTTTAACCAGTTGTTCCTTGAACGATAACCGAATGGATCGGTTTTTAAAATAACAGAAAGTCGCAGAAATCCGAGCCGTGCGAGTTCTCCTCTACGAAGGCCATAGTCTGCAGACACACTTTTTTGCGCCCAACAAGTTAAAACGCAAAACTATGGTGCGCCGTGAAGTTGTTCGCTGCCGGCCGCGGTGCTCGCGCGGCGTGTCTTACGGCCGCATACCGGGCCCTCTTCGCCGGCGGCAGCGCGCTGCTCCGCCCCGTCCAGTGCGGGCCTTTGGACACGGACCCGACGACGACGAGTCGTTCGGAAAAACCAGGCGGCGGCATAACTATTTTACGACAAGTCAGTCAGTCCCCATATAGTGCGTCTTCGTGCAATCGCGTGCCCCCCGCCCCTTCCCTCCCTCCCCGCTTGCCGGCGCTGTTTTGACGCGCTTCCGGCGGCGATGCGCCCCCCCCCCTCCTCCTCCTCCTCCTCCTCCTCCTTCGCCGCCCCCGCGCGTCGTCCTCTGCAATGAAAACTTGATGACGAGCCGCGGCCGCCGCCCGAGCAGTTCAGTTCTCCTCTTGCGGCGGCGCGCGGCGCCCGGCTCAACCGGAGGAAAAACTCAACAATAACAAAAGATTTCCATAAAGCTACCGCGAGCCCCGCCCCGGCCGGCCCGCGGAGACCGCTCCCTGGCTTTTATTTTCCCTCCCGCCATTCTTTATTTTGCCCCCCCCCCCCTACCCCGCCTCTTATTCGGCCGGGAGAGGAAAGGATAATGATTGTTTTCGTAGCGATGTTGGCCTCGATTCCGACTCTCGCTCCATGAGCCACCGCCAATGACCGGCCGGGACGCCTTCCCAGGACGCCGCCAGGACGCCGCCGCCAGGACCTCCAGCAGCCTTTGTCGGGGCGCCTCATTTTTCTCCTTGCAACGCGAGTTTTATGGCGAGGCCCCCCTTGTGAATTACGACAAGGCCTATCTCGCCTGCGGGATCGCCTCGCGGCCCCTAAAGATGCGCCAATTACCCATCAACTCCACGGAACGGAAAGGCTAAAGGGACGAGCGGGGCCGAGGGGGGGGGCAGGTGAGATGAGGCGGGGGCCGCGGGAGCTGCGCGGCGGTACACACTCGCGGGGTACGCCGGGTACCCGGCCGGTAGCCGCGCTGCCGCGGCGGCCACTCCACTCCGCTCTTGCCGTTGCCGCGAGCGACGCGCATCCAACAGTTTGTTTTTGCCCGCGGCCCCGCCTCGCGGAGGGATGCCCGCTGTGCCCTCCTCGCTCCGCACTGCTGCGCTGCGCGGCCGCCTTCCGAAACGCGCCCCGCCGCCCCCCCCCCCTCCCCCCTCCATCTCCCTCCCGGGCGACCGCCCCCGGGCCGACTAGCGTGGCCTGGTGAGAACTGTTATCAAAGTGGCGTCTGTTCTTGTCAGCCCGCTGATGGGTCGGACCGCGTACGCGGCGCTGCTGGGGGCGGCCCGGAATGGCGCGGGCCCGGGGGGCGGCGCTGAGCGGGGGGAGGGGGGGGGGGGGGGGGGCGAACTTGCTCGACTCGCTCTGCTGATTGCCAAGGGCAGTCAGTCCCAGCCAGCAGCGGCCCGCCACCCGCGTGCAGCGGCGGCGCGGCGGCTCAGGTAGTCACATGTGGGCCGGGAGTAATACGAGTGATGAGGGCCGACTCCAGGAGAGAGCGAGAGGGGCGTAGGGGCCTGGGGGACCCGCCGCGGAGGCGGGAGGGAGAGGGAGGGAGAGGCGGGCGCGGGGCGCAGGTGCGAGAGAGCAGAAGCTATCGCGGAGGGAGCGGTGGAGGGAGGACAGCTCGCTGAGTGGGCCTTCAGCCTGACAAAAGTGACGAACAACCTGTCCGTTGCCGGCGCGGCGGCGGCGGCCCCCCCGCGAAGCGTAGCCTCCCGGCAGCCAACTCCAAGCAGCGCGCCACGGCGGCGCCAACCGAGCGGCCGCCGGGGGGACACTTGGCGAAACCTGCGCCCCGCGGCAACGTCACCACACACAGCCAAGATAATAAATTTCAAAGACATCATAACCGAAATGAGAAAAGGAAATAGCTAAACGGTCGGCCCATGGCAGGCAGCGCCTCGACGAGCCTCTTGCCTCCTGCCTGCCCTCCGGAGAGTATCGGTGAGCGGAGCCAGCGGAGCCGACACAATTGCCTGGCGTCTGAGCAGCGCGGAGCAGAAGAGAGGCCCGGGCAGAGAGCACGCCGTGTCCGCGCTCAGCCCTGGTGCGCCGTGTTCCAGGCGCGCGCTGCAGACACCGCAGCCGCCGCCGCTCTCCACACGGAGACTTGTTCTTGCAGCCACTATACCCACTTGTTACGACGGCGCCCCCCGCCGCCCCCCGCCGGGCCCCGCACAGGCCGGCCTCGGGGGTGAGTCGAGTTGAGCAGGCGCCCAGCGGAAAATTGGCCCGTGCGCTATGCGATGCTGCTCCCGCCGCTGCTACCACCGCCGCCGCCGCCGCCACCGCCTGCCCTGCCGACACCACCTCACCCCTGAAACTGTTCAATGGAAATGACTTGCACACGACGGGAGGCGATGCGGGGCAGCACTGGGAGGAAGGGGCCGCAGCCCCCCGGGGCCCTGCCGGCAGAGCAGACACCAATATATGTAAACTTTCTCTAAATAATCAAATGACGTAAAATATATTTGTGGCGAATATGAGCATAAATACCGCCGCGGAGTACACGCTGAGTTTCCCGAGTGGACTCCCACCCCAGCCGCGCCGCGAGTGGCCGGGACCTCTAACCGCGCCACAACAGCGACTCTTTCAGTGGACAGCAGCGGGGGCCGCGGCGGGGCGGGCGGGCTGACGGAGCCCCCGGCAGAGGCGGCGGCGCGCCCGCCAGCCATCTAACGGCCCATTGTGGCGCTGACCGTAAATGTAATGCGACGTTTATAACAATGACAAGAGTTTAGCGCGGCTGGCGGGGCCCCGGCGGGGCGGTGGTGCGGGGCCCGCGGTGCCGCTGCCGCCGGCCTCGGCCGCTGAGGACCTCGGCCGGGCGGGCGGGCGACCTCAGCGCCGGCAAGCAGCGCGGGCGCCTCGCCTCTCCGCGGCGACGGCGACGACGACGGCGATTTGCTCAAGGAATTGCTGTACTTTTTAACTTACTTTTCCGGCGCGCCATGAACTGAGTGGGCTGCGCACTTTATCTCTCGTCGCCCATTCATTTTTATCATAACAAAAGGCGCCCCCTCCACCCACTGCCGCGTCCCGCAGCGCCGCGCGGCCGCCACCGCCCACTTTTTTTTGAATTAACTGCGGTAACGCGTCCATATCAGCAGGAGGAGAGGGAGGGGAGGAGGCTGAGGCGGCGGGTAACGCTGGGCGTGCGAGCGAGACAGAAGGCGCAGCGCGTGAAAGTACGGGTACTCACACTGGGGATCTAGTGTACAAAAATAATTATCAGTTCAATTTTTTTAATTTTTTTTTATTTGGCCGGAGACTACAATAAATATACTCTAGAAAATTACGTATAAGTGCTATTAAAATAACCGAGCGCACGGGTATTTTCCCGACCCTGGCGCCTGCACCCCGCCTCGGCCCGGCCTCGGACGCGACAGCGACAGCCGACGTGATCCTCGGAGAATGCTTTGGTTGCCGTCGGCCCGGCTGGAGACGGCTGCCCCCCCCCCCCCCCCCCCCCCCCCGGAGCGCCGCCTGGCTGCGGCAGCCCGCGAGCTTCAATCGCGTGGAGTCGGTGGCGGCGCTCGCGAGCGCACAGCAAAACTGAGGTGCGTCGGAGACGGCAAAGAGCGTCTGGAATTCGCAAGTTCTGGTTTACGGTAATCGCGTCGGAGAGGGGGTGGTGCTGTGGGGCGGGCGGGGCGTACAGGGAGGCATTCCGGGTGCGGGGCTGCAGGGGGCGTGCCGGGGGCGGCCTGGGGGCGGCCTGGGGGCGGCCTGGGGCCGGGGGTCGGGGCCCTGCGCCGCCGCCGAGTGTGTCCAAAGGCATGCCGGGCGCGCTGCCGCCGCCGGGCTGAGCCCCCCCCCCCTGCCATCCCCAGACGCGTTTGACATTCTAAGACTGGCCGCTTGCCGAGGAGGAGGAGGAGTCCATGCCGGCGCTACACTACCGCACTACTGCTGTACGCGCACCCGATATGCGTACTCAACGGGTGCTGGAGAGAGAGAGAGAGAGAGAGAGAGAGAGAGAAGAATGGGGGGGGGGGGGGGGAGAACTCGGAGCGAAGAATGGCGGCACTTTGGAGCAAGGCTCGAAGGAGGCCTGGAGTAGCAAAAGGGGTGGGGGACTGCGACACCTACCGACAAACTCAACTTGTTGGCGAAAGCTAAAAGAAATTTATCACAGCCTCCCCGCGCCCCTGCGCCCTGGCCTCCCCTCTGCTCCCGGCACCGGCTGCCTGCCGGGCCGCCTAAAACTGCGCCGCTCGCGGCCCTGCCCGCCCGGCGGCGCTGCCTCCCGGGTACCCACCCCCCCGCGGCCCCCCCTGGAGTAGCAACGAAAAATGGCACGACGCTTTTCCTGATAATTGTGTTTGCCAAACTGCTCTCGGCCCTCCGGGTTCGGCCGGGGCCGGCGCCTGGCTGGCTCGGCGCCTCCGCCTGGGTCAGCGATCACCGGCGTCAGATCGGAGAGGGCGAAACAGCGAGGCGGTGCGGTGCGCCTGCCGCTGCTGCGGCCAGCAGGAGTATCCGCTTTCAGCCCCGTCGCCCCTGCCTGCCACATACCCTGTGTCTCCTGATGCATAAATACTTTTTTACAACATTAAAAAAAGTGAAAAAAAAATACGTGTGAATTATCGTGCGCGTTTATAGGAGGCAGCTTTTGTTTTTCGTATACGTGTTTGTGACGCCGTATGCAATTAACACGACGGCTCTGAGCGAGCGGCAGGCAGACAGGGAGAGAGAGAGAGAGAGAGAGAGAGAGAGAGAGAGAGAGAGAGAGAGAGAGAGAGGGGAGGGGGGGATCAGAGCTCCACGCAACGCACCCTCGCACCGTCCTGCCTCGTGGACGAGAGAGAAAGAGAGAGAATGGGGGGAGGGAGAGAGAGAGGAGTAGGAGGAGAGAGAGAGAGAGAGAGAGGCAGAGAGACAGTCAAAGTGAAAGCGAGGGTGAATTTGTTTTGGCGCGCGACATGGAACGCTCTTCGACGAGACCCTTTTGGCCTGTTTCTGGGGGCCGGCGGCGGCGGCGCCCCCGTTCCACTGCATGCTTGGCTTGGCGTTCGGACGCAAAATCATCAAGGTCCTTCTGTCGCGAGCGCGCAAGCACCAGCCCCCGCGGCCCCCGCGGCCCCCTTCAACCCCACTTCGCTCCCCTTCGCCCCCCCCCCCCTCCGGCCCCTCGCCCGCAACGCATGCAGCGAGGACTGCCGCACGCGGGATCGCCGAGTACGCGTTACGGAATAGCTCCAGAATATTTCGGAGATTTAACAAGGACGACTCGTCGTATTTTATTTTTGCCATTCTTTTAAAAATAACTCTGCTTGGCGACCAGTCTATAGTCGTCAAATCACGTAACAAAAGTACATCCAGTTCACAAAATACTACGTCACATTCGAGCCCCCCCCCCCCCCCCCTTCTCCACACTCCTTCCGCCTAAACTAACAACAACAACAGCAGTCGTCTGCTGTGTCGAGGACATGCGTCGCTTCGCGTGCGAAATGTCAATAGTGCGCGAGAATATGGCGGTGCAGGGCTGCTTCAGAGCTCCACACACACACGCACACACACACACACACACACACACACCCGCTCTCGCGTTCTCTCTCTCTCTCTCTCTCTCCCTAAACATCTCCAGCATTATTTGTCGTCTCTTTCAAGCTCTCATGTCCATCTCGTCTCAAGTTTCCTTGCTGTTGGTGGTGGTGGCCGTCGCTACTGTACACATCCCCGGCTGCCGCAAAGCGTTATACTCTCTACCTAGCGGATGAAAAAAAAAAAGAGAGAAATCGTAGACGGTACGGAAGGACAATTTTGTTTTGCTGCACTGGACCTCACAGAATAATTGCTATGGCTGCCTGTGGAAGACACTGAGGGGGGAAAAAATGGAAACGGTATGACGCGGTAACGTCTCTTTTCTTCATTTCCTCCTTTCATAGCCGCTTCTCCCGATACTCCACCTGACAAGGGATGCGCCCGGCGGCGGAGGGCCCGCCGATAGGTCCCACCGAGGCCCCGCCGAGGCCCCGCAGCCCGTCTGCCGCGGACACAAAGCTCTCGGGGCGGGCGGCGGCGGCCGCAGCGGCCGCGTTAGCCTGTGCCACCACCACCACCGGCAGCACTTGTTTGTCGGGGCCGCGAAGTGGATTGCGCACCGCGCGGCATGACTTGTCTCCTTTCTCCTGCTACTGCGACGCAGCCAGGTTACTTCTTTTTTTCGAAGCGGGGAAAGTAAGAAGAAATTAAGTCGTTCCTTCCCGCGGCAGCGCCCCGCCGCCGCCGCAGCCGCAGCCGCGCGCCCGCCCCTCCTCCCCTGCAACATCTCATTTAAATGACCGGGCCGCGCGGACGACCGTCGTCCCCTCACTTCCTCTTCTCAGTTGCTCTCATTACTCGCGCCGATTATATAAACAACTGGTCGGCGGGGGCGGCTTATTATGAGCGATGCTCGTTTGTTGTGCCGCCCCGCGGGCCGCGCCGGGCCGCGCCGGGCCCTTCCGGCGGCCGCCCCCCACCTATCCGCCCCGCCACCGTTCATAATTTACCGCGCCGCTCCCCGCGCCGCCGCCGCGTCTTCACTTGTTCCCGTTGTTTCCCCTTCTCCTCCCCCCGCGGCGGCCGCCGGCGCCGTGGCGGAGCGCCCTGCGGCGAGTGAAAAAAAAAAGGGTTGCCAGATGATTCGGGCTGGCAAAAGTGAAACGCGCCGATGGTGGCAGCAAGCCGTGCTGCTGCGCTGACGTTCGTCCTCCCGACGCCGGCGCGCCCGCGGGTCTCTGGGTAGGCAGCCCGGCGCGCGGAGGTGTCGGGCGGGTCTGCCTGCCGCCGTCCCGCAGGGGCCTCGGTCCTGACGAAGAGTACTCGGATCGAGTTGGGACTACCCCACCAAATATGAGATGCACCCACCGCGCGGAGTACCGCCGTGTGTTCGATACATAACTCGCCCCTTTTTCATTCGGTCCCAGACACAATTTTCCTTTTTCGTCTTATTTTTCATCTCATGCCCGTAATATCCAGGGTCCGCGCGCGTGAAGGAGCGAGAGGTGCAAGAGGCTCGCGGTCCGCATTGGTCGGTAGGTCGGTCGAGTCTGAGAGAGAGGGAAAGAGACACAGAGGTAGGGGGGTGAGAGAGAGAGAGAGAAGAGAGAGAGAGAGAGAGAGAGACAGGCGAGAGGAAATGGAAGCGAGCGGGAACGGGGGGAGAGAGAAGGAGAGAGGGGTGCGGAGCCGAACGCAAAAAGGACGACCCCGGCACAGACAGAGAGAGCGTTGATTATTGGGGAGAGCGGAAATTAGCAATAACTCGGTCCGGGCGGGGCCGCCGGGCCTTTTCTTTCCGACGCCAAACGCCCGTGGCGCTCTCTTTCTTCAGCCGCCCGCCCCGCCCCTCTACCTTCCCATCGCGCGCGCTCGCTCACACGCCCGCGGAGCGACAGAGACCGCGCCGGCCCACCGCCCCCACTTCAGTGCTGCATGGGGACGAGGCCCCTCCCCCCCCCCCCCCCCACCGGACCCCCTCCTCCTCCCCCTCCTCTTTTCCTGCCCCCGAGGCTGGTCCGGCGCGGAGGCCTGTTCATTTCCTAAACAGAGGGGGAGCGGGCGGCCGGGCGCGGGTGAAGCGGGTGAGGCCGTCGGCTCCGGGACGAAAAAAAAATCCAGCATGGCGATGGCCGGTGATTGCTATTAAGAGAGTCAAGTTTACTCGCCGTTCTTGCGCGTGTCGCACGCCACGCCTTGAAGGTGGTGATTATGAGGGGCCGCCGCCGGCCGGCGGGGGCACCGCGTCGACACGCGGCCCGCGGCCAACGACGAGGACGGTCAGGAGGGCAGCAGCACAAAATCAGGAAAAAATAAATAAATCGGTCACCGCTGATCACATTTTCTCTACGACTCCTTATTTTTCATCGATTTGAAGTGGTTGTGTTGTTTTGCACGTCGCCGCCGCCGTCGTCTTGTCTCACTACTACTTATCTCGCCGCGGCCGGCAGCGGCGGCGCTGAGCATGACGCCGTCTGCCCCGCGCCGCGCCGCGCTCCCCCGACCGACCGCCCGGGGCCCCCGCGGCCCCCGCGCCGCCTCGCCTCTCCATCTATCATTTCCCCTGCAGGCGCCGCGTCGAAGCCTCAAACCAATCATGTGGACGTCAAAGCTCTCTCTCTCTCCCCGCGTGGCTTTTGTGCGGTGCGTCGCCGCGGCCCCGCCGGCCCCGCCGTCCCCAGCGGGGCGTTGTGGGCCCCTCCGCACCGCTATGAATCACGGAACTCATCCCGGCGACACATGGAGGGTCAGGGACAATTCGCACTTGAGCCGCGCGGGACTCGGGAAGCGCCGCTGCGGACTGAGACGTAGTGTGTGGCGCTGGCAGAGCGGGCCGTGCCGGGGCCGCCCCGCCTCAAGGTCCGCGTCCGCCGCCGCCTCCAACAGGAAACCTCTCGCGTTTTTTTCCTCCTTCTTCTTCTTCTTCTTCTTCTTCGTCTTTCCCCCGGCTGAACGTCACTCAGACGCCCTCCTCCCTACAAGCATGTGTCCCGTCCCGGCAGGTCACTCGCCCCGCCGCCCACCTCTTTTCAGACCGCCGCCGGCCGGACGCGGCGCGGCGCTCCGTGGCCCCTTCACACTACGACATGCCAGGTTGCCGCCCGCGCGCGGGCCGGGCCGGGGGGACCCGGACGCCCGGAGGGACGCACCCCGCTGTCGCCACCCTCGCCTCCCTCCCGTCCTCCCCTCCCTCCCCTCCCTCCTTCCCCTCCCTCCCTCCCGTCCTCCCCTCCCTCCCCTCCCTCCCTCCCCCTCCCCTCCCGGGCCGCGGGCGGAATGTGCCCGACGGCCGCCGCCGCCGCCGCCGCTGCTGCTGGAGCTTCCCCCCGCAGCAGTTCAAGAAGTATGTTTGCGGCTCACAAAAGATGAAAAACAACTTTCTCTCTTCTTATCACGGCAGGCGCCGCCCCCGGCCGCAGCCCCCGGCCGCCGCCCCCTCCCCCCGCGGGGTGTCAGCCGGGCGCCGCCCTGCGCCTCCGCCCGACTCTAACCCTCTTAATCCTTATCAAATGTGCACTCAATTTCATCTGAGGTGGCGGCGCGCAGCGCAGGAGCTTTACCGTCCGGCTTGGCGCCTCAAGTGACACGGGACTTCTATCTTTTCTTCTTCATTTTTTTTTGTGTGTAAATATTATTCTTATCAGCTCAATTGCTGCAGTCTGCGCCAAACGCGCACCGCCAGACCCGCAGTAAGTCGTAGCGCTGCCCACTTTTCCCCAATTCTAAAATGTCACTTCTGCTTTTGTTTCCCCCCCGCGCGAGCCGACGGGCTGTACGAAGAGGCACTTTACGTTGCTAATCTATTTGCACCTCGTCTGGCGGGCGAAAGGGCGCGGCCGGCGGCGGCGGGGGCGGACAGGACGGGCCCTGGGCGGCCCGATGTCGCTTGAAGTGACTTAATTACGGCAGACGCCGTTCATCGTTAGCCGGCCGGACGTTGTTTTTCACCGCGAGGGGGCCCCCTCCGACCCCCGCCCCCCGAAGCTCAGCAACCAAGCAGGCGGACTACAGTGCCCTGTACTGTACAACGGGGCCTTATAACACTCGGTAAATCGTGTCTAGAATATTTTTAACTGCCGACAAACTCACTAAATATCAGACGATATTTGCATTTCTGACCCTATACAACTGTAGTAACCCGTACACAAGCTTCTCGGAGTGACTCGCCCCTCAGTCATGCACGTCAAGACGAAAAAATTGTTTTCATATCGAAATTGTGATTCGGGCGGCACAGAATGCCGCACGTTCCCGTGCTGTGGGTTGCCTCTGCTACATCCCCCCCCCCCCACAGCGCTGCACTGCTTGCGCTGTGTCACACGCAGCAGGCGGGCAGGCAGGCAGGCAGGCAGGCGGGCAGGCAGGCAGGCAGGCAGGCATGCCCTGCAGGGGTGGAGACTGTGATGGAGCCGGACGGTGGCACGTGTATCTGTTTTGTCCCGTTTTGTACGGCGGATGGGGGCGGGAGCCGCCGGGCAGGGAGGGAGAGAGGGGCCGGGTAATCCCGGACCGGAGCCGCCGCGATCAAACTTAAGGCCGTGGCGCTCACGCACGCCACGCGGGCCCCGGCGCCACGGGAGGGAAAGAGACCGCGCTATGTCGGCCGCCTCCGTCCTTGTCGCACTCCTCGATCGCCCGTGTCCCCCCTCTGCACGGATAGGTGCGCACGCACGCGGGTACCTAATCACATGAGCCGATCGCGTGGCGTGGCGTGGCGCGGGCGGGCGGCTCCGAACCAGCAGCTGTTGCTGGGCAGGGAGGAAGAGTGAGTGAGTGAGTGAGTGAGAGAGAGAGAGAGAGAGAGAGAGAGAGAGAGAGAGAGAGACAAGGGCGGGGGAGTGTTTGATGTCCGAGAGAGACGGAAACACGCGGGACGCGTACGCTCCGCGCTCCGTGTCTTGGAATATATACTCTTCGCGGTGTAAGGAGACGAACGAAAAAGAGGCGGATGGGGAGTAAGGGAACAAGGAAAGGAAATAAAAAAAAGACGTGTCTTGCGTGTTGTCTTTGAGATAGCCGTCCTTGGCTTGGTGGTACGCCGCCGCCGCGCGGTGCCGGGGGCTCCGGGGGGCCCTGCCGTCGCGGCCGCGGGGTGCGCCCGCGCCCCTCTTCTCCTCTCCCGGCGGGCCGCGGGGCCAACGGACTGCAGAGTGCAGGCCGCACCCGTCTGCTCGGCGGGGACATGTCCTGGGAACCTTCAGCCGCGCGGCCCGAGAAGAAACTGTCCTAAGCGCGGCGCGTATATGTGGGAAACTTTGCCGCGTTGAGTCGGGGGGGAGGGGCGGTCGGGGGAGCAGAGCACCTTGCCTCCCGGCTGTCTGTTGTGTACTGCTCCGGTGTCAGAGACCTATACCTCCCCCCGCTCTCTCTCTCTCTCTCTCTCTCTCTCTCTCTCTCTCTCTCTCTCTCTCTCTCCCTCCCTCCCATATACCCGCCTCCCACCCGGCTTATCAATATTTCCCCTCACGATTCCTTGAGCAATAACCTCCCGGCGGCCGACCAGCTGGCCGTATGATTTATTCCGAATACATCATCTGTAATTTCGGCATTTTGGGGGCTTTCCCGGCACGTGGCGCCGTGTGGCGGCTTTAAATAGGTCTCATGGTCGGATGAGTGGGAGGTGGTGGTGTGGCCCCGCCCACGCCTACCGTACCTGCCGCGGTCCGACCTCATAGTGGTGGACCAAAAATACATATAACTACCGCACAAATTGTTCAAAAATTGCGGACGATGTTGATGCACAGTGCGGTGTGTCACGGACGGCGGCGCGCCTCTGCTGCCAAACGTCATGGCAGCATTCTATTTCGCTGCGATAAATAGAGCGGACGCATTCGTATCTGAATGCGTCCCCCTCCCCCACCCCACAGCCGGGGACGCCGGAATCAGAAAGGATATTTCACAAAATTGCTGCTCATTGGGTGCGTTCGGTTTGATAATACAGGCGGGTTGGGGGGGGGGGGGAGGAAAATAGAGAAAGAGAGAGAGAGAGGAAGAGAGAGAGAGAGAGGGGGGGGGGGGAAACGGGAGGGAGAGAGAGGGGGAGAGAGAGGGGGAGAGAGAGCGGCTTGTCACGACTAACACACTGCTGCCGCCGGTTTTCAGCTCCCATTCATCGCGTGTCTGGTCGCAGTGCCCCCCCCCCCCATCCCCTTTAGAGTGTGCTTCTCTCCTAACTGCAACTGGCCATTGTCACGGCACTTTCCAGCACACTCTTATTGGACCGTGTACAAGACTCGGCGGCGCTCACTTTGGCGTGTTCAACTATCTCACACATAATAAAACATTTCGCGAATGCGCGTGTGCATCGTGACTGATTTGTGCCCGGCTTCGCGCGGCGGATGGTTGCCGTCCCCGCTACAATGTACCCATCGCAGTGCGGTCGATGGCGGGCAATGACACACACACACACACACACACACACACACACACACCCCCCCTCCCCCAACTCCCCTTTCTCCCGCCGCAGAGGGTGTGGCAGCGTCATTTCATGGCTGGTCGGTTGCAAACAAGTGCCATGCACCGCGGCCGCGGGCGAAAGCAACAGACAGAGAAGAGCAGGGAAAGAGAGAGAGAGAGAGAGAGAGAGAGAGAGAGAGAGAGAGAGAGAGGAGGGGGGGGGGGAGGAGGGGGCACACCCGGCTTGACGAGACCTCGAATCAACTCACACGTACACACACACACACAGAGTACCACGGCACTATCAGGCGCCTGCACTCACCGCTATCCTCCGTGTACAGTACAGCAGGCAGGGCGGGGAGACACCATGTATATATACACAATACTTCGCCGGTGTTGCAGCTCGCAAAGCGGCGAGTGAAGAGTCTGCGGTGGGGGGTGGGGGGCGACATCTTCCACCGCACACGCAGGCAGTTGCGGCACGGTGCGGGGCGCGGCGACGCAATCCAACAGGTGCACCGTTCTCACCATATTTCTCACGCAGCATCACCTAAAGACAATGTTATTCCCGTTTAGTTTCGTTTCGCCGCAGTCCTGTTCTGCTGCTGGGGCGGCCTCCTTGGCGGGCGTACCGCGAGGATTAGAGAGAGGGAGTCCTGGAATCAGTTGAACCGGAATAAAAAAAAAACGACACAAAAAAAAGCCTGCGTGTTCCCAGGCCAAGTGCCAAGGCTATGGGGAGCGGGCGGGCGTGGGGGGCCAGGTCGAGACGGGCGCCACTGCGGCCGCGCGCGCGCCGCCCTTCTGGTTCGCACAATATATTGCGAAAATTGGCGAAATTTGCGGGCAGCTGGCGCCGCGCTCTGCGGCACCCGCCCGCGGAGCCGGCCCCGCCCGATCCCATCACGGAATGAAGGCGAGGGAGCGGCGGCGGGGGCGGGCGGCCGGCAGCGCGGGGCCGCGCGCGCGCCGGAATTTGATAAAAGTCCGGAGGGGTTTTGGCGGAACGCGAACTGACAGGTGCAGGATTGGATCCGCCGCCGCCGGATCCGGGCCGCCGCCCGCCTCCTTACCTTTCGCTTGGCCCGGGCCGATCCGATCCTTTGGCCGGTCGGTGTGCGGTTTGGCCCGTCCTGTCCCGGCCGGCATGTTCCGTAGCCCGATCCGCACCGTCCGCCTCTCTCTCTCTCTCTCTCTCTCTCTCTCTCTCTCTCTCTCTCTCTCTCTCTCTCTACATCTGGCTTAACTCGACTCTGAGACATAGATAGAGCGAAAGAGCGAGAGAGAGAGAGAGAGAGAGAGAGAGAGAGAGAGTAGAGAGGCGTGGGCTCCCGGAGCCCGGCCGTAGAGCCGCCCCGAGCCGCCTAACGTGCCCCGCCCCGCACCACGCCGCTGAATTTCGCTACAATTTCCATCATCATATCCCCTTTCGCTGCCGTTCCGTGACGCTTGCTGGCCCCGCGCTGTCTTTCTCTCTCTCTCTCTTCCTCTCTCTCCCTCTCATGATCTCTCTCCGGCAGCCCCCTCGCGGAGCGCCCTGCTGACAACGGTGTCAGCCACGTCCCGGGCCTGTCTACCACTGCTGCCTGCCTGCCTGCCAGCCCCACGGGGTCATGTCGTGATAGTGCGGTTAGCCGGTTAGCCGTTCATCGTATTCGGTTATTTTAATAACTATGTATTCGGTTGGAGGAACATCCGTACAACCACCGCACGGCCCTACTCGTGAGTGCCTCATGCGCCACATTAGCTGAATGCGGCCGCTCGCACACCTACGTAAACTCACTGCCGCGCGGGGGTGTCAGTGCGCCCCCTGCGCATATGTCATCTGCTCAGTGCGGTGGATGTACATGAACAAGTCTGCAAGTCCGTCCCTGGCTGAGCCCCCCCCCCCCCCCCTCCTCTCCCCACGCAGCGAGGCGCGACCCGCTGCAAAATGTATGTGCAAGCGCAGTGAATAACGCACCAACACCTCCGGGGCCATCCGGGCGGCGGCGGCGGCGGCAGCGTCCGGCCGGGCGGTCCCCTGCGAGCGCCGGGGTAGGCCGCCGGCGCGACACACACGCCGCCGGTTGCCTACCCGACTGGCGGCGGGCGGCGGCATCTCTCAGACTGACGCTGCCGCTGCCGCGCTCGGCCAGCTCGCCACTCTCCGAGGTCCGCGGCCACCGCACGACAATGTCGCGGAAATAATGGACGACGCTTGCCCGCCCCGCCGCCGTCGTTCGCCGTTCTAAGTAACAGCGCCCCAAAGTTCGCGCGGCGGCGGTGGTGGCGCGGCGTCCCCGCCGTCCCAGCGCCCCTGCTCTGCGCGGAGCAGCAGCCGGGCAGGGCGGGGCCGGGCAGGGCTCGGCTCCCCCGGGTATTAACTCGAACACGACACGGAAGACTGTTGACGGCGTGCGGGGGTCGCGGAGGACGCGGCACGACCCCGCCCCGCCTTCGCGCGGGTTGCCGTCGTCCTCCATGACGCCGCGAGCGGCCCGGCGGCACCGCGGCCATCTGCCGCCGCCGCCGCCGCCGCGGCGTGGCGGCGCTCCGACTCGGACTTTACTCCGCGCGCGTAAAAATGAGAGCCCGCGGCAGTCGTGGTGTGTTGGGACCGGCATCGTGGAGGCGTGCCGCGGGCCCCGGCCGCTGACAGCGCTGACGGCACCCGCCTCCACCGCCTGCTCCGCCGCGCGGCCGCGCCCCAGAAAAAAAAGGGGCAATCCGTCTGCCTTAAAATGGGACGCCGATTTGCGGCGCCGCTGCCGTGCCGCCGTGTGGGCCGCTATTGCCGTTGGCTGCCGGGAGGGTCGCACCGGGCCGCGCGGGGCCGCGAGCGCCGCCGCTCGCCCCCGACTCAGATTCGACAAGTTCCGGCGACGGTCCCCCGGTGACGCGTCTACTTTGAATATTATATCTGTCCGGTGGTGCGGCGGCGGCGCGGCGCTCGCGAAACCCCCTTCCTCTACCTCCTCCTCCTCCTCATCCTCCTCCTCCTCCTCCTCCTCCTCCTCCTCCTCCTCCTCCTCCTCCACCTCCTCCCTCCTCTCCATCTTCCCCGGCGATGCTGAGGCGCAGCAGGGAGTTTTCAGATCAATGCCAAAGTGTGCCGCGGGCGAAAAATTGCCCGCGGGTTCCCCGAAAACAAAGCAAAGCCTTTTATACCCGGCCCTTTTTTTCCCTGCCCGCCGGCGCGCTCCTTGGCCTCCTCCTCCTCCTCCTCTCCTCCTCCCTCTCCTCCGTGACGACGACGTGGTGTTGCTTCCGCGCCGGCGACTCGCGTCCTTGGCGTTGTGTGCCGCGATGCGATAGCGAGGGGCTCCAGCGTGGTGTGAAATTGACAGCGCCGGTCACGTGTGTAACCAGTACGTACCCTCCCCATTTCAATCGGACGCGGCGACACGGCCGGTGCGACACCGGACCGGCGGACCCGCGTGGGGTCAAGCGGGAGACACGCGTCACAACGCCCCGCCCCCCAACCGAGACGGGACGCGCCGTCTCAACGAGTGTCCTTCTCCTGGGCGCCCACACACCGCACTGTCACAGCCTTTGCGGAGGGACTTCGCACGGGAACACTGTGCGTTGAGTGAGCGGCTTCCAAAATAAAAAGAATTCCCATTCCAAATAATTTTATTTATAATAAAACAACGTGAAAGTGCGCGCAAAATAAAATTCCTCTCCTATGCCGCGCGCTGAAGCTACCGAACCGGTGCCTTCCCTGCGCGTCGCATTTTTTCGGCTGACGGGTTCCCCGTCGTCGTCGCCGCCAGCACAACGCCGAAGTCTTGAGAAGAGGCGCTATTGACAGTCCGTCACAGGGGACCGCGCGGCGCGAGGGAGGAGGTGCCCGCCGCCGCCGCCGCCGCCGTGCGCGCTGCCGCCACATTTTCCTCTCTCAGCGTGCTGCTCCAGGTGGTGCGGCGCCCCCCGTTGTCTCCGGCCGCGGGGCCGCCGCAGCGGTCCCCCAAGACTCCGGCGGCGCCGTCACCGCGGCGGCCCCGCGCGGTCCGCACAGCGCCCGGCCGTCGCGCGCGCCCCGCGTGAGGTGGATTTGACACAGCTCCCCCGGAGGCTGGCGCCCTGCGTGCCGCCGCCGCCGCCGCCGCCGCCGCCGCCGCCGCCGCCGCCGCCGCTGCTGCTCCGGGTGATGGATCTTGTGGCGGGCGATCGGGGTGATCCGCGCTCACATCAGCACGCCGCCGCCGTCCTCCGCGGTGGTGGGGCCCCGGGTCCCCCCCGGGCGCCCTGGAATGTCCGGACGGGATGAGGTGGCGGGGCCCCGCGGGGGGTCGGGGGGGCCGCGCTGCTGACGGGTGATAGGCGAGCGGCGCTGCGTCGGTGGCGGCACGAAATTGGCGTAAATGATTGGAGGGCGAGAGGGGAGGAGAGAGGGGTCGGGGGCCGCGCGGCCGGCGCACCGCATAGCGTTTCCCCTGATCGGGTCCTCGTCAGGGCGCGCGGGCAGCGAGCCGCGAATAAACCCTGCGCGGCATTTGCAGTGCAGGTCCGTCGCGGCCGGGTCCCTCCGCCGCCCGTGTCCGAAACCAAACCGGGAATGTCACGTGAAGGTCGAGGCGGAAGCGGGGCGGGTCGGCGCCGCTTATTCCCCTCTCACGGCGATGGCTCTGGCAGCCGGACAATGCTAGTCAGCCCGGCCCGGCCGGCCCGGACCGCACCGCACAGCCGGATAGCGGGCCCCTGGCGGCCCCCGGGCGGCCACGGCGCGCGGCTCTGGCAGGTCGGGGACTCTGTTGCGGGACCCTCGGGGGGCGGCGGCCGGCGGCCAGACCGACGGGGGCCGCCGGGGGCGGGTCGGCGTGGGCCCCACAGAGTGATTGTTGCGGTCGGAAGTGGGGCTGCGCTGTAGGACAGCTGCAGGACAGCGCTGGACAGCGCGCCGCGCGGCCGCTGACCCTCGTGGGAGAGGGGCGGGCGGCGAGGGCGGCGTGCGCGCGCGGTGCGAGCGCCACGCCAAGGGTGACACAAATGCGGACGTTGCGGGGGGTCGCCAGGGGCTTCGGCGCGGCGGTGATGGCGGCCCGCCCGCCCCGGCGGCCTCGCCCCCCGCTGCTGCCGAGCAGGCTGCTGAGGCCGCGACAGCCTGGCAGACAAGCCGTAGCGCGTAGGTCATGTTCGCGGCGGGGAAAGTGGGTCAAAGTCCAACACGAACACAACACCTACCTGCTCCCCGCCCGCTCCCCGCCTCTCCCTCTGTTCCGATGTGCCTCGGGGGGGTTGGCTGCGGCGTTCTCCCACGGCTTCCGAGAGAGTCCGCCGCCGCCGTCGCCGCCGCCCCGCAACGCGACGCTTTAAGGCCTCTCCTGGCCCTGGATGACCTGGAAATGACCTGGTGCGCGGAGAACACGGACGGCTGCCTTCCGGGTGACCGGACCCGAACTGACGCGGCGGAGGGAGCAGGAACTCATTCCGGTGCAGCACACGACACGCTGCTCCTGCTGTCGCTATCCCGGACTCGCTCCCCTTCCTGTCCTATGTCTGCCCCTCACCTGGCCGGGACGTCGCCAGACATCCCCGCGACTGCACGAGCACGACAGTCGACAGCCGACAGCGGCGTCAGTGATGCGCCGCCGACACGGCCGGCACGGACGGCATGACAACCCCATCTCCTCGTTAATTATAGGTCACCGATACGGACCCCCCACGGCGCCCCCTCCTTTTGCATAGCTCGATCAACAGGTCCGATTGCGTCGGTTATAATTCGCTTTCGCCTGTATTAATGGGTGGGCGGTCGCTGCGGCATAGCAAAGCACGGTGGTGGCGGACCATGAAATCGTAGGTCCCATTCTTTTGGTCGTGGTGAAAGGCCCACAGGAGACCGTGCAAATCTTCGCACCGAGAGGGTTGAGATGCGGTTTAACCGCCCTCCCCCACCCCCTGTACACACACACGCACATCCGAGGACCTGTGGCGGCCACCTGATAGCACACGGCGTTCATATTTTCGGTTCTGCGCGCCCCGTGCGCGCGCGAGAGAGGGGCTCACGAGTTCGCATACTACGCCCACATTGTCGGCCTGTTTGCAACTAATCTCGCATGACATATGAACGTGGCCGGGATTAACTGTGATTACATCTCGGGGCTCGGCGCCGCGGTGGAGGCCTGCGGGGGGGCTGCGGGGGCCCGGACGCAGGTCCTGGAGGATCAGAGGCAGGCGGAGGGGGGCCCCGTATTCAGAGTTTGGCCGGGCCCAACAAGCTGATGCCGCCAGACCGTAGGAGGGCCCCGGGCGTGCCCCGCACAGGCCGCCGGGGCCGCCGGGCCGCGCCTGAGCCCTCTAATACCCCGACGAGTGCCCGCGCTGTGTGCCGAGCGGCCTGCCGTTTTAAAACGGTGTGCAGCGCTGCTCGTTTGCAGGCTCCGCCCTCATTAGTCACCTCGTCATTGACGCAGTATGGCGGTCTGGCGGGGTGCAAGAGAGAGATAGCTATCGCCCCATTTGACTGCGCGGTAGCGCAGCAGAGAGAGAGAGAGACGGCTGCTGCTCGGATGCCTCGCATTGACGTTCGGTGGAGAGCACTGTTATCCCGTATTATCAGCGTGAGCCTCATATATGCTGTGTTTCTTTGTGTTTGCAGGTTGGTTCGCAGCGCGTGGCGAGGCGCGGCCTTCCGTGACGCCAGCAGTATGTACGGCGCGAGTGCAGCCGGGCGCGTGCACCCGCCGCCGCCGCCGCCGCTGCTGCTGCGCGCAAGAGTCGACTTCGGGGGAAAATGGGAATAAATCTCGATCACCCCGCGAGGAATATAAATATAAGAGGGTGCGCGCGCGCAGTGCCGCGGCGCTGTTTTGTGCCGTCAGGAACGCTCTGCTCTGCCCTCCGGCACCCTTCCCTTCCCTCCCTCCTTCCCTCCCTTCGACCTTCCTCCCTTCCTCCTTCCCTCCCTCCCTCCTACCCTCCCTCCCTCCCGTCCTCGCCGTCGCGGTCGCCGGGAGCCCCCGGAAGCTAAGAGGATATGATGTGGAGCGAGGGCCCCGCGTTGAAACTAATAAATAAATTGGGGTGAATCAGCGGGGTGTAGCGCGGGGCGCAGCGCGCCCCTATGCGGGAGGGAGAAATGTAGACGGAGGGCGGGGGATGGACAGAGACAAAAGAAAGCGGGGCGTCGGGCGGTGGGGAGGAGAGGGGAGGAGGGCGCGGGACGAGAGGGCGGCCGAGGCGGGCGCGGAGGGGTCGGCGGTTGTCGGCGCGCCTTAGCTAAGCCATCGGGCTCGCCCTGCAGAGTTTCACCTTAATCTTTCGAACGCGCGGCGCGCTGCGGGGGGGGGGGGGGGGGGCGAATTGGATGCAATATATTGGAGAGCCATATCATTTTGTATATTGCTTATTGCACACCGCGCTGCTGCATGCACTTTTAGGTGAGCTAGAGTGGCCGCCCGCCGTGGCGGCGGCGCTGAATTGAGCAGGCGGTGCAGCAAAGGGCGCCGCCGAGGAGTCCGCGGTTGCCGCAGGCCGCAGGCCGATTCTGGCTCGGGCGGTATTTACGGGGGCGGGCCTCTGAGAGCGGCACAGAGGCAGAGGGGTATTCACCGTGGTACTCGGTGCCGGCCGGGACCTGCCCCGTGGCCGCCGCACAGCGCCACAGCGCCGCACAGAGCGCCGTTGTACCCTTTGCCGCTGCGCCAAGGTCGCTTTCGGGTCAGGCCAGGTGGTGTAATCAGATTGGAGAGGGGCCTCCATGCGGCCCGGCGGCTAGGCCCTGTGGCTGAGCCCCGTGACAGCGCCATATTGCTCCGGCGTTGGAATGGAGTGAAATTAATTTAAGTCTCAAAGCGTTCTGCCCCGCCCTGCCTTGTTCCTCCTCCTACCCCACGCGAGCTCCCCGTCGGTCGTGTCTCTGACTCCGCGGCGGCCTCCCGCCTCCGGCCTCCGGCCTCCTCCTGCCTCCTCTCGCCTCCTCCGGCACTCCGGCCCTTCGGCCTCCGCTCGCGGCCGCCGCTGCCGGGTTGGCTGGCGTGCATTCCGCCTAATCGCAATATACGGTAATGCCGGTGTCACTGCCCGCCAGAGGGGGATGGAAAGCAGGTGCCTTGTGTGCCCTCAGCGCGACTCCCAGCGCGGCTCCCAGCGCCGCGCCCTCCCGCAGTCAGAGAGCGCGCCGCGTCGTCGTCGTCGTAGAGTGCGGCGGCGTGCGTGCGTGCGTGCGTGCGTGTCGCGAGAGGGGCGCTAAGCCGCGGCTAAGGCGAGGCTATCGAGGCGAGAGGCGCGCGCGGCAGCTAAGGGAAAAGGGGGGAAGCGGGGCTGGGGGGAAAAAAAGTTGCGAGAGAAACAAATGATGGTGGAAACGGCGGCGGAAATGAAGAGAATGAGAATGTATGAGGAGGGCCCGGGGCGGCGCCCGGAGGCGACGTTCAGCTCCTACGGAGGCGGGCACGGGTACGGCCGCGGGGGGCGACTCTCGGCGAGGCACTGTACCGCGCGGCGCGGCGCCGTGTGCGTGGCCGTCTGCGTGGGACATCCTCCCCGGGAAATGGTTGTGGCCGGCGGCGCCGCGCAGGTACCCGCCTGGAGCACCGCTCGGTCTGGGAGCGGCCCCGGCATGTCTTCCCTCTGCCGCCAGCAAGGTACGGCGGGCGGCGCGGGACGGGACGGCCAGACGGAAGGAACATGAGACTCCAGGCCGGGCCTGACCCCCGCTGTGCACCGCGTCCGGGCGGCCCGCTGGGGAGCCGGAGAAGGCGACCGGCGGAGGGACGAAGAGAGCATGAGAGCAAGCAAACGAGAGAGAGAGAGAGAGACGGGGAGAGAGAGAGAGAGAGAGAGAGAGAGAGAGAGGGGAGAGAGAGAGAGAGAAGGAGGGGGAGAGACGGATGAGCGGAGGCAGGATGGCGAGGGGAAGGAGGGGCACTTTCTCTTTGCCTGTGTGTGCAGCGTGCCCAATTAGAGAGTTGAATATTCGCGCGCAACGCGAGTAGAGGAGTGAACCCGGCAAGAAATCCCTCTCCGACTCCAGTCTGGAGCACCATCGCCAGTCTCGGGGAAAGTGGAGGAGAGAGATATAGGGAGGGAGGGAGGGAGAGAGACAGACAGAGAGAGAGAGATGGGGTGGGGGGGGAGTTACCAGCCCAGCAGCCGTCGCACGAAGACAGGCAGGCTTGGCACAAGTTTCAGAGTACCGCGTTGTACCGCGTTGTGTGATTATGGCGATGATGGCTGTTGTAGAGCCGCGGCGAGACGAGAGGCGCCCACATGATTATTTCATATGCGGCGCGGCGCATGTTGCTGCGGGGACGACGGCGGCGGGCCCCCGCAACAAGCGGGCCTTCAAACATCTCCGCAAAATCTGTTTTTGTCAAACAGCCGTGTTCTACTGCGGCGAGTTGTGGCTAAGCGAGGGGCACACGATGAGACGCCGGCCCTCTCGGCTCAGCCGCGGACCGACTCCTGGGTGTGGGGCCACTTCCAGGACTCTGCCGACTCCGAGCCGGACGGAGCCTCGGACCGACATGATCCGCTTTATTTCCTGGCCCCCCTCCTGACTGGATTGCATTTGGCCGGGCTCCCTTCCGCCTATCCGCCTATTGCGCGCGCCATCCTCTCGTCGGGAGCCGATGCATCGCATCGCGCGGTCCAGCGGGGTGCCGAAGAGGCCCCGGCCACCGCCGCCGCCGCCTCCCCCTCCTAACGCAATTGATTCCCCCCCTTTTTTTGCAGAGGCTGCAACGCGATGAGTCCGGGCAATCCTGCTGACTCAACAAAAATCACTGACAAAAAAAATGAATACTTCTTTGTGTGTTATAATTTTGTTGTACAGATTGCAGTGTGACACACACACATTCCAATGATCATGTTGCGCAGAAAGAGCCCCGCGCTTACATTCCTCTTATACAGTTTCAGAAAAATTTCTTGTTTCTCTGAAAAACTTCCGAAAGTTTCTTCAAAAAATTCCTGTGAATAGAGCTCCGCGCTGCAGACCCTATGCACGTGACGGCGCCGTGGGGCTAATGGAAGCTGCTGCGGCGGCGGCGGCGCCCGTGATGGAAACAATAAACCTGAACATTGTAGCAAGGAGAGTGCGCATGATGCTTTTTCATGGCGGCCATAAAGGGCAGCGCCGGCCGGCTCACATGGCAGTGGCGTTATTTTCTGGCGAATCCTCGCTCCCCTATGCGCGGCGGGGTGGGCCGGGAAGACGATGACGACACGAGACGACCCCCCGGGGCCGGCTGCCATTCCTGAAGAACATGTGCATTAGCTCGCCGCGCAGCCCGCGGCCCGCGGCCCTAAAAACACGCGGAGCAGCGTCATCGGAGGAAACGCGGCCGCGCCTGCCGCCGCCGCCGCCGCCAGGCAGCGCCGACGACCGAAACGCTTTCCTAAGTCTAATCTCGCCGCGTAGCCGCCGCCGCCACCGCTGCTGCCCAATATTTTCCATCATATCCGTTCAGCCCAAAGCAGCTCCCACGCAGTCCTCGCAATAAGGGAGGGGACACGCGCCCCCGCGGGCCCCGCGGCCCCTACGGGCCCCGCCCGCCCCCCGGCATTGTATTATCTCGCCCAGAATTATAAACAGAGTGGCCGAAAGGGGGCGGGGGAGGCGGCCGGCCGACTTTCACCCGCGCCGCATCATTCAAACGTCACTTACGCCCTTTGAGCCGGGCGCCGGCGCTGCAAGTCGTCCGCGGCCGCTTATTGGCTTACTCCGAATAAGAAATGGAATAATATAAAGCGCCGTCCGAAATATAATCTAATTTCTGGATATTATTAAAAGCAGACCGGGTTCCTCCTTCTCCCCGCAGATCGCAGATGACGCGCGCGTGGCGAGGGATTATTTGTTTTCGTGCCCGGCGCCGCCGCCGACCCCCTCATTGCCGTTTGATTTATAGACGGAATTCACGCGATACGAGAGCTGGCTCTCTCTCTCTCTCTCTCTCTCTCTCTCTCTCTCTCTCTCTCTCTCCGTTTTGATGCCGCTTACACTCACACTAAAGCGACGGCGGCGGCTCTCTGAAATCGGTCAATGTACACAAAACCGCCCCGTTTGACTCTCAGTGTGTGTGTCAGCAGCGCAGAGGTGTGTGTCAGCAGGGCGCGATCCGTGTATGTCTGTGTGTGTGTGTGTGTGTGTGTGTGTGTGTGTGTGTGTGTGTGTGTGTGTGTGTGTGTGTGTCAGCCCGCACCACGCCGCGCCGCCGTGCCCGCGCGTGCTCAGGGAAACTCAAACACGGTTGTCGTCCTGCTGACCGGCGGCGACAGTAGTGCCGCTATAGCGCTGCCTGCGCCGCGCCGCTCCGTGTAAACTCGCCGCCCCACGGGGATCATATCGAAGCGCGCGTGTTGACTCTGCCCATGCGGGCCGCGGTGGCCGCCCGCTGTTTTTCCTGTCCCGCGCGCCGCGCCAGTCGATTGAATTGTCCGCGTGCAACGCGCGAAACGCGAGCACAGAGCGCGACGGTGTGCGGCCGCCGCCGCCGCCGCCGCCGCCGCCGCCGCCGCCGCCGCCGCCGCCGCCGCCGCCGCCGCCGCCGCCGCCGCCGCCGCCGCCGCCGCCGCCGCCGCCGCTATTAGCATTTTGATTGGTTCCTGTCGGCGCGTTGCGGATGATTTCTGAGACGCGTTTCCCGCTTGCGGTGCCCGCAAAACCGGCCCAGCCAATTAACGTGCAGGCGGCGGCCGGCGGCGGCCCGGCGGGGGCCCCCGGCCACGCTGGCACTACTTGTTGCTCCGTCGATACACCGCACCTCGGGGCCCCCACAGCAGCGCCGCCCTAATGTGGGCACACACACACACACACACACACACACACACACACACACACATGCGACGACCCACATGTGCGGTCGCGCAGGGATAACGTGTTTTGACCAGCCCATTGCGCGCCGCTGCCGTCCGCCCACATCAAGTGCACGGGGATGGCCCCGGCAGCGGCCGATCGGCCGAGTCCGGCCCGGCTACACACAACGCACCCGCGGGCCGTTTCTGTGGAACGGAAAAGTTTTTCAGCCGGCAGATTTTAGAAAGAGCGCGAAAGGCAATCGGGGATTTTGAAATGAATGTGTGTGTGTGTTTTTAAAATCCTAAGCTCGTATGCGAAGCCAGCGAGATGAACAGGAGCTGCTGAAAGTGCGTTTGGGACGATGGGGCTGCGCTTGGAGGTACAGAAATTGGAGCGCGAGAGGGGGAGGCACCCACCGGGCACCATTCGCGCGCAGGCATTTCAGGGACGGAAATGGACTTGCCATACGCGGGCACGAAAAAGTTGAATGAGTGCTCACGGCCAGAATCGGTCCCGGCGGGCGCACGCAAACGCCTGGCCGATGGGCAGCTTGTTGTTGCCGAGCTGCTGCTGCTGTTGCTGTGCCGCCCCGCCGACACTATATTGTCTGATCCGAATCGCCGCCAGCAGTAACGGGCCCCCCTCGTCCCAGCCCTTGGCTCCCCCGCCGCCGCTGCCTCCGCCCGAGCGCGCTCGCTGCTGCTGCTGCTGGCCTTTCCGAATTACTGCCTGTGAAAGGGCCTTTTGATCGGGTCAAATCACACAGCTGATTGCGATTCAGTACCCCCCCGCGCGTACCCGCGCCGCCTGTGGCCCTCTGGCCAGGCTGAATTTGGACTATAACATGAGAGATGGTGAGAAGGAGGAGCGAGTAGCGACTAGGAGATGCTGCACCGGCCCCTTTTCAGCCACTCATTCGTATTTTGCGCATGTGGACCTCAATAGAATTCTATCGTCAGCATTTCGCCTCTGACGAAAAAAAGGCATGCTAAAGCAATTTGTAAGCACACAGGTTCTGTTTTTAGACGAGTCAGCATGTGTGTGTGTGTGGGAGCGGGTGGTACTGAAGCTGGGCACGAAGACGCACCGGGTAATAAGCGGGTGGCTGCCTGGAGGTAGACTCGTCCCGAGCGATTATTTATAAAATTACAGATTCATATATTCATGACTGTAATGTCAGAAGCAGAGCTTCTACGCATACGACCACGGCGGTCCCCCGCATTGAACTCCGTTCTCTCTCTCTCTATCTCTGTCTCCCTCTGGATTTGCAGGAGCGGGATTTGGTTACCGCAGGTAACTGTTCAAATAAAGACTGAGAACCCACAATGCTGCGAGCCTACATGATTCAAAAGTTTAAACAAACATGGACCCACTTTGACTCTGCTTCAAGTTTTGAAACCCTGGTGGTCCGTTGCACCTGTGCCGCATCCTGAATATACATCAGGGTTAGGCGTACACTTGCTTCCACAAAGACAGCACAGACTCACACACACACGAAGCGTACAAGGGAAGGCTGAGACAGAGAGAGAGAGAGACATTTAGACCAGGCAGAGAAAGGCAAGGAGGGCAAGGGGAAGGCGAATCATTGGCGGAGAAAAACCGCACGTGTCATTTTGTCCGGGAATGTGCCGGTCCTGCTGCGTAAGCAACAGTCCCGCCCAATAAAGTTTGTTTTGTTCCCGAGGGCTCCGTCCCCCCCTCTGAGATGGCCGCACTCGACCTGGAAAGCCATCTGGGCGAGACGGGGTGAGGACCGGAGTCCGGGAGCCGGACCCGCGCGGCCGAGATCCACCGCATCATTGTGTGAAGACTTCTAGTTTGCTGACGCGGCTGCCAATCTCACCGTATCGTCGGAGCTAGTCCTAGGCGGAGCACACAGACACACGAACGCACAAACACACGTACGGGCCGTGCGGGGTGTTGTGTTCAGGGCACCGCGGCTGAGTTTTGGGGCTGCACTAATCCGAACAGACGGAAGGCGTTCGCTAGAAAATATCGAATCGCTGCATTTCCAGTATCTTCGTTTATAGTTTGTTGGGCGTGACTCAGTCCAATCAAGGTGCGACGACGACGGCGACGAGTGATTCCTTCGCTCCCGACGAGTTTTCACAAAAGCGGCGCGGGCTGCGCGCACTCCTCGGAAAGCGATCTGGAAGTGTGCCTCTCGCGTCGGGGGGTTCATGCCGCTCCGAAAGCGCGAGACAATCGTATGCTGTCGATGAGAACGGAGGGAGGGACAAACAAAACGGGAGAGGGGCGAGACTGACGAAGCGGCGCGGCAGGAGGAGGAGGAGGAGGAGGAGGAGGAGGAGGAGGAGGGGGAGGAGGGGCGTGGGAAGGAGAGCTGGATGGTTGACGAGGCCTCGTGTGACGAAGTATCGGGACGGGTTGAAGGAAGAGGGGAGGGAAAAGGAGGAAAAAAGAGGCAGGAAATCTTTTTCACTTTGGCGCTGAAGTTAGTCTGTTCCGCTGGAGCCGACTGCGAGGGATTCGCCTCGGGCTATAGCCATCAATAAGACGGCTAGAGGAACCCAATCGAAGGGGGTGGGGGTGGGCGGTCGGGTGGCGCTGGCGGCAGGGCGGGTGCCCGTGGAATTACAGCCCGAGGCTGGGGGGGGGCGCCTCTTTACGTAAATATCCATTTGTTTGCCCATGTGCGTTCGAGCATACCAGATCCCTCATCGGGGCCTGTTCTGCGGACAGCGAATGAGGTACAGTGTCCCCATCCGCACGTCCGCCGCGCCTGTGTAGGTCACCCGCCGAGGCGGCACAATGCGCGCCTTCTTCCCCGCCTGCGCCCTTCTTCCGCGAAAACCTCTTGAGACACGGCGCGGAGTACGTGGCGGGCCCCTCATCCAATAACATGTCATTCCCGGCGCTGACAAAGGAACGGACAGCCCGCCGCCGCCGCGGCTCCAGCAGCGGCGGCATCGTCGCTAAGTCGCCCTCGTCGCAAGCATCGGGCTGCCTCCGGCCTCCGGGGCGGCCCCTTCAGCCAGCGGCCGGGGGCTTCAATGGACCGGGTTCTGTCCGCCGCCGCTCCGCCCGGCCCCGGCCCCGGCCGCGGATCCGTGGATCCTCGTCGTAGCGACAGAGCAAAGTCGAAGGCCAATCTTAGCGCGACCCGCGGATTAACTTTCGTAACAAAAAGCGGCGGCGCAAGATGAAACGGAGTGAGTGAGACCCCGCGCGTCTCGTGTTCGTGCCGCGCGCGCCCCCACCGTCTCCCGAGTGGCCAGCTCGGCTTACAGACGGCCGCCGGCCGCGCCCGCTGACACCCCACCAGGATGTATCGCGCCTCCAAAAGGTTTCCGTCCCTCCCGTGACGGCTGGAGCGCCCGGTTCGTTCGCCACTTACCGCGGCAATATAAATCGCAGGCGGAACCGGTCCACAGAAAACGGATCGCTGTGCTCATCGACGTGCATAGCTGCGTGCAGCACGCCCCGGCTGGCACAACGGGCCGGCCGTGAACGCGTTGATTCGGCCTCACAGCTGGCGCGGCCCCGCCGGTGAAAGTGGCGACTGTGTGTTTTGTCGCGGACCAAGTGCGGCCGCTGAGATTCATCAGCTTAGTGTGCACGTGTGACGAAGGAGCGGGCCCAGTCGGGCGGGAGGGGGCGGCGGGGGAGGCGGTTAGGAAGTCCGGCCGGCTGCTGGCACCGCGCCAAGGCCATCATGTGGGGGGGGGGGGGAGGACCGGCGGACCAGCGGGGGCCTCTGCCGGCCAGAGAAAGCGGGCGGCAGAGGGGCGGTGGTTGCGGCCAGTCGGTCGGTCGGTGCACGCCTTGCTTTATGTGACCTCGTCCGAGCCAATTGGGCGTGAAAACGATGGCAGCAGGTTTGATGTATTGCAGTGGACGGAGTGCATGCTGCGCCGCCGCGCCCCTCGCAGGACCGGCACTGCGGGGCCCCGCCGGGGGACAGCCAGCCAGCCAGCCCCGGCAGCGCGCCCTGCCGATTCACACACATTTACCTTCCTCTTTTCTCTCGTCCAGCGACGGACTTAACCCTGTTCCGCAACATCAAAGCGGTACTCGCGGACCAACAAAGAGGGCGGGCGTCTGTTTTATTGTAGGTGCCTTCACGTTTTGTTTCCGAAACTCGTCACATCATTCGAAACTTTGTCCCCGGCGACAAGGATGGTCACGTATCTGGCCGGAATAAAAAGCCAGCCAGAGTGTGTGCGCGCATCTCTCTCTCTCTCTGTCTGTCTCTATCTGTCTCTGTCCCTTCTGTCTCTCGCTGTCTCTCTCTCTCTCTCCGTGCTGTCGCTGCTGGCAGTGCCGTGCGCGGTTCTCCGGGCGCGCACGGCCCCGTATTTACGACCCCCGCCGAAACGTAGACTTTGGTACGGCAGAGTGTGGACCGATCCGCCGCGGTGAGGCTTTGAACTGTCGGTCGGGCGGAAGGCGCTCCCGCCCGCTCGCATCGGGAACACGGCGAGGACGTGGCCCGAGTGTGCTCGCGCCGCCGGGCCGCCGCGGGGCTGCACCGAGCTCCGACCTTCACGTTCCGACTCTAACGGCGGAGTTCACAGGGACTTCGGTCGCGATAATCGAGTCGTGTTCCTCATCATGGCAAGCGGTTCACCTCTTGGCCCGGGCTCCCGCACACACACGGCTACACCATTCTCTCGCCGCCCTCACGTCCGTGACTTTAAACCAAATAAATATATAAAAACATCAAATATCTCTGTCTCTCTCTGTCCCGTGCCGAGTGTTGCCCGGTGTCTCGTACTATTGCCCCCCCCCCTCTACCTCCACTCCCCAGCAGCTTCTTGCATCGTGTCACACCGAGTCCCATCTGTCTGCAGGCTGAGGGGGAGGAGGGGGGGGGGGGTGCTCCTTTTACGCCCTCGCACACAATTCTCCCTTGCCGTGACAAACCGGCACGCATTTGTTTACGCTCGGCACCGCCGCCCCCTTTTCTTATTGGCGTGTCGATGCGGCCCGCGTGCCGCCGCGACGCCGCGCGGGTACCCCACCCCGCCCGCGGCCGGCAGGACCTCCCGCTGCGGGAGGACACGGTCGCCTCCGACACGGTATATGTCCTATCTGAGACTGATATTTAGGCCTTTCACATTTTTTTGAGAGATCACAGACAACAACAAAAAAAAATTCGCCTGTCATGTCTTATTTCACTTGCAGATAAGGCGGGGCGTTTTGTAGTATTTTCGACCAGTTTCTCCCCTCCGGTTCCGACGCGAACTATCCGCGGCCCGGAGCCGCACGGCGTACGCCCCTCACGGACACGCCGCCGCAGTGTCGGCGGCGGCCGCAGCGCCGGGAGACAGATGAGGGCGCTGCCCGGCGCTGTCCGTGATCCTCCCGGCCGCCCTCCTCTTGGCCGCCAGGCCGCTGGACCCCCCGGCTCGCTCGCGCTGCCAAATGGTCACGGCGCGTCTGCCCGGCCCGCTCGGCCCGGCCGGGTCGTCGGCGCGCGGCTCTCGTGACGTCGCGGCCGGCGATTTATATTGGCATTGGAAGGGCGTTACGCCCCGCGCGGACGCCTTGCCGACCAGACGGCGGCGGCGCGGCCGACGCGGACCATTTTCGGCCGCAAAAACGACACGTCCAGAATAAACTTAAAGTTGAAAGTGGCGCCGCAACAAACTACCACGCGCACCGAAACTGCCGGCCGACACACGCAGGCGGGCCATCACCATCAGCAACGTTACCGTCAGACATCATGGCGTGGCCATGACGCGCGTGTCGGCGGGATTATTTTGGTGCGGGATTTTATTGGATTATTCGCTGCGGGATTTTCGCTCCGAATTTGCTGGCCGCTGCCGCGGCGGCTCTACGCGCCGCTGCCCTCTGCAACACGCCGCGCCGCCGCTGCTGCTGCTGCCTCCCCCCCCCCTCCTCGGCCATCCCTCTCGGTCAATCCCTCCACCCCCACACCCTCCCCCACGCCACTTCATCCGCCTGGTGCGCCGAGACCCGCAGGGATTCAAGCAGCAGCGCCGACGACGGCTCGGGGGCGGGCGGTGGCCTCTCTGCCTCTCTGTCTCTCCCCCTCCCCCCCCCCCCCCTCTCTCTCTCTCTCTCCAACCAGATCGCTCACGCGAACCGAACTGGTACTGTCCGGGTCCAGGCCCGCGGCCCCCGGGCCTCTGACTGTGCCGCGGCGCTGCGCAGGTGGGACCCCCCGCGCGGCGAGGAGGGGGGTAGGCGCGGAGGCGTCCTCCCGGGCGCCGGCCATCCCCGGGGCCTCAGCAGCTCCTGGCAGCTCCTGGCAGCTCCTGGCAGCTCCTGGCAGCTCCTGGCAGCGGCCTTGCCACCATTTTTCAGCCGTCACTCAGCCCCCCTCTCGTCCCGCTCTCCGTCCCGTCGGCGTGTTTTTGTCCGCCCCGTATAAATCGCAGCGGCCCGGGCGGCGGCGGCGGCCCCCGGCGCGGCCCCCGGCGCGCGCGCAGCCTCGCGTCCCGGATTACCCGAAGACAACGTTCCTTCCACAAATTGCGATTCAATATTTTATGCGTTTCGGTCTCCAACAGCGCGGCGGCGGCAAGGCGCTTTCAGACGCATGGTGCGGGTGCAAGAGAGAGGGAGAGAGAGAGAGAGAGAGAGAGAGAGAGAGAGAGAGAGAGAGAGAGAGAGAGAGAGAGTGAGGAAGGAGGGGGTGGAAGTGGGTCAGGGTTAGAGGCGGAAAAGGAGGCGAGAGCACTGCTCTGTGCAGTCACCCCTCACGCCGTCAACGGCCCGCCTTGCTTTGACGGCGGCGATGGCCAGTACGCTGACCGTAACCTCTCTCTCTCTCTCTTCTCTCTCTCTTTCTCGCTATCTTTCGCAGCAGCAGCAGCCCCCGGCGTCCGCGCACACATATACTGGGCAGCGCAGCAAGTGAACCGCAGCGCGACAAACCAATGGGAAGCCGTTCGCTTGTAAATAATACAGTTGTCAACACTGTGTGCGTGTGTCCGCCCGCCCTCCCCGCCGCCCCCCTCCGCGTGTTGTAGTGCGGGGGGGTGTGGACGCATGCCCAACAGCGCGGCCCGGCATCGCCGAGCTTCCCGGAATGCGTGAAGGGCTAATATACCTGGTGTGTGTGTGCGCGCGCGCGCGCCGGGTGTGTGTGTGTGTGTGTGTGTGTGTGTGTGTGTGTGTGCGTCGGGCGCGGCATTGTGGTGCTGCCGGGAATACGGAGGCCTGCCGCCGCTCCTGCTGAATGCCGGACTGCCTCTTGCTGCGCCGCGCGCCGACGGCCACGGCGCCTGCGGAGCGGGGGGTAGGCCGTCCCGCCGCGCATCCGTGTGCGGCGGGCGGGCATACCCAGACAGGCGCTAGCGGGCGGGAAGGCAGCGCCGCCACCGCCGCCGCCACCGCCGCCGCCGCCGCCGCCGCCGCCGCCGCCGCCACCGCCGCCGCCGCCGCCGCCGACGCCACCGCCGCCGCCGCTGAGAAGTCAGCAAAGAAAAGGGAAGAAAGGCCACGACAGCGGCGACGCGGAGCGGCGGCGTCGCGGGTCAGTCATTAAATTTTGTGGTGTGAAATGACTCGGGGAGGGCAGTACTAGGCCATTAGGCACGGACTACGTCTTACTCGCGACGGCGGCGGCGTCTCAACTCCTCTCCTCCGCTCCTCCTCCTCCTCCTCCTCCTCCTCCTCCTCCTCCTCCTCCTCTCCTCCTCCTCCTCCTCCTCCTCCTCCTCCTCCTCCTCCCATAGGAGGTCCCATAGTTACACGGCCTCACGGTATCAAAGCTCCGAGCACGGCGGCGGCAGCCGAAGCCCTGCTTGCAAGCGTCTCCTCGGCGCGGCACGCGCACGCCACGCGCACGCCACGCGCCTAATTGCGGGGAGACCTTATTCCAGCATGATGGTGCGCATGCGGCCGTCACCAGTGCCCCGCCCCCCCTCCCCCGCCCCGAGCCTCTCCGCCGCCGCTGCCGCCGATCGTCGTTCATGCATCTCACACGCCACATAACAAACATGGCGGCGCCACACGTGCAGCCACCGCACACCTCGCTACCCCTTCCTCCGCTCTCTCTCTGTCTCTCTGTCTCTCCTCTCTCTCTCTCTCTCTCACACCCTGTTTTATGCTCCCTCTCTCGCCTCGTCCTTTGAACTGCTCAAGAAAATGGGAGAGAGCCCCGCTGCCTGAGGGGGAGGGGGGGGGGGGGAGTTAGGGCTATGGAAATGCACGGCAAGAAGGATCGGTGGAAGGGACTAGCGGTGTGTTAGTGTTAGTGCGTGTGAGAAAGGGAATGTGTGTGTGTGTGAGTGCGCGCTCAGGGAACAAATGACGAGTAATAGCAACACGATGCGACGTGTGACCGTCGCGTTGTTGCCTTGGCAATGCTCTCGCCTCGGCCGGCAGCGGGCGTGGGCGTGCGGGAGAGGGAGTGAGAGAGCGCAGCGCAGAGCAGGAGAGAGAGAGAGAGGGAGACCCGCTCAGCTCAGCCCAGGCGTCGTATCCCTCCATCTCTCTCCCTCTCGTTCGTCGGTCGCTCTCTCGCCGTGTCCTCTCGTTGAGCACGGGGGCCCGCATAATTTACCCATCCGTCTGCTGCTCCGAAACTCACTCCAATTCTGCCCCGCCGCCGCCGCCGCTACGGGTAGCGGAACGCCGATGCCCCCCTCCAGCCCCGACGACTATAGCTCGGCAGAGAAAGCGGGGCTCTAAGCAACGGCGGACGGCTGGAGGAAATGACTCATTTGTTGGGAGATTTGTATCGATCCCTGCCACACGGTGGCGCTGTTTCTGGTCCTGCCCTTGGCCGGGCTGCTGCCTGGCTCAGCTGTTAGGGCACGGCTGCATTTCTCATGCCGCAGTGTATCGTGCGACCCCCCCCCCCCCCCTCCTGCTGCGATCTCACGGGGCGGGGACAACATCACAGGAGGAGAGGGGAGGGTCGTTCTAAAGTCGTTGGCTGCGCGGTGATCTCCATGTCTCGCCGCGCCATCTGTATTATTCGCCACGACGTGCCCCCGCCCAGATTTGTCATCATCTGTTCACCTCGCTAATGCCCGGTGCGCCGCCAGAGCTACCCGCGGCACTCGCCGCAGAGGAGCCCTCATTTTCATACCCCGAACAGCGACACGACCAACTAGGACGGCGGCCACTGTCAGAAGTCAAAAGCATATTTTCGTTCTTCATTCATTTTTTTAAATAAATTATTATGTTCACAAAAAAATTGTCTCTCTGCACATACATCATTAACCTTCTTTCTCTGGCAGTGGTGGACCTTGACGACACGTCGTCGTCCGATGAACCGTCGCTGGGTGCCGTCGCGCGCGAGGCCGCCGCTTTGACCTGTCACATCGACGCTGCCACATCGACGCTGTCACATCGACGCTGTCACATTGACGTGTCACACTTGCCAAATGCCCGGCCCGCGCGCGCTGTCCGCACCACCCGAATGCGGAGCAGCGCGCGGCCGGAGGGGCCCGGAGCCGTGAGGGACAGCGGCGCTATTGCCGGCGCGATCCGGCCGGCGTGCAAATCAATGCGCATCCCTCACAGGCGACCCGCGTTTTTCACTCAGAAACACTTTGCCAGCGCCCGGAGGAGGACTGCGGAGTGCGGCGGTGGGGGCGGGCAGGGGCGGGCAGGGGGGGGGGGGGGGGCTGACGCGCGCGGCCACCACTGCACCACCACCGCCCCCGGCCGTGAAGGAGCGAGGGACCGGCCGGGGGGGGGGGGGGGGGAGGCAGCGGAGGAGCGCGGCGGGGGCTGAAGGAGAAAAATTGAGGACAGGGAGAAGGACACTAAAAGTCGTATTTTACGGTTGACAAAGTGCGTGGGCGTGTTCGCGAGAGGGCCTGCCGTGGCGCGGCGGCGCGGCCCGCGGCAGTAGCAAGGTTCTGGGGTCCTCGACACCGCGAGCGGCAGCGGCCCTCTGCTTGCTTTTGGCTTGCGGCGGAGGGGGGGGGGGGGGAGGTTCCGCGAGGTGAGGTCCTCAGACGCCGAGCGACCTCTGACCCGGCCGGCTGCCTGGCTGCCTGGCTGGCTGCCTGGCTGCCTGGCTGGCGGCTGGCGGTGGTGCCCCCTGGAAGTGCAGGCAGCGGACATAAAAGCACAAGCACAACACCCCCGGCGACGGGGCCGCGGGGCACTCGGGGAGGGGAGCCCTCCACGCCGCCGCGCCCCTGTACGGCTGCATTTACATCTCTCGCTTCCGGTGACGCTTACCCGCGGGGGACTGTCTCCGCGTCCCCGAGTCTCGTGTCTCACTGCACGGCACGGCACGGCCCGCCCGCGCCCTGCCCGAGGGCCTCCACCTGCACAGCAGGGCCCCGCAGCACGCCCCGCGATCCACAAATCTGAATAACGCAGTCGACGGAGTTAAGTCGCACACCCTCATCCCTTACCGCGATCATCAACGCGGCCACTCACGGAGGGGGGGGGGGGGAGAGTCTCGCCGGGCGGGGGGAGGGGTGTGCGCGAAATCATACCGGCGTACACGCGCCGAAGGCCGGGCCGGGGCCGCGGACGGCTCACGCGCGTAATGGTCGTAGCGTGCCCTCTGAATAGCCGTCCTGCTGCAGAGGGAGAGAGAGAGAGAGAGACAGAGCACGAGAGACGCAGAGAGGGAGGAGGGAGACGGGGAGGGGGAGTCAATTCCAAACGAAATGATCCGGCGCGCGAGTCGGTCCCATTCATACTCCATTATTGAATACACGGGGCAAGTTCATCCCCCGGGCGCGCGGGCCCGCGCTCCCCCCCTCCCCTCCCCCCTCCGGCCCTCACGTAATTGGTGAGAGAAGCACCGGCCCTTGATCTACGGCCGCGCGCGCGCCCCTCAACCCTTCCCCTGCACTTTCCCTTCCGCCGCCGCTACGCCGCTCGCTACCCTCCAACTTGGCGCGCCGAGTGTGTGCGCCCCGCCGCGGTGGCTGTGTGCCCGCGCCGCGTAACCTCTGGGCCTTGCCCTTCACACCCGACGCCCCTCCCCCTCCCGCCTCCCCTCCTCCACCCTCCAGCACTGCGCCGACACTTCCGCTCGCAGATTCAGCCGGAAGCCCATAGTTCTGCGGGCCGGGCCGAGGACGGGTCTGACGGCGCGGGGGGGGGGGGGGGGGGCGCGGGGGGCGGCGGCGGCCGTGTTCCCCGACGAGGTGCCGATTCCTGCCTGTAATTGGCTGGCGAGGCTCGGGTCCCTGCTCGCCGAGCCCCAACGCTGTCGGGCCCCAACGCCGAGCCCCGCTTGCAGGGTCCGTGGTCGTGCGGCTCAGGATCAGATCAGGTTCTCGTCGTCGTCTATCCGGGCCACGGGGGGCCGCCGCAGCTGCCGCAGAGTGAGAGAGAGAGCAGACAGACAGACAGACAGACAGACAGACAGAGTCCCGGGCTGGCCGCGATGCTTGGCTCAGTGACCCAACCGCCTCCGCCGTGGGGGTCTTACTGCACCAACAGGAAGTCCACCCCCTCTCCGAGCCGAACTAGCGCTGCGCCTTCATATCCTGCCACACGCACACACACACACACACACACACACACACTTTTCGCAACTTCCTCCTGCCCTGCCGCGCACTGCTTTGTGAGGGCGCGGCGGCTCCCTCAATAAAGTTGGCCGCACTTACGCCTCGCTAATGGCGGCGGCGGAGCAGAGCGGCGCGGCGGCGGCGTCGGCGATCCGCGGGGGCGGTAACAAGCGGCAGCACGGCGGCGGCAGCGCGCCTCCACTCGGAGCTGGCAGGTGCCATCCGCCACCCGGAGGGAGTCGGAGCAGCGGCCGGGGTAGGGGTACGGGGGAGGGTGGGTGGCATGTTAATTGGCGTCTTCAACTCCCCCGCGACGTGCCCGCCTCCCCCGCCACACACCCGTTCACCCTCCATATTCTCCCGCGTCCGTCAGTGACTGCGATGCCGCCGCCGCCGCGCCCCGCAGGATTCACACGGCGCTCCCCCGCTGCCCGGCTCGTTACCGCGCCGCCAGCGAGCGGCGCACACGCACTTGATGTCCGCCACGCTCTGCTGTCCCCGCAAAGCTTAACCTAACCCAATGAAAAGAAACCGAGAAAAATAAATTGAATTAAAAGAAAATTAATTTCCTGATTTTAGCTGCATCCCGTTCGGCACAGTTTTCAATCTTTGTCGCGATCGGGATGGGTGACCGCTGACTTTATGAAAACAAATGAATGAACTACGCTCTGTGCTTGCGCTGCTCCGGCGGCGTGCGAGCTGACGGCTGCAGACCCCGTAAATGACCCCCCCGCGACCTACTCTCTCTCTCTCTCTCTCGCTCTCCCTCTCCCGGACGGCCCCGACGACGACCCCGTCAGGATGACGGCCTTCATGTTGCGGGCCGCGGAGGCGAGCGCCGCCGCGCGCGGCCAGTGAAAGATAAACCCCGGCGCGGCCCGTCACGGCGACCAGCACTGAGTGTATACGGCCCTATTACCATGTTAACGGCCGGCCATTCGCAGCCTCAGCGGCGCGCGGCACGCACTTGTCGGCCTGCCGGGCTGCCTGGCCGCCGCGCCGCCAGCTAAGTGAATCTACTTTGGAAACTTGTTGTTGTTCCGCGGCGCCGAGGCGCGGCCGCCGCCCGCGCGACACGACGCGACGAGAGAGGGCGCGCAGCGCGCCGCGAAGCAAGGCGACGTGGCGAAAAAACAAGCGCGCGGGCGCGACGTCTTTTCGGCCATTCCGCACATACCTCGCTCTCCTCGACCCTCCTCCACCTCCCCCGCCCCGCTCCCCCTCGCCCGGCTGTAAATAACTCCCGGACGGCAGAGTACGGAGTGCCGAGTGTGGACCTGTGAGCCTCATATATAACGCCGCGCGCTGCATGGCGCGGGGCCCGCGGCGCGGAGCCCGGCGAGCAGCTCGGGGGCGTTCGCCCCGCGTCTACTTTCTACTTCCTGCTTTTCGCATTGCCGCCCCTCACCTCCGGCAGCAGCTCACCGCCGCCGCCTCCGCGCTGCTTTCTCCTGCCCGGCTCTCTTCCGGTTGATGTGTGCCGAGTTCGACACGACGGCCGCCCCCCGCTGCCGCCGCCCCCGCTGCCCCTGCCGCCCCCGCTGCCACCCCCCACACCCCCCGCACCCCGCTCCGCTCCACAGCGCACGCAGGCCTCCGTGGTTTGTTTTATTCCATCGGGAACCGCGCGGCGCGGCATGGCATCGCGGACTGCTGACGCCGCGGAATTAAATATCGGGGGGGATTACGAAAGGCACACGCACGCGTTACGGCGCGGCGCGGCGCGTGCGGAGCGGACCCCCCGCGGGGGGAGAGCACGTCACGGAGGGGGTTGACGTCGGAGCGGATCAGCGCGGCTGACCACGGGGCCGGGCTTACACGACGGCTGCGCACGTAACTTCTGGACGGGGGCCGAGAAGCGGCTGCGGGGTTACGGTCAACTAGAGCAGTCGCCTGCTCGCGGGCATCGCGGGGGGCCTGGCGGCGGCGGCGGCGGCGGCGGCGGCGGCGGCGGGGAGCGCCATCAAGGAGTCCGTGTCCACGCCGGATTTCACACCTCCGCGGAACAGCTCACAGCCCCCACTGGCCCCCCCCCTCCCCCTCCCGTTTTATCACCCCGTGTTTTGTCGGGCAGCGCTCTATCCAATCGCAGAACGGGCGATAAAGGATCGCGATATCCACACTTTATGTGACCCGGCCGGCCTGCTGGCCCTCGGATCGACACCTCTCTCTCTCTCTCTCTCTCTCTCTCTCTCTCTCTCTCTCTCTCTCTCTCTCTGACCCTCTCTCTCTCACTCGCTGCCCCCTCTCGCTGCTAGTACGCCGGGGCGGAACGCTGTTGCCCTGTAGCGATTACAATTTTGATACCTTTTCACAGCGGCAGCGTCGTAAAATGCCCGGCCGGGAGGGGGGGCGGGTGCCTGCCCGCGTCCCGCTGCCAAGCCCGGCCAGGGCCCCGCCTTGATATCTCGAATCTTCAAACGGCGCAAACATGCAGCCGTTTCGGCGAGCAGGCGACGCCCCCATTATAAACACGCCGGCCGGAGCCGGTAGACGTCATCAAGACAGTTACGGCCCTGGCCGCGTGCGCGGCGTGGCGCGGCGTGGCGCGGCGTGGCGCGGCGTGGCGCCTCCGATTAATCCGCGCCGAGCCCCGCTGCTCCGCTCCGCCGCCGCTGGCTGTATTATTGCGGTGCCACATGACGACGATGTTGACTTTACTGCCTGCAGTGTGCCCTGAGTGTCCTGTAGGGCCGCGCGCCTCGCGGGGGGTGAGGACGGCACAGCGCTGAGCGGCACTGCGCCGTGCAGCAGCCCCCCCCCCCCCCGAGCGGCCTGCTTATACGGCCAATCTCACAAATGCCATCATCTCGTCCCATTTCAGACGTTTCGGTTAGGAGCCGCGCCGCCGCCGCCACCGCGCCGCCGCGCCTCGGTCGCGGACTCGTATCGGTGCAGGTAGGCCGCGGTGCCTGTCGCCTTGGATACGGCCGACAGGAGGGGTCCGGTCCCTGCAGTCGACATCAGCCGCCCCTGCTGCCCCGCCCCCCTGCTGCCCCGCCCCTGCCCTGCCCCCCTGCTGCCCCGGCCCCGCCCCTCTGCCCCCTCGGGTCTCGGCAGCAGCGGCGGGGTCGCGGCCGCCATGCAGTACTACCTTGTTCTTCTGCTGCCGCTGTCCGTCACACACAGGCTGGCCGGTCCGAGCGAGCGGGAGGGTGGGGGGAGGGTGCCGGGTGGCCGGGTGGCCTCGTCGGGGCCCCTGTCTCCTCGGCGGGCTCCGCGGGGCCCGGCTGTCGTCGGGCACGGCCTTTGTGGTCTGCCGGCCGCCGCCGCCGTCTGCGCCGCTTGGTACTCACCCGGTCGCCGTCGAGGCCATGATACCCCTCCGCCGGCCGGACAGCGCCAACACAGGACGGCGCGTCTAGACTTCACAAACGAGCGGCACCCCCTCTGTGTGTCCTTGTCCACCCACGGCGCCCACCGGTTGCGCGGGAGGAGAGAGAGAGAGAGAGAGAGAGAGAGGGAGGGAGGGAGGGAGGGAGGGAGGGAGGGAGGGAGGGAGGGAGGGAGGGAGGGAGGGAGGGAGGGGGGTAGAAGATCCTCCCCGCCGGTGTGGGGTTTCCGCTCGGCCAGGTAAGATCAGGTTCTGCGCCTCTCTCGCAACGCCAGGCGGGAGGGGAGAGGCGACGGCGGCGGGGTGCGGGCGGAGGAGAAGAAGGCTTTGACGATGGACGGGCCCCAAAAAGTCCGTGGAGGTACCCAGACGATTAATTTCACCACAAACGAAAAAAATGCCTCGTGGAATTTCACGGCAGCGGCCATAAAATAAAATTAAAAAATAACAAACAAGTAAACAGATCAATACCAGCTACCCTTTTCCATACGAGTACTAAAATAATCAATGGACGCAAAAGTCCGTTTGGAATGACCGGGGGCGGGGTTTACGATAGTATTCAAAGCGGGCCCTGTGCCGCATCGGCATTTTAATTGCAATGTGTCGAGGCCAGACCGCGGCGGGGCCGGCGGCGGCGAGATATAGACGGTTTCGCGCGTGGCTTTTGGTATTGGCTCGGTGGCGCAACCATGAACACAATCGAGTGTGAAGCACGGGGCATACTATAAAATGGCGCAGACATATACCGCCCCCCGCTGCCCTTCCTCACTCACCCCCCCCCCCCTCTCTCTCTCTCTCTCTCTCCTTACGCACACACATCCACCACCCACACTGCAGACATTTGACCGCTCTCATTAAAATGTCTCGATACAGCGCCCACGCACAGAACGCGAGTCTGTGTGTCCGTCGCGTGCGTGCGTGCGTGCCGGCAGCGTGCCCTTATTGTAGTGCACCGTTCGCAGTGCCTCTGCTCCCCCGCTCGCCGCTCGCTCGGCGGCCGCGAGCCGTACGGCCCCTTAGTACTTCCACCGACTGCTCGTCGCCGCTGTTCGCGGGGAGTCGGCCACGGCGCCTATACAAGGTTTGGGGGCCGCGCCCTGCCCTGCCGTGCCGTGCCGCGCCGCGCCGCCGCCTCTCGCGCCGGGCCGCCGCTGTGCATTTTCCCAGCTCGGCCCCCCCGAGTCAATTACCCGGCGGAACAAGCAGAGGGAGAAATCCTTGGCCGTTCCTCGCTTTTTCCCTTCCGACGTCGCCGGGGCAAAGTGGAAACATTAGTAGCCGTCAGGTAGCAGGTGGTGGCAATGGAGACACTGTGTAGTGTACACAGCGCGGCGGCGCCCCGGCGGTGCCGGCCGGCCGCGCGGGCCCGCTGGCCCCCGCCCAGGCCCCGACACCAGCGCTGCGCGACACCCCAACTTCCTAATTGCAACCCCCTCCCCCCTTCCCTCTCCTCCTCTCCGTCTAACCCACCCGCGGCAGCGGCACTAGAGACCGGAGATCTTAAAAAATATTTATGAAGTGGCGCGCTGGTGCTGCTGCGGAGGCGGCGGCAGGGGGCCCGCGGTGTGTGTGCACCACCGGACCCACAGCAGCGGACTCGCCGCGGGTCACTGGCGCGATTCTTTCCGCCGGCTTAATCCCGCAGTCAGGACGCGACGCTTAAATTTTACGAGTTTGCCAGCAACGGCGGCGGCGGCGGCGGCGGCGCTGTCATTAATTTTTAAGCCGCTCCATTACCGTAATGACACCTTTGCCAATTGCGCCTTTTTCCTTTGCGCGCGCGGTGGGGCGGACAGGGAAAGCTTGCCAGCGGCGTCAGTCCCCTCCGGCCGGCCGCAGCCGCCGCTGCAGCCGCCGCCCCGGCGCGGCCCCCGCCTTAGAGCCTCTCGCGCGGAATATCAGCAGCAGCGACAGGACAGGGGTCTGTTCCGGCCCCGGCCCCCGGCGCAACGCCGCGCGCGCGGTCGGTGACACAGTTTCGGCCCCCACTGCTGGCGCGCTATGGCGCTCCAGCTAGACGCTGGCTGACCAGACATGAATGCAGAGGGTTCCCTCTCTGTCTCTCTCTCTCTCTCTCTCTGTGACCCTCTCACCCTCTCACTCTATCTCTCTCTCTGTCTCTCTCCCGCCCAGAGGTTATTGCGGTCACGCGCACCGTGTCGCCCGGACAATGCAGCGCTTGGCGAGCCGCCAGGTCCTCCCAACACTGTTTTCCCGCCCCCGCGCAACCCCCCCCCCCCCTCCCCTCCCCTCCCGTCCCCCGCCCTTACCGCAGCTGACCTCGCCTTTACCTGCCCGATAGGGAATGCACCCAAGAGGAGCCAGAAAGCAGGGCGAAAGAGAGAGAGAGAGAGAGAGAGAGAGAGAGAGATGAACCACTCTGAATTTACGTACACCAAAAAAGACCAGGAGACATTATTCGCAATAATATCATTTTCGTGTTCAAAAAATTAATTAAAAATAAGAAAGTTTTTGTGATAGGTTTTTCACACAAACGTAAAAAAAATTCACGTTCTAAAAGCTCTCTAAAAAAAAAATTCCCCCGAACAGAAATCCGTATATTTGGCCGGTATCTTGTCCTAATAATGCCCCCACGTCAGTCACGCGCCCCGGGCCGCCCCGGCCTCGCCCGGCGTCTCGGGCACTCCGCTCCTGCGGCCCGGAGTGATTGATCACCGCGCGCCTCGCCTATTTACATCCAGACAGAGCTCGCCTCGTTCGCGCCCTGCTTTTTTCCATTAGCTGTTTCCGCGGCACGACGAGGTGCGTGGCGGCAGCGGCGACGGCGACGACGAGAACGGCGAGGGGTCCGGCGGAGTAACAGGCGGGGCGTGCGGGGCGGGCACAATGGAGAGCGGAGCGGCGCGGGTATGCGGGCCGCGTTCTGCATCGCGCCGAGGGGGGGGGGGAGTTTCTGCGGGTGGCGCTTCATGTGCACACGCGGGCTGCGCCGCCGCCGCCGCCGCCACCACCACCACCGCACCACACCATTCACGAGCCGCCGCCTCGCGCACGCCGCCGCCGCCACCGCCGCCACCTGCACGGTTACGGTCAGGGCCGCGGCGCGCCGCCGCCGCCCCCCGCACGAACCGCGGCGGTGCACTCTGGGAACATTGTCGAACAACTCCGCGCCGCGGATAACTTTTCGTCGCGGGCGGCGACTTCGCCCCGCGCCGCGCCGCGCCGCCCGGTGGAGCGCGGCGCGCGGCCCCGCCGTCGTGGTGGCCGCGCTTGCGGCCGCACCCCCGAGCTCTCCGGCCCGGCAGACCCGCCCGCTCCGCACCGACTAGATTTATTGTCTTTATTTCACTTCTGTATTCATTCTGTTCCGCTACATTTCACGGCGGCCGGCGAACTAAGGTAAAGCCCCCCCCCCTCTTCCTCCTTCCTCGCTGCTGCTCCATATCACGCCAACCCCGCCCCCTTCTCCCTCTCTCTCCTTTGCCGAAAGGTAACGGCCATGGCACCTCTCGCCCCCCGCATCCGGACCTCTACAAATTTTCAAAATTTGACAGCGCTGCGGCCGTGTCCCTGATTCCGGCCGGAACATCGAGCCGATACCGAAGGCCGCGTATATTTCTTTGCTCGCACGAATCCAGCCGAAAATGAGAAAAGGGGGAGAGGACGACGTGTATTATGACGTGGGCGGGGAGCATGGCGGACCGGAGGGGCCAAATGCACGATTGTTAAATTTCTTCCTCCCTTCGTTTTCTGGATCCTCGGAAAAAAATTGTTCCAAAAGTGGCACAAAAAAACGGAGGAGGGGGCCGTGGAGTAGAATAGGGTGTCAGCGAGGAAACGAGAAGATAAAGCGAAGGACAGGCCCTGAACGCCACACGGCGATGGGGAGGGGGCGGGGGGAGGCAGCCAGCGTGCTCCCCGCGACCAGATCTCGAGTGAAAATTCGCGATCGGACCGATTCGAGGCGTTATTGGGATCACGGAGGCGGGCGGGCGGCGGGCGGGCAGGCTGGTGGTATTACTACAAACGCGCGCGTCGTGCGAGGGGGAGGGGCAGCAGGGGGAGCGGCAGCGCGGGGCTGCGGAGCTGCGGGAGCTACCCCACTTCCTTTGCCCCAATATTCGTTCATGCGGCACGAAAATTGCCCCACAATTTGGACTTTGACCCGGGCGCGCTCTGGGACTGTGGGACTGTGGGACGTGTGGCGGTGTGAGGCACACATGCAGCCGACCGGCCGCCAACCGGGCCAGCTGGTGCCGGAGCGGAGGGGGCGGGGGAGGGGCCCGGAGGGGGCCGGAGGGGGCCGGAGCGGGGGAGGGGGGGCACACTCCGCGATTCCACTCTCCGCTCACGCCCGCTGTGCCGCCGCGCGTCGTCGCCGCGGCGGCCGCCTCCCGATGGAGACGACGCCTGCTTCCACTGTCCTCAGCCCCCCCCCCCCCCCCCGCCGCACTTTCACAGGCCTCCTAATCGCACGGGGCACAGCCGGGTCCGCGACAGTAGTTGGAATGATTACGGTGTCGTAGCGCCCGCCGGGTGGGCAGTGCGACGCACGCGCGCCTCCCTGACCGCCTGACACTTAGGCAAACCGACGCGCGTGCGTGTATCGACGTTGCCTACCTTCCAGGCGCCACCTGGCCAGTAGTCCCCGCGGGTGCTCTCGTGTTTCTCCGCACACCGCGGCCCTCCATGTCCGTGCAACACACACATACACACACACACATGTGACTACACACACACGCGCGCGCGAACACATTTTCACACGCGTCGCAACATATGCCACCAGAGAGAGAAAGAGAGAGAGTCTTCATTTCTAGGCCCCCACCTGTTTTGCATACGGGAGGCATCAGCTGTGAGGTTTAGCACAGCGGAGCGCCGCGTATGCACGCCCACTGACACAGTCCACGCCGCGCTACCCCCCCCCCCCCCGCCCCTCTCTCTCTCTCTCTCTCTCTCTCTCTCTGTCGCTCGCCCCTCTGTCCCTCTCTCCGCCCCCTTTGGTTCTCCGCCTCTGCCTCCCAGTGTGTCCAGCTTTAATCGTGTGCTCGCCGCGTTCCCTTTTTGGACCCATTCAGGTTCCTCTTGGCAGCGTTTGCGGGTCGTACAGTCATATTCGGGTTCCCAGCTCGCTCCGCTGCTCCGCTGCCCGGTGCCCTCTCCTGCCCTCTCCTGCCCTCTCCTGCCCTCTCCTGCCTTATCCCCACCTGGCCCGCGGCCCCGTGTCCCGGAACCGCACCCGAGGCAGGGCCGCATTACTACGACCACAGCTTTTCCGCCAACGACAAAACTGATTCGTACACTCACCAACACTTTCTCTCGCCGCCTGCTCTTTCTTCCGGGCTCCCCAAGTCCCCTCCCTAGCCTGCTCCCGCATTGCCAGATTTTGTTCCTCTCTCTCTCTCTCTCTCTCTCTCTCTCTCTCTCTCTCTTTTATTTTTTCTCTTGCTCTTCCTCCTCATCACCCGGCGCGCAGCAGAAGAAAGACAGGCGGGTGTCGTCTCCTCCCTTTGCTGTTGAGAATCAGCGACACAGAAACACCATTGTCGTATGCAAAAGGACGAACGCCATGAAATTATTCATGAAAAATAAATTTTTGGGAGGGGCACGCCGGAGACTCAACCCTTTTGGGAGAGAGAGAGAGAGAGAGAGAGAGGGGGGGGGGGGGGAGGCGCGCGGGGGCGGCGCGGGCAAAGAATCTACTCTCCTGCAGAAGGGGCAGGGGGGGGGGGTGCAGAGAATATGTGCGGCACGACGAGCAGGGGTAGGTCGGTCTTTGACTTCCCGCGGGGCTTAAGTCTCATTTTGCGCCTGGATAGCCTTGAATGTGGCCCGCCGTGCGGGTTTGTGCGATGTGGACGAGGCTCGCAGACCTGGGCGGAGGTGGCTGCCCCCTCCTCCCCGCCTTCGCTCCCGCCGTACCGTCCCCGTTCGAATATACTCTGCCGCGCGCCCTGTCCCTCCTGCCTCTGTATTTCGTCCTCGTGCCGTGGCCCGGACGGGTCCTACGCCAGGGTCCTGGCGGCGTCCCCCGCCGTTCGCCACCGCCACAACCACCAGAGGTTCGCGGCGCGGCGCTGACCAGATACAGATACCCTTCTTTGGCCCGTGGGGGGCCCCCTGCTGGACCCCGGACGCCCCGGCGGGGCGGGCGGCGGCGTGTTGTGTGCCGTCGGTCGTGCTGGCGGAGATACGAAAGTAGAAAGCCGTGCGGCAACAAAAGCGGTCGGGAAGATCTACTCTGTGCGGCTGGGCCGAGGGGACGGACGAGGGGCGGCGCACACCCGGCGGGGCGGGGTGGAGCGGGGTCCGGCGCGGCCCGGCCCGGCCCCGGCGCTACCAGAGTGTATGTTGAACAGTATTAGCGGCGCAGGTTCACTGAGAGAGAGAGAGAGAGAGAGAGAGAGAGAGAGAGAGAGAGACAGGCAGACAGAGGGAGGGAGAGAAAGAGAGGAGACGAGGGGTGGAGCGGGTGTTTGCACTCATAATTCCGAGCCCCTACTCCCGGCTCACTCTGCCCCGCGCGAGTCAAGGCACTCAATTTAATACAACGTTGTAATTCAATTATAATTTTTTTTCTTCTTCCCACTCTTTTGTTTCAGGTATGTGCGCCGGCGCCGTGCGTGGCGCAGCCATGTGTGTGCGTGTGTGTGCCGGCGAGCGGGGACTGGCGCGTACGCACGCACGCAGCAAGGAGAGGGGAGTCCACCACGCCGGCAATACGGATATATACATACACACACAGACATATATATATGTGTGTATATATCTGGAGGTAAAAAAAAGGCGAGAGAGGCGGCCAGCGCGGGCGTGTGTGTGTGTGTGTGCGCGGGCATGATACGACATTAATTCAGGCCTCGCGAAACACTCAGGCAGCCGACGCGGCATGAGCGGCCCGCCGTTACTGCCGCCGGTGAGTCGCAAGCTCGACTCGCCTAATATACATTTCAATTACTCCCGGCCGGACGCCGGGCCGCAATCACCGCGCGCTGACAGACGCGCTGACAAGGGTCGGCGCCAACACCGCACCGTCGGGGCGAGAGGTGTGGGCGGGGCGGACAGGGCGGGCAGGGCGGCCCCCCGAAGGTCCCCTCCCAGACACCCGGGCGCGCTCGCGCCGCCGCCGCCGCCCACGGCCCATATTTCGCAAGTTACCACGCGGTGGCGCCGGCCACTGGCCTCTACTGGCCACTACTGGCCACTGGCCTCTACTGGCCACTACTGGCCACTGGCCACTACTGGCCACTGGCCTCCGAGGCTCCGGCGGCACCCTTTAACTCACTAGGCGGCAGGCCGCTGACCCCGCGGGTCCGGCCCGGCCTATCCACCACGCGCCAGCTCGGTAAATTGATGTCCGAAACAACGTGCCCGACATTTTCCGCGGCCCCGCGCCCATTGGTCCATTAGGTCAGTTCCTCTACTCCCCCCCCCCCCTCTCTCTCCGTCTCCTCTCGCGAACAAAACAAAACCAGGAGTAAGAAAGAGGAAAAAAAAGTTTTCTGCTCGGCAAAACACGTTATTAAGAGGCTGCGGCCCTCTCCCTCTGTTCTCGGGGAGAAAAGTTGAAATGAAATACGATATCGTAATAAGCGTCACCCTGCCTCGCCCACATAATTTCTTTTGTCCCTCGCCGCGAATTATTTTTATTTCCATTTGCAGGAAATCCCGGCGACGTCGCTCCTCTTCCACACGAGAGGATTGATTTGCCGCGGATCCTGTGTTTGTTGCGATGGCTTCCCTCCCCCGCGTGGCTGTTGTTGTAGGCAGCCCCGTCTGCTGCGCCCACTCTGCTTTCTGTGCGCCCGCTATCTCTCTCTCTCTCTCTCTCTCTCTCACTCTCTCGTTCGTCGCCTGAGGGTTGAGACAGGGCTTACGGGACAGGGGGGAGGGGGTACTATTTAGAAAAGTTTGACGCTTTTGCTGGTCGGGACGGACGAAACTGTCCGCACGCTTCTCCGGCACGGGAGAACACCAACAGAAGCATCAGCAGCAGCAGCGGCGGCAGCAGGAGCTGCAGCCGTGGAACACCTCACCATGGGATTCCGCCAACAGTGCCGTACTCGCGCCGATACCCCGCGCGGCCCGCGGCCTTGAGTATCGCCGTGAGGCGATATATATTTCGGCGGCCCCGTTGGCCCCGCGGCGGTCTTTCCCCGCCGCCGCCGCCCCCCTGCTGCCTTGCACTCGAGCGCAGCAGCCACACACTCTGCAAGGCAGACGGTGTGTGTAATGAGGCCACACCGCGGTCCGAAACTGCGAGGAGAAAGGGCTGCGGGAAAAGGAAGAGGGGATGGGCGCGGGGCGGGGACGGGTGGGCGGGTGGGGTTCGATGGGCAGGAAGGGGTGGGGGGGGGGGGGCGGCGCGGCCGTGCGGGCTGCTGCGGCGGTGGTACAGACCCGCCCCCGCCCCCGCCGCGCCGCCTCCGTGATGTAGGTTGGAGTGTTAATGTGTTTACCCGTCTCCCCGCGGTGGCAGCCCCGGCCCCGGTCCAACTCACACTCGGAGGCAACGGAGGCAGCAGCCGGGAAGAAATGAGCACTCCGTCGTCGTCGCCTTCTCCGCCGCCGTGGCTGATCGTCGCGTGTCACACGCGAGTTATTCGCGCGTCGGCGAGAGGCGCGGGCCGCGGCGGAGTATTGCGTCAGTGTGTGTGTGTGTGTGCGTAGCGCGGCCGTCAGCGCGTCAGCCGCTGCTGAAAGGCGCCCTGCATTTGCATGGTGCGGTCATAACATCTGCATTTGGGCCACGCAAGTCGGGGACGCGGGGCGGCAGCGTGCGCTGGCGGTCCCCCGCTGGCAGACCGCGGGGAGGCGGGGGCGCCGCGTGCGGATGTGCCGCTGCCGTCGCCGCGGCGTGCGCGCCCTCAGAGAATCGGGGAGAGCGTGACAACGACAGTGCAAACGCTATGAGAATTTTCTGAGCCCAAATTTATAAGATGTGTATGTCTCGTGGTCTGCGCGGCTAATTAAAACACTTTAAAATTGTTCTTACCGCTGGAATTTTCATGTTTGTTTCGTTGAGGCGATCTCGTCATATTCGCCGAGTGAAATCGCGACTGAGATGACTCTGAAGTTTGGAGCGGACTCGATATTTTTCGCCTCGCTGCGGCGTCATCCCTCGCTTCGTCCGGCCGATTTGCCGCGCGGCACAATCCCCACCCGCTGAGCGCCGCGTCGTCTCGGAGCTCCCTCGCAAGGCGGTATCGTTTGTGCGTTTAGGGGCGGAGTTTGGCGCGGAAGTGTTGGCGACAACGAATGCAGCAAACGCAACCTATTTAAAGTTAGGGGGGAACAAGTTGACGCCCGGGCGGGGCTGCGCGGCGCGGCGGCGCGGGGGCTGCGGCGGGAGGGGGCCTGGGAGTGGCTCGTTATGACGGCGTCCACGCACTCGGCGACGCGGAGGCGAGAAGTGGAACATCTCCGTGATTTGGGACGCCGCCGCGCCCCGGGGCCCCGCGGCCTCACAGCCCCACGACTCCGCCGCTGGCTGGCCTCTCGCGCAAATCGGTCCGTTCATGACGGGGGTCGCGGGGTGGCGCGCGCCTCGCTCGGGGCCGCGAGTATATGAGAGACTACAAAACAACCACCTTGTCCGGGCGGGGGGCGGGTGCCCTTTACACGGGGCGCGCATACCCGGCCTGATTGTAACAGAGGGTCCACTAATTCGAACGCCGCATCCCAAGCCAGCCTCGCAGCAGCGGCGGCGGCGGCGGCGGCAGCGGCGCGCGTTTGCCGGGCCGGCGAGCGCGCCAAACACAAGTCCTGCTCAAAAGGCTAACAACGTTTCGCGCTGCCGAGGTGGCGGGGCGTGGCGGCGCGTTCCCCCGCCCGCCCACGCTTGCGCTCTGCTCTGTGTCCAAGAGAGAGAGAGAGAGAGAGAGAGAGAGAGAGAGAGAGAGAGAGAGAGAGAAAGAGAGAGAGAGAATTGGAGTTTGTGAAATAAAAGTGGCGGCCAGCTCACGATCGCCATGACTTCAAAATGTAGTTGCTTCGTTGTACGTCCGCCCTGCCACTTTTCGCGGAATGTTGGACTTTTTTTTTTGATCCGGTCGAGGAGGGGAAGGAGAGACGGAGAGAGAGCGATCGGGGCGCGGGGTGAGGTGAGGTAGGATATGGAGAGGATGGGGAGAGGCGAGGTGCGAAGGCAGCGTATTATGCGAATAACATTATCTGAGGCGGCAGCGAGTGTGCCGTGAGGCGACGCTCGCGACTACAAGGCTCGCTGCAGCGCGTGGCGGCGCGTGGCGGCGCGTGGCGCTGCGGGGCGTGGCTGCGATGATGGATAGGGCCCGTCGCGGCCACGCGCGGCCCCGCGAGTCGAGCCGTGCGCGCAGCGGCGGCAGCGGCAGCAGCGGACCACGGCTACCCGGCCGCAAGGTGCCAAGCCGATGGTGTGTTTGCCGAGCCGAAGCCACACGACAAACCCATTATTCGCCGGCGCTAACACGAAACATGAAGCGCCCGGCACCGCCTCGGCGAAGTCGATGGTGAAGGCAGTGGTGCCTCGGGTGGGAGCCCTGAAAACGGGAGTGGCGGGGTGGGCGGGGGTGGAGGTTGAGGAGCAGCGCAGGGGGCGGGGGGAGGGCCCTGGCCGGTGAGACTGACCGCCAGCACACACCGCCGGAACCGGACGTCGGCCGCGCTCCGCTGCCCCGCTGCTGCCCCCCTCCCCCTCCCCCTCCACACACGCACCGCGCCTCGCCGGTTCTCGCTTTAATTTAATCGGCAGAGGTGTGGTGGTGGCGGCGGCGGCGGAGGTGGAGGCGCTGTGTACATTCCCCAGCAGAATCGCTCTCCCAGCCCGCGCGGCCAGTTCTGCCGGAACGAAGGGGCGCCTCACCTCGCGGACGGGTGTACACTGACTGGTGACTGGACCGGCCCAGCCCATTGACTAGATTGAAAAAAAATTCAAAAATTTCACGATCTTTTATGGACGGCCCGCGCCGCCAACACAGTAAAAATCGCACGAAGACGTGGTTTCGTATTACGAAGGATTTCTTCGTAGGCTACGAGGAAAATGAGGTCTTCGTAGGATTCTTCGTATTACGAAGCGTAGCCTACGAAGAAATCCTTCGTAACGCGACTTCGGAGACATTTTACTGTGAAACTTGAGTGTCGGCGTGATGGACGAGGCCCCCTGTTACACGGATTGAGAAGTGTCATTCCGGCCTGCCAGCGGTTGCGGCGCCGCCCCAGATTGAGGGCGGCCGCGGCTCCTGCAGCAACCTCAGCAGCCTCGCCCTCACCGTCTCGCGTTGCGCGCCAAACAAATGCGCCGCACACTTTGGCGGCGGCGGCGGCGGTGGCTTGTTGTCCCGCGCAAGCGACGCTGCAGTTTGTTACCGCGCCGACGTCATTTGGAAAGCCGCCGCCCAGAGTTGGGAGTCTAGTTTCCTGCGGCAGCAGCAGCAGCAGCGAGACGGGCGAACCCGGCGCGGGGGAATCATCATTCGGTGGGCCGGCTGCGGCACGGCGCCCGCGGGGTAGGCATTATCCAGGCGCGCGGCGCACGCGTGCCGTGCGGGCCGGCCTACCCCGCCACCCGCAGGCGCCCCGCGGCCGCGCGCGCTGCCGCCGGTTAGTTCCCGATCGCGCGTGTGTGTGTGCGTGATTCTGCCGCTCGCGTTCTCCCGCCGTCTATTTGAATTTGCCGCGCGCTGCCCGCGCCGGGATTACAGCCCGCCCGGGGCGGCGGCGGCGGCGGCGGCACAGGCTGCGCGGCCGGCGGACGCGCCGAATGCCCGCGAACGCGATGTGCATTAAAGAGTTTATCGCCCGGCCGGAACGAGGTGCCAAACGCGCGCGCGCGCGCGGGCGTTGCTGTGTGTGTGAGAGAGCGCAGCAGCGGCGGCGGCTGGGAGCGGGCAGCAGGGGCGGCAGAGTGAGAGAGAAAAAGAGATAATGCCTGTGCACTGCTGCAGGCGGGGCCGCGATGTCAGAAATCAGGCGTATTCAGAAAACGCACCGATTTAGTAAATGTCTCAAAAGAAAAATAGATGCAAAATCCGAAAGGAAAATCAACGGAAAAGAGATCGTAGTCTAAAGCAAAAAAAAAAAACTAATAAATGAAAGAAAATCAATCGTGGTATTGCTTCTGCGGTGGGGGTGGTGCGGGCGGCACAGCTGGCGCGGGCGTCGCCCTCTCTACAGCAGCCCAGATCTCGCCGCGCCTCTGTGAGGTACTCCGGCGGGTCACGGGGCAGTATATAGGCAGCGCGAGGGAGAGAGACGGACAGAGAGGGAAAGAGAGAGAGAGGGGCGTGTGTGGAAGAATATGGCGGCGGAGGAAAAGCAGGGAGAGAGAGAGAGAGAGAGAGAGAGAGAGAGAGAGAGAGAGAGAGAGAGAGAGAGAGAGAGAGAGAGACGGGGATGGAGATGAGGCGCGCGGCTCAGTTTTATTGCCTGTGATGGTGTTGCGTGTTGAAGATGGAGCTTCGGTTATGGTCCTCGCACATGTGCAGCGGGCACAGCGTGGAGGCCGAAGCAGAGGCAGGGGCGGGCGGGGGGGGGGGGGGGGGGGGAGGGGGAGGGGGCCTGGAAATCTGTGTGACAAGGCGCAGTGTGGGCATCACGCGCTACACACCCCGAAGACAAACAAGAGTCGGAACACGAGCACGGCTCCATGAAATGTGCTGAAAATGTTGCGGCTATGAACCGGGGCGGGTGCATTAATTCCCCCTGCAGCTGCGGCCGGCACAGCCTACGCTGCGCTTTAGTACGGGACGACCCCCCACGACGCCTGCTCGGAAGGGCCGTACCCGCCCCCGCACCGTACCCGCCGCCCCCACTGGCGTACTCCAACCCGGCGGCCCCCAACGCGGAAGTGCCGTTTTATGGAAACACACACAAAACACAATTCAATTGTCGCCATGATAAGGCGCGGCGGTGTGTGTGCAACGGAAAGGCTTAATGGATGACCCGGACGGCGGCGGCAGCGGCGGCGGGCGGCGCGAGGCTAGAGGTGTCGTGTAATGTGGCGTGCGGCGGGGCCGCGGGGGGCGGTGGGAGGCTCTCAGCTGGATTTACGGTCGCAGTTTATCCTTGAGTAGCGCGGGGCCAAGGCAGCAGCAGCTACAGCGGGCGGGAGCGTGGCGGCAGCTGGCACTGCAGCTGGCACGGCAGCTGGCACGGCAGCTGGCACGGCGCGCAGCTCACAACGCCCGCTTGCCGCGCACTGCTGCGTTGCGCTGCACCTCGACTGCTGCCGGAACGCGATCGGCCACGCACCTACCGATTTTCCTCTTTCGTCCGGAGCCCGAAGCCCGAGCCGCTGCTCTGGCAATGCGGACGTGTGTCTGTGTGTGTGAGTGTGTGTGTGTGTGTGTGTGCGGTGCAGCGGACGAAATCAGCTCCATGTCGCTTTCCAGTTTGTGCCCAACGAACAAAACAAAAAAGCATCGTACGCGAGAGGGGAAAAGGAAAAAAAAGGGTAATGTTGACGGAACAGCAACGGCGGCAGGGGGGCTCGGCGGAATATTAATGAAGCGGGAAAATGAGGCGCATGCATTATGGACAACACACTCGCTCTCACTTTCGGCCCCCCGAAATGCCTGCTCGTTTGAGTGGGAGGGGATGTTCAGTCATTCGCCGCATTAGAGGGCGGCGCGTGGCGCGCCCGTGTGGTTTCATTCGCAATGCGCGCCCGCACAACGCCCCCCGCACGCGCCGGAGTTGTCGCGCGCTACGCCACTGCAACAACGGGCATGCAGTACGCCCCCCTGCTGATGAGTTGTGAACGGCACGGCACGGCGCCAGAGATGAAGCCTCCAAAACAGGAAGGCGGCAGCAACAGCTTCGGAAACGCACGGGAAGTGTGCGAACGTGTCCATTTCCTCTGCCTCTGCTGGTCCCGCGCTAGGAAAAAAAATCTCAGCAAAGTTTATATAAAACGTGAGGTTGGCAAAAAAAATCATTCCAAGGAGAAGGTTTCGAGGTTTCGGCGTCTCGGGGATTGGCTGCCCTGAACTGCCATCCGCACACAGCAAGGCAGGCAACCCGGTTCGGCAGCGGGCGGCTGGGGTGTCGGGGTGCGGGGTGGCGCAGGCACAGTTCCCCGAGTTCCCTCAGGCGTACTTTTAAACTCTTCGTTCCGGTCCACATATTTCATCGGCACGCGGGTAGCGCGAAAGTGGAGGTGGGAGCGAGACGGGACGACGAAGAGCGGGGCAGCGTGCAGTCTGAGAGAGAGGGAGAGAGAGAGAGAGAGCTAACAAGGCGCTCCCAGGAAAGGGTGGGCTCGGAAGAGGATGGGGTGTTTGTCGAGACAAAACAAAGACAGAAACTCAGACATTGACCGTTCCGTTTCGGCCCAATCTCCAAACTGAGTTACTTGTAGTGTGGGTCTGATAATATCCAGGCGCGCCAAGGGCCTAGATTGGGAATCCCCAGCCGTCAGCGTAGCAGGGCGGCAGCCGGCCCGGCCGGGGCCCCCCGGGGTGGCGCCCGGCTCTTGTTTAAGCGGACGCTTCTGGCTGAGTGTCAAGGACTTAGGCGGCGCGTCCGCTATACGGCGTACAATTTCAGACAAGTTTGGCGATACTCCGTCACATCCGCCGCTGCCGCCGCTGCTGCTGCTCTGCCTCCACATCCAGTGTAGTAGTAGTAGTGTACTGCGGCCCATCAGGTCGAGGAGGGGGAGGGGAGGAAGTTGGCCACGACGACATGCTGTGACTGCAGGAACGGGACTCTCTCAGCAGCCGCCGCTGCCACCGCGCGAACTTTCGTGATTAAAAACCAACACGTTTTTCTTTTCGCAAATATGTGCGCAAGTTTTGCAAGAACCGAGCGCCGCGCCGCGGGGGTCAATAATAACAAAAGCACCGCGTCACTTGGGAGAGCGCTACACCACTTACGCGCGGCCCCCGATCCTCCGGTGCGGCTTTCCGCGCGCCGCGACGCTGCGCTGCTTGCGGCCAGCCGCCGCCACCGCCGCCGGCCCGCCCCTGCACTCACCCGCGGCGGGTCACCGAACGTAATTAATCCGGGGCGGAAGAAGGGGAAGAAATACGAGCGCGCTGTCAAACAGGCTGAAAGGCCCCGCCAGCAGCGTGATGGCGCTGTGCTGCCCCCGTGCTGCCGGGGCAGGGCGACCCCCACCCTGTCCGGCCCCCGTCCGGCCCCCGTCCGCTTCTAAACGCCTGCTGACCGGCTGTCCGGACAGTTTCCGCCGGAAGTATACCCTGGTGTCGGCCAGATGACCCGAGCGCCGTGTCGTCGCGGGCCAACGCCGCCCTCGCTGAGCAAACCGTCCCGCAGCGGTGCGTGGACCGCACTTCCGAAAACAAACAACCGAATTTTTTTTAAAAAACTTACCAGCTTACGAGGAAAGAGGAGCATTTTTTTACTTAAATGTATTGCCTATTATTTACTAGGCGACGAAATTTAGTCGCGCCCCGCTGCCGAACGTGGACTTGTCGGCGCTGGCCGTGGGAAGGCGACAGGCGTCTGGGCAGGTGTGAGGGGCGTGGTCCCCCCCCCCCCGCCCGGAGCCGGGGATGTGGTGTCTCGGGATCAGGCACTGTGATCAGCCCTCCGACACCGCCCTGCTGCTGCCGGGTCCCCCCAGCTGGGGGCACTAATCCTCTCGCAACGCCGCCACTTCTGGACAATCATTCCCAAACAACCTCAAGCAGGCCCTCAAGGCGTGCCCTGGCCGCGGCAGGCGCGCGGCCCGGGAGCGCGGCCCGGGCACACCGCGTGCCCCCCCCCCCTCCTCTTTCCCTACGTGTGGACAAAGGAAGGATAAATTTTTCATACGCAGGATTGCCTCGTGAGGGCAGCGAGTCGGTCGACCGATAAAATAGTAACAGCATGAGGGCTGCACGACAAGCACGGCTGGTCTCTTTGCCGAACGGCCAAAGGGCCGAAGCCCCTGCTCTCTCTCTCTCTCTCTCTCTCTCTCACACACACACACACACACACGTCCCATCCCAACCTTTCGTGTGCCGCTTCAATTAGAAACGTCAGATTTTTTTTCCTTCTCTCTCTCTCTGTCACTCTCCTACCCTCCTACCACGACGCTCTCTCTCTCTTTCTCTCGCTCTCTCTCTCTCTCTGTCTGTCTCTGTCCCTCACGTTGTGTGCGTGTGAGCGCGACGTGTCCGTCCGCGCTGTGTTGCCGTCTCTGATGGAATGGGAGGCGCGCCATCAAGTTATTACTAACGTCCTCGTGTTGTGTTGGTCCGGCGCCTCCTCCAGCGGCCAGCAGCGCTCTGCCCATGGCTCTGCCGCTGTGGTTGCCGGGGCCCCGTTCCACCTCCCGGCCGGCCGACGGCCACCTGCCGACTCTCTGACGGCCTGCTCCGGGGCCTCCGCGCCCCCGGTACCTCCCTCCACGGCGGCCTCACTGGCAGTGGCGTCGGTGCAGCCGGGTGATGGCGCCGAGCCGCGGCGGCGCGGCGGCGGCGAGGCCACGTGCAGAAGGCTTACACAGAACTTACCTTAAGCCAGCCGGCACCCACTTTCACCGTTTGCTCTAAATATTTCACAATCCGCTGCCGTTGCTTTGTGGCCGCCGCTCTCGCCGCAGCCCGGCTCTGCCGTAGCCCGGCTCTGCCGGCTCCCCCCGGCGCCGCTGCTCCGTCTCAGGATTATGACAAGAGGAGAGTTCCTTTTTCGCTTCCCTGGCCCCGCAGCAGCGCGCACGGCCCCCGCGGCCCCCGCGGCCCCCGCGGCCCCCGCGGCCCTACTTCCCCCATTGTCGGCGCCGCACAGACCCGCTCCATCACGGCCTTGTCGCTCGCGGCCTCCGCGGCGGCAGCTGCGCGAACAGGTCGCCCGTATAAGCCGGGAATTTCTTGCCTCTTTTTAAACCAACATGTTTACATGGAGCTCATTTTTCCCGGCGCCACGAATTTATTTATATTTTCCGTTGTATATACATATTTTTAAAACGGTGCGCGCCGTTGTGTCCCGCCCGCAGCGCGGGATATCGACTTATTGGGGGCTCGGCTCACCTTTACCGGGAAGGTCGCGGATGCTTCCATCATTGTTAGCACCGCCGTGCGCCCCAGGGAGGCCCCACGGGCGGCCCCCGCGGCCCCGGCGGGGTCCCCGTCGCCGGCCCCGCCCCCTGCAGGGCTCCCGGAGCGCCGCGCCGCCGCGCATCTGCCTCTGGGGCCCCCGTCCCCTCCCTCCTCACACACTCTCTGGCGACGCCATATAAAGCCGTATGTTCCATTTTTATGTCACTGCTCCACGCCCCTCGCCCCCAAAAGTCTCGCACTTTCCCAGCCTCTCCCGCCCCCTCGTCCTCGCGCACCCCACCTTACCCCTGCAGCCCTCCCCGCTCCGGGCGCTCCAGGCGCTCAGGGCGGCGGTGTTGCACTGACAGCCGATGGTGGCAGCGCCAATGTCCTCATAAGGCCTCGTCTGCCTTGCCTCGCCTTCTTACACTTCCTTCCACGACGGCGCCGCTGATGCGTCCCCAGAGAGAGAGGGAGACAGAGAGAGACAGACAGAGGCAGGCAGAGAAAGAGAGAGAGAGAGACGAAGATGGCAGAGTTATTTGAGCTTTCGCTCTGCTGCGACTGGAGTAATCATCATCGCAGGGAGCAATCGGCACAGAGAGAGAGAGAGGGAGAGAGAGAGAGAGAGAGAGAGAGAGAGAGGGGCGTGCTTGCGGCGCTATGGCCTCGCTGTGTGCAGCTAGCAGTGCCGCTGACCCCGCCGCCGCCGCCACCTGCCCTCCCACCACCGCCCACCGTTCGCACACACAAACTGTATTTATTTCCTTCCTCCCCTTTTCGCGTAAATGATTGTGCGGGCCGCCGTCTTTCGAGCGCACTCCGCTGTCGTTAATTCACGTCAGCGGCGGCGGCGGTCGCTCCGCTCGCCCGCTGCACCCTTCGGGCTGCTGATGTGTTCGGCTCGGTGAGAACCCTGCGGGGGGGGGGGGGGGGGGGGGGGGGGGGGGGGGGGGGGGGGAGGGGGGGGGGGGGGGGGGAGGGGGGGGGGGTCGGACACACGGCGGCCTCCAGCGCTGACGCCTTTTACTTTATTGCGCTTTTCCCGTCCGTCTTATTTTTGCCCCTCTTCTAATCCCATCACACACGCCACGCTCTCTCTCTCTGCCTCTCTCTCTCTCTGTCTCTCTCTACCTCTCCCTGTCTCTTTCTCTCTCCCACACACACACAGGCACACGCGCGCGCTCGTACAAACGGGGGTTGTATAGTTGCTGCCACCCTCACGGGCGCGCCTGTTTTTGCACTCTGCCGGGGGCGTCGGGGCGGCCGGCCGGCCGGCCGGTCGCCTCACGTGGCCGCGCCGGCCGTATTGTGTACGTGGGTCACGTGACTGCGTGATTCAGTGACTGATGACCGGGGCTGCCGCTGGGTGTCCCTGGTCCCCGGGCCCCGGGCCCCGCTGCCGCCTGGCCTGTCGTACTCCCAAGGGCGGCCGCCCGGCCAAAGCCCCCACAGGGACGGTGAGGTACATGATCATCCAGCAATATACGAGGGTCGCGCGGCACGCAGCCGCCGTGCGTGCCGGAAGGCCCGACGCGCGGCTCAGCACTACAATTATTATCGGAGGCTCAGCAGAAAAAAAATTATACACAAAAAAGACTTTATTTATCTTTGAAAATTTTACAAAAACGGCGCGCGCTGCGTGGTGGACTGTGGTGATCGGTGTTGCGTTGCGGCAAGGTAGGTTAGGTGGGCGGGCCCGGCGTGCGCGGGCGCCTCCCCAGGGGGCAAGCAGCCGCCCTACTCCTAGGCCGGATTTGTGTCGGGCTTTCGGTACATTTGTAGGGGATTATTTGCGGAATTTGTACGACGGAAAGAGAAACAGAGAGCAAGCGGGGGGGAGGGGGGAGAGAAAGGGGGGAGGGGAGGGGGTGGTGGAAGCAGGGATCCCTCGCAGGCCGACAGAGCCACGGCCGCGCGTTGTTCTGTCTGGCTCGGGGCGGCCTGAGGGGCGCGGCCGGCCAGCAAAGCCGGGGAGCCCTTTTCAAGGTCGGCCAAAGGGGCATCTGATGCCATGTTTTGGATGTTTTAGTGGGGCCGCGCTACTTTTCCCCGGCGGTACACGTCGGGGTAAAGAAGCATCTTATAGTTCAAAGCGAAAATTAATGTAATGCGGGAATTTGCGGTGTAATAACGTCAGAGTTTATGCCCACCTTAAAAATTACAACCTCCGACGCCACATCGTTGCGCGGAGAAAATACGTGGCTTGCGCTGAGTGGCTGAGTGTATTTCCTGTTTATTCTTCTGCGCTTTTATTTTTATTATTTTTTATTATTATTTTCTAAATCCCATCTTAACGTTCCGCCTTCCACTCTCGGCGATGTTACACAGCGATAATTGTCCAAACGCCCGCGGAGCCCCAGGCGGTGGCGGCGGCACAAAACACGCGCGAACGCGCGCGCGCGCACACACACCCAGCAACACTGGAATGTAATGAACGAGCAATAAAAGCCAACCATTCCAGGACGACAGGCCGGGGCCAGGCCTCGCTGCCGGGTTGTCGGTGCGGGGCCTTCCTTGGTTCGCAGGCGCGCGCGGCCCGCGGCGGCCCGCGGAGCGAGTAACTTGCCAAACTGGGGAGAAGAGAGATGGCTTCGGACGGTACGAGCATTTCATGGGCCGTGCAAGGCGGGGGGGGGGGGGGGGGAGAGGGCAGGGCGACCAATTCGAGCAAGTGGCTCAAACATTCCAACAAAACCCCCCCGCGCCCGCCCGCCTCCTCCCCCCCGCTGCGGCCCCGTCCGCCCCGCGCATCGGCACTGCCGCCTGCACCGCCGTGCACGCGCTCACCGGCCGACGGGCCGGACCCCGGGAGCACGCCGGCACAACCCGGCCGTTCATACATTTATGGGCGTCGCACCGCGGCGGCCCGGCGGCGGCCGGAGCGCCTGCGGACCGGAGATAGGCAGCCCGCCGCGCGCCGCTGCCCACCGGCGGCCGTGTTGGCCTACCTCCCCCGGCGGACCGCACTCGGGCGCCACTAGAGAGGCCTTCAATGCGGGGACGACATCAACGGACATACCCTGCTATTGCTGTATATCTGATTCAGCACGAGAGGGACAGAGAGACATTTAGCTGCATCTCTCTCTCTCTCTTTTCGCTCTCTCACCCCTCTCTCTCTCTCTCTCTCTCCCCCCCTCCCCCTTCCCCCGTTTGGCCCCCGCCCGTTTGCTTTGGCGATCGCTCGGGGGACCAGGTAATTCACGGACGATCCCTTACGACCGGACCCTAATGGGGCCATCGCCGTTTCCAAGGTGACGCAGACGCCGACTCTCTCTCTCCTCTCTCTCTCTCTCTCGCGCGCTCGCACAGACAGACTCACACACAGACACACTCACACGGCCGCTTTCTTTTGCGTGTCTTTCTTTCGCTTTTACGTCGCCTCCGCCCCCTTCATTCTTTCCCCCTCACTCTGCCTTCCTGTCCCACTGCTGCTCCTCGCGCCTTTTTTCCCCCCCGCCGTCTCTCTTTCTCTCCTCCTTGTACACATACAAACTCGAAGGATTGGGAAATAAAACTTTGTCGCCAGTGGTGGATGGGTGGACCCAGTTCGAGTTCCTCTCCTCTTTAGCTCGCCCGGCGAAAATGCGTCATGCTCACATACTTGTTCGGGGGAGTTGCCGCCGCGCTCCGCGCCGCTGCCGGGGGGGGGGGGGGGGGGGAGAAATGCACGGCGTACTGCCGGCGGCAGAGTTGGCGGGGGACGGCGGCGGCGGCGTAAGACGAACACGGCGTGAATAAAAATTAGGAATGCGGGAACGGGACGGACCTCTGGCGTAAACGGTGCGGGTTTAACAACCGTGATAACGGGGAGGGATGGGAGGGGGGACGGGTTTGCGGCACGTGGGAAGGAGGAAGGTGTGGAGGTGGGCGGGGAGGGGGGGGGGTTGTTTTGCCGAGGAACGGTGCGAGGCGATCGAAAGGATGGACCTCGCCGATGCAGACCGAGGGGAAAACATCCGGCGGAGCTGCCGGGCTGCTCCGGCACTCTCTGCTCCCCGGAAGTGGCCGCAGACGTGGCGTGGCGGCGCGTGGCGGCGCGTGGCGGCGCGTGACGGAGAGGCGTGTAGCACGCCGCCGAGGGCCGCGCCTGCCTGCCCGCCTGTCGGCCGGGCACGGCGCCAGCAGCGGCAGCAGCGGACCAGGGATCACTTGTTGTACCAGCTGCGGCCCTGCCTGCCCATTGATACTTGCGGCAGCCCCGCCGCCGCTTCTTGTCTTGTAGGAAGGCGCGGGGCGGGGAGGAACAAGAAAAGAAAATCACTTTGCATTTAATGAATTGCTCCGTAGTACCGCGCACGCGGCGCCCCCGGCGCGCGGCACCGAGCATCGCGAGTCCGCGACGTCGATCTAGAGTCGAGGGCGGCATTCCACCTCGCGGTGTTTGCGGTCAGAATCCCCCGGGGAACTCTCCTTACAGTCTGCGCGTGGTGGTGTTCCATCGATCAGTGCCAGAAACACCGGTTCCCGCGTCCGCACCTAAATATCTAAAAAAAAAAATTGCCAGTTTTGAGCAACAGATCACGTCGCACCTGAGCACGTCCACAATTCAAGATTCCGGAACAGCGTCGTCGGAGGCGAGATCTTTGTCAACCTCTCGGAGTCCGAGGGGCACCGCCACTCCTTTCCCCGACTCTCGGTGGACACAGGCCACCTAACCGGCCCCTATTTGCTCTGCATCACAATCCTCCTCCCCCCCCCCCCCCTGTTTGTGTGTGTGCGCTTCCAGATCGCGGGGGAGGAATAAAAATAAAAGTGAGAAAAGGGACGGGCATCTCTGTGTTGACTTGTGGGCGCCCTTAGCAAAGTCGGAGGGGAGCGCGGGGCCCGCGGGGGCCCGCGGGGCAGGCGGGCCGGCGGCGCCCTACCTGGCGTCCGCCCGCCTTCTCTTTGTGTTCTCGGTAGAGTGAGTGAGTAGACGTCTCGCTTGACCTCTTCGTACAAAATTCACACACACACACACACACACACACACACACACGCACCACATGGCGGAGGGGGAGACAGGAGGCCTTGGCAGCGTCTTACAGTCCAGGTAACAGAGGCCTCGCCCACGGCGGGGTCACGGTGGAGGTTTCGGCCTCTGCCACAAGCCGCCGCCGCCGCCGGCCTCGGCCACTTTCCGTCTCGGCGTCCAGATGTCACCGTGTCCGCGTCGGCCCGGGGGGGCGCCCGGGTCGTTGTGTGCGCCCTGACCCGGCCCATGGGCGGCCCATGAGGCCAGAGAGGCCCGAGAGGCGAGGCCCGCGGGCGTGCGCCTCATGGATTGAGGTATTTGCCCAACGACGAGCCCTGCTCCTTCATCCTCGGCGCACGGCAGCCGGGGAGCGGAGCGGGGAAACACATTTCTTGCGTAATCCGCACACGGCGCGGAGCTCTCCGCGCACGGCAGCGCCGCCGCCGCCGCGCTGCTCAGGCGCGCGTACCTCTCAGAGATCTCTGGGCAGTGCGAGAGCAGAAGCAGAACGAGGCGGGGGCCGCGGCATCCGCTTCCGCCCCAGAGTCCCGATCCGTCCGCTCGGCCCCCCGCGGCCCCCGCAGCCCCCGCGGCGCCCTGCAGTCGAATCGCGCGCATTTACGCTTATGACAGACGCACTGCTGCGCCGCTGCGCTGCCGTGACTCGTCAGCTAAAAATAATATCGCCCCTCCCCGCCCCCCTCCCTGCCCCCCCGCACGGGCTCGCCCGGCCCTCCCCCTCCTGCCAACACGTCACAGACCGCCATGTACTATACAGCACCGCCACCGCTGCTACTGTCTGCGGTGAAATAAGATGCCGCCAAAAAGCCACCACCCGACGCGTACGTGTTTGTGTGTGTGTGTGTGCGCGCTACACGCTCTCTCTCTCACACACACACACGCCCACACACAGGTGCCGCGCGCGCAGAGGCATTCGAGGCCTGCTATCAAAACGTCATAACGCAGGAAATATTTATCGCCACGAATGCGCGGCCGGGTCGCAGGCCTACGGTCGAGCTCGGTCGGTCCTGGCGCCCCCTTCTCCCTCTCTCTCTCTCTCTCTCACTCTCTCTCTCTTCTCTCTCCCTCTGTTACTCTCTGCCTCGCTCCTAGCCCCCGTACGCGGCGCGCGCGGAAGGCGCGTGGTGAGTGCCTGTAATGCGCCGCCGCTTTATGCGCAGTGCATGTTTAATGCGGCGCGCTAATAGAAGGCGGAGGAGAGAGTGTGCGAGGTGGCGCCCTGGGGTAGCACCAGGGTGGCGCCGGGTGGCGCTGCGGCCGGCGGGCTGAGAATGACAGTGCGCAGCGGACATCAAAGCGGGCCGCGCACGTTGCAGTCCCCTCGTATGAAAACAAGACAGTTCCTCAGTTTCTCCTGCTGCTGCTTGCCCCCTCGCTGTGCGCGCGCCGCCCGCGCCGCGGGCCGGCCGGCGGACGTACTTACAGCCGCCGGAGCAGCAGGCTATCTAGGGGGGCATGCATATGCGATCCCCCCTCCCTCCCCTCCGGCATCCACGGCGTGGTGCGCTCGGCAGGAGGCAGGTACCCTCGCAGAGGCACACCCCGCAGCCCCGCAGCGGCAAAGGGGTGGCGGCGGCGGCGGTGGTGGCGGCGTCCCCTGCATATACATACACCGCCACTCGGCAGCAGTGCGTGCGTGCGTGCGTGCGTGCGTGCGTGTGTGCAGAGTGTTAATGAATCACGTTCTAACGCAGCGACGACGAAATGCCGCCGCCGCCGCCCACCCCCCGGCCCGCCCCCAGCACTCCCCCACCCCGCCGCCCCCGGCACGCCCCCGGCCTCGTTCCCCGGACCTCGATGTTTGTGCTGTCTAATTCATCGTGGTGCTGTCGTCGGGCGGTGCTGTCGCCTCCGGCCGCCTGGCGCGGGCGGTGCGGCGCCGACCTGCCTCAGCCTGGGGGTGTGTGAGTGGCCGTCACCTTGACCAGGGCTCCCCGTGCAAACACGGCAGCCGGGACACACACACTCACACACACCTACACAGTCACCCACGCGACATGAAGCTCCTCCTATACCGGACCGCGAGGGGACGGCAGCAGCGGCGGGGTGCGCCTAGCCGGGGGCACATGATTGCGGGCCGCGCGCCGTCCGCAGCGCCCTCATGCAGACCCAATAACCCGACCTGGGACCGCCCGCGGGCCGCGGCCGGCCGACCGGGACCGCTCAACAACGCCATCCGACCGGGAGGCCGGGTGGGACTAGCCAGCAGGCCCCGGCCACCTCTCCCTGCCAGTCGATTAAGCAGCCAGTAATTTCCCTCACGCTCTCTGCTGCGGGGCTGTGCGGGCTGTAGTTAGCGCGTTCATTACAGCTCGAGCCCGCGGGCCCGGCGGGCGCTGTGCGCGTGTGTGGGAGCTGCCGACACGGCTCCGCCGCACACACCCGGAAAAATGCCCCGCTTTGTCTCCGGGGGAAACTGGCTTGTTGCCGGTAACGCCGCCTGAATGTGTGTGTCTTTCTGGCTGTGTGGTCGGACGGCGGCGGCGGCGGCGGCGGCGGCACGGCGGCCCGCTGTCGCCGCGACGACCGCCAGCCCCGGCCGGCCCACCCAGCTCGACCCTCCTTCTGCCGACCATTCCCTCCCCAACATCCGTCCCGGGCGGAGAGGAATTGAAAAAGTTAGGTTAGGAATGCAGAGACCCGCCGCCGCAGCCGTCGCGGGCTGGCGGCGGCGGCGGCGTCCTCTGCCGGCCCGCCGCGCGGCAAACCACCACCCTGCCCCCCCCCCCCCTGCCTCCCCCCTCTGCCACCCCTCACGCAAGTTTGACCCGGTTTGGGGGCCGATGGGAACGTGTCGGCTCGGCTGCTGCGGGCGAGGCAAGGCGTCGCCACGAAGACTGCTGCGGGGGGCGGAATCGCAGTACACTGCGTCGTGCGGGCCGGTGGCGCTCCTAGGCGTGCTCAGCGGCCGCGCCGCCGCCGAGGCCCCGGCCGACCGCAAAGTGGCACCGTCACTGCCTCCTCTGAGACCTGCGTCGGCCGCAGGACCGCGCTACGGGCTGGACTGCCACGCTGCCCTGCTGCACTCCTGTGCACCAACACGCACACGCGCGGGCACGTTCTGATTCGGGCCGGCCGCGGTGCGAGCAGGCGGGCGCACTGTGTTTCGCCGCCTCGTTCCCGCTCCCCGCGAACGTTCAAAATCCGCTCACTTCCGGTCCATTCGCGCGAGCGGTTACCGCATATCCAATAACTGATCCGCGCGTGACGCGTGCCTCGCCGGGGACCCGGCAGCGCCCCGGCAGCGCGCCGCCACGCGCCGCCACGCGCCGCCAAGGGCCGGTTCCTCTGGGATCTCGTGGCGCCGCGCGAGGCTCTCCTCCCCAAATGAGCGCTGACAGTGACAGTTGGAGGCGAACGGCGACCGACTTCCCCGGTGGAACGGGACGGCCGCGGATCCTCTCGACGGTGGAAACCGACCGACGACATTTTTTTTCTCCCTTCCTTTCCCCGACCGCTCATTCCCGCGCGCGCGCGTCGGTTTCTGAATATTATTTTTATTATTTCGGAGGCGGGGCTCTCAGGGGAGAGGGGGCGGCCGTGACGGCTGCCGCGCGCCTCTTCTCTCCCTAATTTATCGTCCGCATCAAACGCGACGCCGCGCGTGGCTTAGCGACGGCCCCCCGTGGCTCCCCCCCCCCCCCCCGCGGACCTCTAAATGTGGAGCGGATGTGCGGCACGCGGTCAGGCCCCCCCGGGAAGGCTGACCCCACCGCAGCCCCCCCGCGATCCATCGGGCCGCGTCTCAATATAAAAATTGAAGAAAAATAAGACAAGGTTTTCGATGGCCGCGCGTCCCCCGCGAGCTGATATTGTTATTATTTCTGGGGGCCCCGCGGGCTGACGGAGCTCGCGGCGCGGTGCGGCCCGTCATCCTGTCACGCCGCCGCCGCGCCTCCCGCGGTGAGTGCCGCGCCCAATCACGACCCGGGGGAGCGGCGGCGGCGGCGGGGGCTGCTCTCCGTGTATCGGAGCCGCGGAGGATCACGGGAATCCGGAGCCCGCGGGGGGAGGGGAGGGGAGGGGGGGGGGGGGGGGGGAGGGGGAGGGGGGGGACGGGGCGACAGCGCGCGGCGCCTTGTCACGCTTATTTTGTATTTACTTGCAAAGCGTGTTTGCCTTGCATTTTGCCGCGCTGCGCTGTGCTGTATCGACGACGTCGCGCGTCGTGTATGGCCGTCGCGATGGGGGAAAAGGGGGGGGGGGCGTCTGAGAAGCCCTCCGCCGCGGGGGGGGGGGGGGAGTCACAGAGGCGTCCCGCAGCACCTCCCGAAGGCATCCGCAGGGGCGTTGCGAGGAGCTCCTTAGGGCGTCCCCCGAGGACGAGGACCTGCTCTGCCGCTCGCGTATCTGTTATTATGTGGCTTGGCGGTCTGGCTTTCCCGGGCGCCGTGTGACGCCGGGTGACGCCGGCTGACATACATGCATGCGCGCAGCCGGCGACATCGCGAGACACGCACGACGTGCCGTCCATGTATTCATATCAGATCGCGTAGACCAGGGGGGCGGCCCCGCACCCCGCGTGCCCCGCGCTTCGGCAGGTGCCCCAACGCGCTATTCGCGAGAAAGGTGTGCGGAAAGAAGAAAAAAATACGCCGAAAACAAAACGTCGCCAGCCAATTCATTCCAACAAACTTCCCTTTGGCGCGCTTGGACCCGGCCGGGCCGGCCGCGCCGCGGGGCGGCTGTTGACAAACAACACAGCAGCCAGGCGGGCGGGCGCGTCGGCGCCTGTCGCCGCCCGTCGCCGCCGCGTCCTCGAGATAAAAGTTTGGGTGTTTTTGATGACCCCTACACGCCATTCGATACAGTCCGGCCGTGGCGCCGATCAGGCCCGGAGGGAGGGAGGGGGAGGGAGGGAGGGAGGGAGGGAGGGGCAGACGGCAGGGTCAGAGCGCCGACCAGAGCGCGGCGGCGGCGCCGAGGCCGGGGCAAATCAACTTTGCATGTTGTTGCTGCTGGCTGCTGCTTAGCATGCCGCGGAAGGGACCGCGCCAATAGAAACTACGCCAATTTTTTCGCCGGCCGGAATATTAACGCGGCGGCGGCGGCGGCGGGCGGGTCGCGGTGGGCGCGCTGCGGCAGGAAGCGCGCACGCCAGATCTGAGGTCGCGTCCTGCAAGATAGATTGAAATGTTCGGAAGGCAAGCAGGGCGATCGCCGTGTTTGCCAATGATGGGGGGAGGGCGCGCGCCGAGCCCGACACTGCTCCATTTTCGGAATCGCATGCGAATTAGTTCGTAACCGGATGATTGTGTAATGCAAATTTGCTCAGCCTGTGCTCGCTTTATATACAGGCGAAAAGGGGGGAAAGAAGTACACCGTGTCGGAATTACATTTTCCCCTCGGATGTAGCGCGTGCCTAACGGTTTGGATAGAGGGGGAAAAGGGGTTCGCGCTGGAATTGTTCCGTCTTGCGGGCGCCATCTTTTTCTCTTTCGTTGTTTTTGTACTTCGCAATGAGCTCGCTGTCGATGTGCGTAGCTTCGACGCGAAAGAGACATTCACGCATACATGTTTCGGTACTCACGACGTTTTACTGATTCGAACACCCTCGCCCGTGCGGCCGAAGCATAAAAAGAGTACCTAGGTCCGGAAACAAATACCCGTGAAAGTCGACCGGTTACGGCGTAGTGTTGTTGCCGCGACAACAGCGTCTTTCCTCCGCAACTACTTTGACCTTCTTTCCGCCTTGCCTCGCTGGCTGGCTGTATTCCTGTTTTGCCCAGACCTGCCTCTTCCGCGGCCCCAGCGGCGGCGGCAGCGGCCCTGTCCAGAGGCGACGAAACAGCGGCAGGGCTGCCAGACCAAATCTAGTTTGGCCTCGTGTATTAGCAGCCGTCTCGTTTCGCCAGAACAGTGTTTGATGTAATTACGCAGACCCCTTGCAAGCGGCGCGCGCGGCCGGCCGGGTGCGCCCGCCTCGGTTCCGCGAGACGACTACGCGAAATCAAATTCGAATGCGGCTGCGCTCCGCCTGCCAACCGGCTGCGATTGGAGGCAATACTTTGCATCAGTCAAAGCCTTTGGTAACTCGATTTACGTTATAATCTGCATTAACTTCGCTGCGAGCCATACATTTTCGGCTGTGAAATGGAGCCTCTTGCACTCTGTAAAGTCGACTGTGAAGATGGTCGTGACATCGAGGAACTCGTTTCGGACTAGGTAACGCGGGTTGAGGCGGTGTGGTCGCTACAGTTTGTGGGGCCAGGGAGCTCCGGCGGACCTGTGGATTTGGTCAAAAGGCCTTAATTCTGTCTCAAAGTGCAGCCGCCCGACAAGGCAGGTACAAAGGCGGGTAAACAAAAGCATATGCCCCGCACAAAGCCTGATCCACGAATAAAAGAGCAATTTGCTTTCGCCGAAGTTTAAGTTTACTTTCTGCTTAGCTGCCCACCCCGTTCCTCAACAACCCCTATATTTCCTCTCTTTCTTCTCTCTGTCTCTCTTTCTCCTCCCTCCTGCTTGCTCTCCCTCCCTCTGCCTCTTTTGCTTTTGGCTTCTTTTCTGCGACAGCGGACCGCAAGCAGCGGCAGGACTGTCATCTGAGAATAAGTCCTCCCGTGACCTGCGGTCCTCCTGCCGCTACAGGCAGTAAACACAGTTGCGTGCACTGGGCGCGGCCGCTTCACAGCCTCGCGAGGTAACCCGGTCCGACCCGCGCGGCACAACACAGCAGCCACAGCACCCTCCGCCGACTGCACTTTCTCATTAGCTCCAAAAGTGTAGGGGGGAGGGAGAGAGAGAGATGGCGTATGGGCGCAGCGTGTGTGTGTGGGTGTGACAGGGAAAGAAAGAGGGCCGGGGCGGGCGACGCGAGGTCGTACACCTCACTACCATTAGCCTCGGCCGCCGCTGCTGCCGCTACTTTCGTTGAGATGATTTATCGTGTCGCGGCTCCTCCTCCTCCTCCTCCGCCGCGCACGCTGTGATGTGGCAAGCGGGCCGCTGCTCCTGCGCGGGTCCTGCAGGATCATCCGCACCTGTCTCACATGCTTGATGCCCCCGACCCACACCCCTCATCCGACTCCCAATTCTGCCTCTTGCCACACACATTCACACACCGCGGCGGGCGGGCGGGCGCGCACACACGCACGCACGCACACACACACACTCGCGCGCGCGAACGTAACCGCCAGCTATTTCCGTCGCCCGCGTATTTATGAATGGGAACCAGAGCGACACGCGTCGTGTAGTCGGAGCCGCGCCCCCGACAGGCGACTCGCTTCCCACACAGACGTTTGCTGTGCGCGCGGACCAGCGGGCAGTCCGCAGCCCGCGGGACCGGACCGCTTGGCCGTGAGCTGCGAGGAAATATGGCACCAGGAAAGTCCAGCTGGACAATCACGTATACTGTGGCTTTCGCTCTCTGCCTTTTAAAAACATAAATTCCAGGTTTTCCTCCTCTCGCTTCCCTTTTCTCCTTCTCCACTTTGCTTTATTTTTTATTTATTTAATTTTTTTTTGGCTCTCCGCCCCCCGGCCCGTCTGTGGAGAAGTATTAGGCGGGCGACGTAGAAAACGAGAAGGTGCGTGGAAGCGTTCCGGGTCAACGCCCACCAATAATTGACGGCGAACACGGCTGTCACGGCGTTCCGTGGGCCGTAGGGGCCCGGATGCCCCCGGCGGCCCACGGCGGCCCACGGCGGCCCACGGCGGCCCACGGTGTCCACCGCCCGCAATCCACCCCAACATCCACGCCCTTCCGAGGTCTCAGTGACAAAGTTAGTGGCGGACTGCTTCTGGAACAGTGGCAGCTGCAGAGGAGGTCCGGGGAGGCGGTGGACGGAGAGAGAGAGAGAGAGAGAGAGAGAGAGAGACGGAAGATACGGGGAGTTTGAGGAGGGCCGGGGGGGGGGGGGGGGGAGGAGCAGCGGAAGGGTGAGCCAGTGTCCACCGGAGAAAAACGAGGCCAAAGGAAGAGAGCAAGTGGGGGCTGAGGGAGAAGTGGACAGGAACAGAGTGGAGGGAAACAAAAAGGGGTGGGTAGGGCGTGGTTTGCGCGCGCGCGCGCGTGTGTGTGTGTGTGTGTGTGTGTGTGGAGGTCTGGGGATAGAGAGAAGATTGGGAGGGGGCGGGGGGAGAACACGCTTGGAGAGCAACAGCTGCTGACCATCCGACACCAAGGACGCAGCAGCAGGCCCGGCCGGGACCCGCCAGGACCCGCCGCAGGACCCTCCAGGACCCGCCAGGACCCCCTCCTCGCCGACTCGGAGATGACCGCCGTGGTGCAAAGTAGTGCTGGTTTCCATGCTGCATAGCAAACTTGCTCCCCCCCCCCCCCCCTCCCAGAACGGGGTGGAGTCGGGTGGGGAGCGTCCGGTCCGCATCCACAGGACCTCACGGCGTCCCCCAGGGGCCGCACCGCACGCCAAGGAGGCACTGTCACACGGCCCGGGCGCCGGGCTGCCTCGGAGTCATCTTGCCGCAGAGTGGACCCACGGGGCGGTTGATTGTGTCGATAGGGGTGACTCTGGGTGCAGCGGGGGGCTGGACAGGGGGCTGGACAGAGGGCTGGACAGAGGGCTGGACAGGGGGGACAGAGGGCTGGACAGAGGGCTGGACAGAGGGCTGGACAGAGGGCTGGGCCGGCGCCGCTGGCCGCCTCCAGACCCCTGTGCTATGCAGTCTGCGGGAGAGCGCTGGCCCCACACTGATTTGCAAACGACCCAACTCCAGATTCCCGCGCCCCTCCCCGCCCCTGCGGATCTCGACTCGACACCCCCTCCCGCCTCTCTTCCCCGCCTTGCCGCAATTTATAGCCCCCCATACCTGCCACAGATATTGCTGTTTTACATACTTCTTTGCGGGCGCCCTGCTGCCCCGGCCGCGCGCCGCCCCCACCACCACCCTATCCCCCCGCACCCCCTCCCCCAAAAGACCTCTGAGGTGAAAATCGTGCCAAATTCGTTCAAAACACTACTTTTTCTCGCACCCTCACCGCCCGCGCTGCGGCCGAGGTGAGAAAACTTTGTTCTAGTTTCCCCCGTCTCCGGTGAACCGACCCAAAGCCGCGAGCCCCGCCGCCACCGCCTCGCGCCTGCTGCTGCTGCTGCTGCTGCGGGTGCGCGCCCGGCCGTGTTCGCCGCACGGCGCCGGTCGCGGCGAGGCCCCGCCAAGTGGAGAAGGAGAGCGACATTCCTGAAAATGGCCTATTTTAAACTGTGGTTTGAGCCGCGTCAGGCCGGGCTGCCCAGCCCCGCTGGCCCCGCCGGCCCCGCCGGCCCCCGCTCAGGCCGCCGCATGGGCGGACCGCTCCCGCCGCGCTCTTTGGTGAGGGAAGGGCCTTTACAAATGCTCGTCGTTTCCCAGCACGCCGCGCTCCCGCGACAAGCATTCCACGCACAACAGCATCCTTTTCTCGCCCTCTTTCTCTCTCTTTTTTTTTCTGTGCGTGTTGAGGGGACCCCCACGTGGAAGGTGAAGGGTGTCGTGTAAACGTAGATGCGATAGTGTGCGTGCGAGAGAAAGAGAGAGAGAGAGAGAGAGAGAGAGAGAGAGAGAGAGAGAGAGAGAGGGAGGGGGGGGAGGGGGAGGGAGGGCGCGTGTCAGAACAGTATTCAGGGGGCGCAGCGATTTGTGCTGCGACAGAGGTACGGCCTCTAGCGGGCAGAGTGCCAGGGAATGAGTATACGCGCGCGGGCGGCGGCGCCACTACTGCCTCCACGGTGGGGGAGGGCGAGGGAGAGAGAGAGAGAGATGGAAAGAGAGAGAGAGCGAGATGCACATTGAGAAGAAGTGGTGTCTGTGGTGGGGCGTGCGGTGGGCCGCAGCCACACGACCACTCTCTCTCTCTCTCTCTCTCTCTCTCTCTCTCTCTCTCTCTCTCTCTCTCCTACTGCTTCGGCAGTCCACTATACTATACTGCGCCAGCTAGATGCACTCGGTCAGCACTCGGTCACCCACGCCCCCACCTTCCCGACACACCCACGCTCACACACAGCACACGTGCCGCCCATTCACAGAAGGCCGTGCCAACATTCTAAGTCTTCCCTCCCAGGCCCAGGTGTGCCGCGCCGTGGATTCATTGACTGAACCAGCGTCGCGCCAACAAGACGCGGCGCGCGCTCCTCGAATCAATGTTCGGGGCTCATCCGCCCCCTCCTCCTCCTCCTCCTCCTCCTCCTCCTCCTCCTCCTCCTCCTCCTCCTCCTCCTCCTCCTCCTCCTCCCTTTCGAGGAGCGCGCGCGCGCGCGTAAAATAATAATTGGATTCTCCCCAAAGGAGTTGTTAGGTTTCGGAAGCGATGGGCGAGGCGGCGGCGGCGGCAGTGCGTCTTTCATTAGCAGCTCATTGGCAGCTCACACGGAGGCAGACGCTGGCAGCGAGCCGACTTACTGCTTCGGCCTGTCACCCCGCAGGGAGGCGCCAGGACCCCGGCCGCGTGTTGTACAAGCGCGTGACGGTAGGGTGGTCCAAAATAAGCGAAATGTTAAAATGTTTATCGGACCCAACGAAATATGATGCGTTATGACCTCCCGAACCACTGTGCCAAAGATGAGATCGATATCTCAACCCGAAATGCTGGCACAACGCGCTCAAAGTTTTGTCATTTGTGCCGCATTAGAAAAATAGTACAAAGCGCTTGTACTGTAGAACTTGAAAAAAGGGGCAAAATCGGAAAAGAAAAAACACCACGGCTAAAGGAGCACACGTGGGGAGTCCCGCGCGGGGCCGGTCGACTATCTGTCCACATGATGAAAAGCCACCGGCGGGTTTGAAAGCCGAAGACAGTCGCATATCGACCTAAACATGTGCGAACAGTCGTTCAGTGGTCAACTGCGAGGCCTGCAGGGCGGTTCCGATGCGACCGTGAGAATACTCCACGCGGCAGAGCCACTGCTTAGTGACCAGCCCCGCGCTCCACGCCGAAATCTATTTCTCAGTTGTGCCAGCATTTCGGGTTGAGATAGAGGTCTCATCTTTGGCACAGTGGTTCGGGAGGTCATAACGCATCATATTTCGTTGGGTCCGATAAACATTTTAACATGTCGCTTTTTTTGGACCACCCTAGCGTGACGGACCCCATCGGCCGAGGACTGAAGCCGTTCCTGTTTTGTTGCAGGCGCGCACTGCTTGCAGAACGTGAGCCTGCAGACGCCCGTGGCCGTGACGGCCGGCAGTGACGTCACCCTGCGCTGCAACTACAACCTCCAGAACGACGTGCTGTACACGGTCAAGTGGTACAAGGGCCGGTCCGAGTTCTTCCGCTTCACGCCCAAGGAGCTGCCCAACACGCAGGTCTTCCCGCTCAACGGCATCACCGTCGACGTGAGTATACGCCAGAGGGCCCTCGTGAACACGCCAGACCAAGCGGCGCTCTCTCTCTTCCTCTCGGATAAACTACTCGCTCTCTGGCGCCCGCGACATTTCCGGCCCGGGCGTGTTGACCAGTCCGCCCCTCCGGCAAGGCCGGGCCCGGCGGTCGGACGCCAATATTTGGCCGGCCCCACATAATAGCCCTGCATTAGCGTTCTTTGCTTGAATGGGTCTGTGCCGCCGATGTAAGACAAGGCTGCGGGTGCTGAGTGCCGGGAGGGAGGGGCGGCGCGGCAGCAGCAGCAAGAACCTCGCAAGTTTGGGGGCGGACGAGGGGGAGGTTCGACCGCGGGCAGGAAGGGCGCGGCCCGGCCGGGGCTGAGGCCGGGGCTGCCGAGGGGCGGCCAGGGGCGGCGGGCCCGAAGTTCCGCTAATGTGTTGGCGTTGCCGAGGACACCCCCTTGCGGCCGCCCCTCCCGGTCTGACGATTTCATAAACACAATCACTTTCGCATCGGGCCCACGACGGCCGAACCATGCCACCCTTCTCAGAACCCTGCCGCGAAACGTTTGATTCGCGGCGCGCCGAGGGTTTGTGGTTTCTCCGAACCGATACAGCCCCGGGCCGTTGCCTCGGACCTCCACGGCGACAGATTCGCCGAACGGACTCGCTCGCAGACGCAGAGTAAATAGCGGCGCCCCCGAATCAGTATTAATATTTCCAGAGCCCCCTGATTAAATCTGTGCGGACGCCCGACTCGGGCGGCCCGGCCCTCTCAGGGCCCTCCAAATGCCTCCAGCGCGCCGGGGAGGGGCCGAAGGGGAGCGGCATATCACCGACAATGGCATCCCTGCGCCCGGCCGGGCCTGCCTCTGACCGGAGATCTCTTTCCAGATTATGGCGTTTAACCTGGGGATGAGATTTGAGTGAGGGCGTCGAGGGCTGGGGGGTGAGATTGTGGAGTGTAGCAGTGGGTGCGAGAACGGGTGGGAGAGGGAGGGACGAGACGGGAGCGCAGGGACGCAAGCAAGCTCAGTGGCCGGCGGCGCCCGCGCTGGGAGGTGAGTGGGGAGGGCGGGGAGAGGGGGTTTAACAATTATACGGCATGAGAGCGTAGCAACAGTCGTCTTGATGTGGTTTATGGGGTGAGAGAAAGAGTGAAGAGGGGTGGGTCTGCTGAATGGGCCTGGAGCGCTCCGACGGGGCCCTGGAAGGTGCGGGAAGGAGATGAACAGAGGTATCTCCCTCTACTTTTTCTTTCTTCCGTCATTTTTGGCTGCCGTTCTTGGCCCGAAGGGCGACAACTCTCAGATGAAGAAGAAGAAGAAGAAGAAGAAAGGATGAATGAAGTGAGAGCAGGACCGGGCACGAGAGAGTTTTGCTGGTGGGGGAAGAACCGTGAAGTTCATTGCAAGTCTTGCGAAAGCGCGCGCGAGCGCCTGGGATGGGCAGGAAAGTAAGTAAAAAAGTTTTTTTAAAAAACATAAAAAGATGGACGGCGTGGGAGGAAAAATAAGACTGTCCTGGTAGAGAATAGATTTTGGGGGGCAGCACTCCTTTTGTAGCGTCATGTGCTTAAACCGTCTGGGGATGAAGTTTCCGTAATGGGTTGCTCCGTCATGCAAGGCACGACCGTGAGGCCCCGTCCCGCCGTCCTGCCCGGTTCCGCCCCGGGGGCCCTGAGGCGGGCGGCGGGAGGCGGAGACGAAGAAAAGTCTGTGTCATGAGTTGCACAGCCCCGCAGCGCCCCGCAGTGCCCCGGCAAGCGCCAGCACCACCAGCGGCGGTCCGATTCTTTTGCAGCGCTGCTTGTTCCCAGAACGTGTCGCCCCCGAACGCCGCGCAGCTAGTTTGTCCGTCGAGGTTGCCATCCACCTGCTGTTTTACTTGCAGCAATTCCCCCCCCCCCCTCCCCTCCGCGGTCCCCCGGGGCAAACGTCACCGACGACCCCCCGGCGGCACGACCCGCCCGGAAACACGGCGCCTTCTCCCGGCGACACCCTTCTAGTGTTCGCGCTCTCCTCCGAGAGCACCAGGCCTGCCGACTGCCGCGGTGCGTGCGTGTTGCCGACCCGGCAAGCACAGCACGGCCGACACGGCCGGCAAAAAAAAAAACCTTCCTGACGCGTAGCCGCGTCCCCCCCGAAGATTATCCGGGGTGCCTCCGCCGCGAAACTTGGAGGAGAGCGCCGCCGCAGCGCCGCGGGGGGCGACGAGCGCCCTCATCCCGCCGCGACCGCTGCCGGCAGTCGTGACGACGGCAAAACGCCGATGGCCAACTTATTTTGACACAATTAGCCGCGGCATGGCCGCCCGCCCGACCGGGGCGCGGCGCGGGGGTCGCATTAAGAGAGAACTCCTCGGGTGATCCGGGGACGATCAGAGAGTGGATGGGTCAATACCAAGCGCAGGCCGCGGCCCCGCCCCGCCAGGCCCCGCCCCGCCAGGCCCCGCCCCGCCAGGCCCCGCCAGCCTCAGGGCCCCAAGTCGATCGTGATGGCCTCGCGCCGATTCGCAGTGAGCGGCCGAGGGCGGCGGCGCGCACAGGAATACGAAACCGAAAGTCAAACTCAATTTTTAAACTTGTCGGTGGGACGCAAGTTTGTCTTTCCGCCCCTCCCTCCGCCTCTCTCTGTCTCTCTCCAACCGTCTATCTGTCCCTCTCTCTTTCTCTCGCTCTGCGTTACTCTCCCCTTCCTTCACGGCGCCGCGACGACTCGAACCGAAGGGAGAAGAACGCAAAAACTGAGGGGATGGGTCCTACCCGCAGCGGCGGCGGCGGCCGGGCGGCCCTCCGCCGCCGGTGGGCCGGCCTCTTAATTAAATCAGGCCCGAATTAAATATATCGGCGCCTCGCTGCGTCAGCACTGCAAGGACCAATCTCGCCCGCTCAGCCTCCCCCTCACCGCCCCCGCCCTCCCCCTCACCGCCCCCACCCTTCCCCTCACCGCCCCCACCCTTCCCCTAACCGCCGCCGCCATGTGCTCGCCCTCCCGCTCCCTGATCCTACCCGTTTCACCTGGCCGACTTTTGAAAGAGAAGGGGGTCGTTAGCAAAACGGTGTTAGTTTAGGCACCCGGTTATTTCCGCTCCGAGCGACTTCGTGCCGGGGGCCGTTTTCCCCGTTGAGTTGCGAGCTGCGTCGTTGCGAGGACCGCGGCGATGGCGTCCTCGTCAAAAACCTTTGGCGCCGCCCGCGGGGCTCCGGACGAATGTATGCCACTCAGCGAAACGGCCGCGCGATACGCCCGGCTGACACTCCAGCCGTGAGCGCGGCAGCGGCGCGGGCACCCCGACTAAAACTTTCATGTCCCCACGCTGCTGCGTCTATCTGCGGCCGGCAGGGCCGGCAGGCACCGCGGCCTTAAAATCCTATCTGCCTGACCGTTATGCCGCGGCGCCAGTTACGGACGCGGCCCGGCAGATGCGCCCCACCCGCGGCCGCTCGGCAGTTAACGGCGACACAACGTTGAGCCAGACTGCGGGACGCGCGGGCGGGACGTCCACCTCCGTCGTTGCACTGGAGGGCGCGGTCCCCTTGCGACTCATCTCTGCGTCGGGTCCGCGCCGGCCCCGGCGAGCCGCCGCGAGCCGCCGCGAAATAATGGAAGCGTCCATTTCCTCTCTCCGAGCCGCGCAGCTCAAGTCGAACCGGAAGGAGCAGTTTCCAAGCGACGCAGCCCTTGGTGGCGTCGTAGCCGGCCAGGGATTCCTGTTCGCCCTTGTTTTTGCTTTTGCACATTTATTTCCAGGATGTCCGGGCTGGGAAAGGTGCAAACGCTGGTCGCGGTACGGGGAGTGCCAGAGAAGGAGCGACAGACAGAGAGAGAGAGAGAGAGAGAGAGAGAGAGGGGGGGGGGGAGGGGGGTCTTGAAAAAATAAAAGCCACGTCAGGTGGGAGTTGTTTCCCCTCTCTGGTTCTTATTTGTGGCGTTGACTGAATGCGCCAGGTCGTAATTACTTCCCCTTGCTTTGTCGTCGTCGCCGTCCACTCTCCCTCTCTCTCCCTCCCTCTCTCCTTTTCTTCCTCCCTCTCACTCACTTTCTGCGAGTGGCGAACGCCATCTTCTATTCACTCATCTACTTCAGAGGGGGGGGGGGGGGTTCCAAAACTTCCCTTGGTCCGCTACCAAAAAAGGCCGTCGCAGTGTTATTCGAGTCGGGGAGCGGCCTCTACCTTTAGGGCACCCACAGGGCACCCACAGGGCACCCACAGGGCACCCACAGGGCACCCACAGGGCACCCACAGGGCACCCACAGGGCACCCACAGGGCACCCACAGGGCACCCACAGGGCGTTAACGCCGGCCACGACCCCCCCCCCCCCTGCGACGCGAGGAAGACGTCCCCGGTTCTCTCACAGCGGCTCCGGTCACGGGGGGCGAGCAGGGGTCCGCTGGGGGATGCTGAGTCGGCGCCCTCAAGTAATGCACACTTGTGGGCCGCAGTGCAGCCGAGGCGGTGAGCTATATACGGTTATGGGGCGAGGCGGGGTGGCGGGTGGCGGGTGGCGCGCGGCGACTGCGCCGGACCTGCCACCCCCCCCCCCCTCCCACCTCCCCGCCGGATCGCGCTGCGGTTTCACGGTCTGCACGGTCCGACCTCGCAGTAATCTCTCGCGGTAATAATCCCCCTCTATCTGCCCGCGCCCCCGCCGGGCTTGGGGCAGGTCGGGGGCGGTCGGACACTACTAAGTTGTGTCCGACGGTGCCGTCCCCGACCCGTCTCCCGCAGCGCTGCCGCTCAAACTAAGGAGGCCGCAGAGCTGTGCGCTGTGACGACGCCAAAACGTTTCCCTTACAGCGGCAGCAAGCTTCAGCAAGCGGCAGCACTGCGGCAGACCTGCGCCAGAACTGCGCCCAAACTCGACACTTGTGTTTTCGGCGATGACGGCCAACGTTCCCGCAAGTGTGAACTCGACCCGCCATATATTTCTCCGGGGAAACTAATTTCCGGCGCCGTATGCGTTGCGCGCTGCTTGCTGCGGGCCTCCGCAAGGGCTCCGACTGTATCAATACCGCCGGCGCGTCATCCGCCACGCGTGCGCCGCCGCTGCCGCCGCTGCCGCCGCGCCTACCTGCCACCGCCGCCGCCACTGCGACCCCTGATATACGGGCGTCCTTGGCCGTACCGATATGTTCCGTCGGGTGCCAGGCGCGCACGCGTGTTCGCCGTGCAGCGCCGCATGATGCGAGGCCCGCAGGAGCGCGCCGTGTGCGGTGCCGAGCGGTGCCGCGGTGCCGCCCACACACGGCGCGCCGCGAATGTTTTGCGAAACTAGTTCCGCTAAACAATTAGTGTCGAGACAACAAACGCCTCGTGTTTGCAGGCGGGCAGGCCGTGTGCATATCACGATGAGGAGGCGGGGAGGAGGGGGGGGGGGGGTAACGCGAAAGGAGAGAGAGAGAGAGAGAGAGAGAGAGAGAGAGAGAGAGAGAGAGAGAGAGAGAAAGCAGGGGGAGGCCCAGTCCAACACATCAGCGGCTTGTCCCGGGCCGCGCCGTGTGGCCGCACACCACAGACGGGTACTGCAACCGAGCTTATTCATATTCAACAAGAGAGAGAGAGAGAGAGAGAGAGAGAGAGCGAGATAGTCGGGTGGAGAGACAGAGACAACGACAGCATTCAGTAATTTCTACTCGACAAAACGTCGTCAGTGCACAAGGTCCCCGCTCTCTGTTCCGATCGCGCCTGGTCCTCGCGGGGGGTGCGCACGTGTGCACAGTGAGCCGTGTCCAGCCCCGCACGCCACGCTTCCCGTCGTCCTACTTCCCTCGCGCTTTTGCATTCCGCTCCACCGCGCCCCTCCGTACTCTGTCACTCTCTCTCTCTCTCTCTCTCTCTCGCTCTCTCTCTCCTCCCTCCAGCTCTGCTCCTGGCGAGCCAATACGCGGGCGCCGTGGCGTCTTATTTACGACGGAGACCTGGGGGATTGGAAACGCGGAGGCGGGCGGCGCGTGTGTCCGAGACCTACTGTGCAACGCTGAGAGGAATATGTTCCCCCGTCGGCTCTTTATTAAAACCCATAAAAAGACTGACCCTGCAGAAGGGGCCCGGGGGCAGCCCGGGGGGGTGGGGGTCCGGCGGGGGTCGCTGGCGCCGCTGCCGCTCTGCGGGGTGAGCCGCAAAGGGGGGCTGTTGCTGCGAGGGCTTTTCGGGCGGCGCTGCCGCCGCCGCCGCGTCGCCACCTGCCGGCCACGGCCGCCGCCGTGCCCCGCCTCTTATCCACTATACTTTTCACCTCTCCAGGAGAAAGAGAAAGGGAGAGGAGGAAATATGCGTTGTGGGCCGGAGCCACCGTAAAGTCCCGTTACCCCTGTGCGCGCGCGCGCGCGCGTGTGTGTGCGAGTGAGAGAGAGAGGGAGAGCGCGAGAAAGATGGGGGGTGGTGGGGTCGTGCGATTTAAGCGACTTTGGGGAGAGAATGGTCCCCCCGGCTTTACGGTTCAGTCGATGACGTCATGCGGGAGCCGCGGCGAGGGTCCCGTATTTGAAGTAAACCCCCTCGCGGACCGGCGGCTTCCGCGCGGCTGCTGCCCCCCCCCCCCCCCCCCCGTCGACTCGCCTCACGCTGCTGGTTTCTGTTGCAGGTGCACAAGTCGGACCGTAATCAAGTGATGCTCAACAACGCGCAGGTGGCCATCGCCGGCAAGTACCGGTGCGAAGTGTCGGCGGACGCGCCGTCCTTCCAGACGCTGTTCGCCTCCGGTTCGCTGCGAGTCGTAGGTGAGTGAGCTGTGTGCCGCGCCGCGGCCCCCGCGCCGAGGGCGGTGGCCAGCGGGGGCGGGCGGCCAGGGGAGCGGGGGGGGGGGGGGGGGATTTACCGCTGGCAGTAACGCGGCGGCGCCGACGGGACTGACAAAGCTGCTGTTTTGTTCGGTCTGACGTGGTCGTCATCGCTACGGGCCGGTCGTCAAGCCGCGGGCCGCGCTGCAGTGACGGACGACTCACTCAGGGATGGCCGGTCCGCGCCACGCCCGCGGCCACGCCCCACCACGCCCCGCCACGCCCCCCGCGGACCATATCCGTCGTATACTACTCCACCACAAAACGTTCGCTCCATTTTTCTTTTTATTTTCGCTGTAACGACATTTTTTTTTGCCAAGAAGGCAAGGGCTCAAAAACAGAAAAAGAAGAAACGGGAAACGTCGTTGAAGCAGTTCGCAAATCAGTCTGCGGCAGCGTGTGTCCCCCCTCCCTTCCGCGGCTCCCCCGCCTCGGCCGTCCCCCGCTCGCCTGTCCCCTTCTGCCCTCAGCTCCGGGATGGGATGAAATTATGGTGGGGGATGGCATGTAGAGGCATGCCCCGGGGCGCGGGCGGCCGACGGCAGCCGAGGCCGTGGAGGACGGCGCTGCGTGCCGAGGCCCCGACCTTAGAAATTCGGAAGCTCAGCTCTGGTGACGTAATGCGTGCTGCAGCCGTCCCCTCCCGGGTAGTCAACCGGACCGTGGGACCGGCTGGCGGAACTGCGGACGCCATACTGCAACAACTAGCGTCTCGCACCGATCACGCCACCGCCGGCGCTGCTCCCTGCGATAAAAACGCAATCGGAGGGCACCCGGCACTACTGCCGCCGGCGCTGCGGGCCGTTTCACTCACAAATCGTCGCGGCCAATGCGGACGTTCGGAGTGCCAATAAAGCATAAGGGGTACAACCACGGAGATGCCCCTCCCCCGCTCCCCTCCCCCCTTGCGGCTGCGCCGCGCCGCGCCGGGCCCCTTGAGATGAGTCCATACCCTTTTGCTCCCTCGTCCCCACTTTCCTCTGTGGTCAGCAGGCGATAAGGTGGGCTGTAAACGGCCTCTTGTGTGTCCCCGCCTGATATCTGCAGTGAGACCAGAAGCAGGCCGAGCCGGCGCCGCGGTAGCACTCTACAGGGGGGACCGGACTCCGACTGTCCGTGTGCGGGCCTGTGTGTCTGTGTGAGTGAGGGGGGAGCAGTGGAGGGTGCGAATCAATCGTAAATAAGTAAAGGGCTGCTGTGCGTCGCGCCGGCCTCGGCCGGCCTCGACCGGCCTCGGCGCCCCGTGTCCTTAGATGGGCGTCCTCCACAGGGTCCCCTGGCGGCCTCGGCCTCGGCCGGTCACGGCTGCTGCCAAAGTACCGAAACGGTCTTTGTCACGCTCGTGCTGGGCTCGGCCACGGCGGCCTGCACCGAGAGAGCCCCCCGACGCCAACGCCCTTGTGGCCACGGCGCCCCGCACCGCCCGAGCATCTCCACCGCTCCCCAAAGGGCGAGCCGGCGGCGGCCCGGCGGCGGCCCGGCGGCACGCGCAAGTGACGCAAGTTGCTGAAAGGGACGCCCAAATATTGACAGTGTACCCACACCGCATCCCCCCGCGCCGCGCCGCGCCGCCACGACACGCCCCTCACAGCCCCCTCCGCACCCCTCTCAGGGTGGAGAGTTGGTCCACCTGAGTTTGACTTGCGAACTCGCGGAATCTCCTCCTCGGTCGCACCGCCCCCCTCCCTCCCCTCCTCTCCCCACGCCCGGCGCGTTTCCATGCAACGCCTTGCTGACCCCCGTGTCCCTCCCTCCCCCTCCCGAACGTGCGCTGCCCGGGGCCGCCGCTGCCGCCGCCGCGGTGCTCTAGGCCTGGCTGCGCCGGGAGGTGACGGAGCAGAGCCCGGCCGAGGACGGGGACGGACTGCGGGCGGCAGGACCCCGACCAGCCGCCGCCGGCCGCCGCAGGGCACACAAACAAGACGGCTGCACCTCGGTGCACCCGGACCGCCAACTCCGTGGCGGAAACTCACACACCTCCCGCGCCGAACGCAAACAGGCGGTGCCGCGACACGGCTCGCCGACGACGGCGTAAATGCCGCGCCGCAACTCCAGACACACACACACGGCTGCTGGGGGGAGAGGCAGGCAGCGCTACGCAGATCCACCGCCATTTTCCTTTCTGCCGCGCCGCATTTTGGAATTTTATTTCTCCTCTTTCGGGATGCTCGGCTGTCGGCCGTGGTGGCGCCACGGGCGCGGGAGGTGGCGGCAGCCTGCGGCCCGACCGGCAGCGCCCCGCCCCCCGGCCGCCGGTGATTGCCGGAAATGAAGTGCCGCGGCCACAAAGGCCCGCGACCGGCCGCCCGCCCGCCCGATCTGCTCTGCCCTCTCCACGGGCAGCCGCCGCAGCATCAGCATCAGGGCGCTCAAAACTAATCATAAACGCCGCCGCCACTTATTATCGTACATTTTTTTAGCTCCACAATTATTTTTTTCTGTCGGTGGTCTCACGCTGTGAATGCCTGAGTTCCTGTATAATACACGGCCCCCTCCCTGCGGCTTTCAACACAGCCACCGCCCCTGCTGCTCCTGCCTCGTCTAGCCGTCATGCGTTCGTCGCCGTCGAGTCGATAGCCAGACTATTCAGATTCCCGACAATGGAGCGCCGCGCCGCGGCAGCTATTTCCGGTAAGGCCAGAACAAAAGAGCGTAAGCCGCGGTCGCGGGAAGTTATGTCGGTTGTTTTTCAGAGGAGGCGGAGGAGGAGAGGCGGGAACCAGGAGGCGTTTTCAAACGTGAGACCTCGCCCGCCGCGCCGATCGGGGGAAAGGAGGCGGCCCAATAGTTCGAATCGCTCCTCAGCTTTACGCTCCATTCTTACACTACACTCCCCCCCCCCCCATCTGGACGTGCTTTTCCGAATCTGGACAGCTTGGAGAGAGAGAGAGAGAGAGAGAAAATTGAAAATTCGGCCTCGCGCGCTGCCCGGTCTCTCTCCATTCCGTTCGTCGTGCGAATTTCCTCTCCAAATCGAGCGCGGGCCCGCCCCCTCCCCTCCTCCCACCTCCCCCGTTATTATCGTGGCCGTCATCGCCTCTTCTTCTGCTGCTGCTGCTGCTGTTGATGATGATGATGATATTCGAAAACGAAGACAGCTGAGGAGGCCCATGCCGCCAGAGGGCAGCGCGGCGGCGGCGGCGGCGCCGTGAAAAGGCTGCCCATTTTCACTCTCGACGTTTGCAGCCAATGTCCATCTTCCGGCAGTCCTATCTCTCTCTCTCTCTCTCTCTTTCTTTCTCTTCTCCTCCTCTCACTCCCTCTCTCACCCCCTTTCTCACCCCCCCCCCCCACCGCTCTCGCTCTATCTCTCTCCTTGCCTCCCTCGCTCTTCTTGTCTGGTGGCCGATCGCACTCTGATTCCCACGGCCGCCGTCCGCCGCAGCCGCTCTCTTTCCATTTCTTTTGTGTGTATCGGAATAAACTGGAACAATGCTCTTTCTCTGTCCCTCCCGCATGGCGCGACGCCGACGCTCGCGGCACCCGGCGCACCGTGAGATGCGCGCCCCTTGCCGCGCGGCCGGCAGACGCGAATTAGAAATCGGACCGAATTTCATTCCTTTTCGGGGGGATTTTTCGTGGAACCTTTTTCGAACACAGAGAGGAGACAAAGCCGCGCTGGAATAATTTTGAATCAATTCTTGGAACGTCCGGTAAAATATTATTGTCTTACTTTGTTTTTTCTCGTCCAACAAATTGCATAGCATAGTACGTGTCTTAAGCGTACGCGCTCACTTCTGCTGTGCCTTACCCTCTGTTTGTACCTAGCGGTGGTGTCTTGTTGGTGGTGGTGGGGGGGGGGATGTAACTTACAGCTCCTGTACGTACACTTCTCTTCCGAGATGCACACAACATACACACACGTACACACATATACACGTCAGAGAAAGAGAGTAGAGGGGGGAAGGGGGATGATGAGACAGAGAGAGAGAGAGAGAGACAGACAGACAGACAGAGAGAGAAGGGAGAGTCAGAGAACCGGAGTGAGATCCGTGCACGACTGCCAAGGTAAGAGGCTTAGAGACATTTCAGCTCGAGAAGCGGCGCGCGCGTACAAGGGAGAGCGGCTGCGCTGCGGAGTGGGATAGGTGGACGTAGTCGTTAGTTATCAGCCTCGCCGAGCCCCGCCGCCGCTGCCTCCGCCGCTGCCGCCTGATGAGCTCATCAAGGCGCGGAGCCTCCCATTCGGGGCGTCATGACGGATATCCTCCGGGGCGGGGCGGCCGACTCAGCAAGCGTACGCTTTGCGCCGTGTCAGTTAGTTTATTGATGCCTGGGGAGGTGCCGTCCGCCCCAACCCCCCAACCTCCGCGCCGCTACACCATCACATCCGGGCCGGCCGGCGTGACCCGAGTGACCCGCGAGGGCGGCTGGCCACACTGATTGACCGGACAGCGCCCCCCGCGGGGCAGCGGCCGGCCCCGGCGGCCTCCCCACCTCCGGTCTGTCTGATCACGGAATAACGTCCTGCCTGGGTAAGCGACGGCGGCGGCGGCAGCGGCGTCATAAAATGGTCAGTGACGCAGGCGGGCCGGCCTCGGCGTTAAACACCGTGGCGGGAAAATAAAAAAGAGCGGCCTGATACTTTGATTTAATTTCCTCCCCGAGCCAGGCGGGCGGCCGGGGGCGCGGCGGGGGGCAGCGGGAGCGAGCCGGGGGCGGTGCGGCCGCGCTCTTTGGGGCGGCGGCAGCGAGTTCGAGGTGGGGACGCGGCTTAACGGGATTAGGGGTGGCGCCCGGCCGGGGCCCTGCCGGGGCCCGGGCTGCTGGCCGGGCTGGGCCGGGCCGCCCGTCCCGCCGCGCCAAGTTTGTTGTCGGGAGGTGTCCAAAGCGGACGCGGTGTGGCGCGGCGTGGCGCGGCGTGGCGCGGCGTGGCTGGGGAGCAAAAGGCTTACGGCGGCGTGGCGCTCCGTGAGGTGCGCAGCCCCGGCTGGCTAGCCAGACTAGAGCCTGGTGGGCACCTACTGTGTTGACTCCGATCGAGGGGTCAACGATTTGAGTCCGGCCGGGCGTCAACGACCCTTGAAACTCACCCAACCAACATGTAGTCACGTTTCATACTTATCACATTTTTCCCACATGAGAAGGCGTGCTCTGCGTAGTTAACTAAAATAAGCCACTTTTTTGACGGGCTTACGCATTATTTTACACACGTTCACAAGATGTTGATGCCTGAAATATATATTGTCCTCAGTGCCACTGTTGCGGCGCCCTCCGCACACCGACTCGCCGCCGCTGTCCGCACCACCACGGCAGCAGGCCGGCCCGCCCGGCGCCGTGCATCCCCTCAAACTTGATTTCGATGCGGTCCAGTAGGCAGCCACAGACCGCACACAGGCCGCGCACGAGCTCGGCGGGCCCCTGCGGGAGCCCCTGCGGGGGTCCTCCCTCGGCCGGAGCCGCCCTCGGCTGCCGACGGGCCGCTGTGCGCCCCGCTGCCTCGCTAGCGCTGCTAGCGCAGCCGAGCCGTTTCATTACGCGCACCACCCTAATAGATCAAAGACAGGCCTGCGCGCGTTTGCAACTTAAGGGGGGTCCTTAAAGGATCGAGCCGAGTCCGGACTTTCCAGACAACGGTATCCCGGAGCGCACAGCACGGGCCTTTCCTCGACGACTAGACGGGGAGGAAGGGGGCCGGGGGCGGCCAGGGGGTCGGCACTGCCGGCCACATGAAAGCGCCCCACCCCCAGTCCCCTCCGGGACTGTGACCGACCGTCGTCTAGGCAGTCTCCTTCCTCTATCCGGCCCGAGACATTCTCTGCTCCGAACAGATCGCCTTTGCTGGTGACCCCCTCGCCCGGTCCGGATCTGCGTGGGACCATGTATTGTCAAGCCAGCAAATGATTTAACAGCGTCCATTGATTTTTGAATCTGTCCACGATTTTCTTATTGGCGGAAAAGTTATGAGAAATTGAGAATCGTAATGAAATCAAAGCCGCAATTACCACAATCGCCGCAATTAACGCAGTAGGTGTTCTAATTCATTTAAAAAAATGGTTTGTACTGAAACAATAAATATTTTAGAGCGCTGTTCAGCAGAGGCCCAGCGGTGTCCTCGATCGTGCGTTGCATCGTGACCGAGTTTCCTCCTCGATATTTACGTCAGCTGCTTCGTGTTGCGAGACAGAGAGAGCGAGAGCGAGCAGAGGGAGAGAGAGAGAGGCAGGTCAGGTCGGGGACAGCATCGGGCCACCACCCCGTAGAGTCAGGGCTCCGTAATATTGCGTTCCGGTTGTGATTTATGGAAGCGGCGGTACCCGGCGGCCCACCAGGCGGCCGCACTACACCGGAGCCCGGCGGCGCCAGCAGCCCCGCAGGCAGCCCCGCCGGCAGCCAGCCGCGCTGCACGGCCGGCCACAGTTTGTCGAGGTTAGGAGGTGGCGGATCTGTACAAGGTGCTCGCCAAGCCGTCCGTGCGGAACACAGAGCACGCGGCGTGGCGCGGCGGCAGCGGCGGCCGAGATTGCGACCCGGCGGCGCCCCCCACACACCCGGCCTCCCTTCCCTACAACACCACGCAACCCTCCTCGGGTTCCTCGGCGGCCACACAACCGGATTGCGTCCTCGATAGCGGCGGCGGCGGCGGCCCACGGATACTCTGCCGTTGTTGCTGCTGCCTCTGACGGTGCCGCGGCGGGGAGCGCCGTGCCGGGTAGGCAAGCCGGGAGCCGGCCGCGCACTCCCGGGCCGGCGGGCCTGCCTACCCGGCAGGCGCTCCGCAGCGCGGCGGCGCTGTCAGCGGCTGCAGCCGGCCCCGAGTCGCGGAGCGGCGGCATCACGCCGATAAGAGCGGTTAGGCACGCGTACAGGCCGCACTGCACCGCGGGCAGCGCCGCCGCGGGTCGTCACTACCCCACGCTGTAACTGTTTGTGTTGCGCGCGCGCGCGTGTGTGTGTGTGTGTGTGCGCAAGCAGCGCGGTGAAACAACGTCCGGAGGGACGGGGTGGGGGCAAAAACAAGCGGCCTACGCAACACCTCTGGGCCGGCCGGGTTTGCGGCGGCGGTGTGTGTCTGCGTGCCGGCCCCCCCGGCGCCCGGCCTGGCCGGGGGCTGCGGCCTGCCGGGCCGCGCCGCCCCGCCGGCCCGTCGCCGGCGCGCACCCTCCGAGCCCTGCGCAGAGAGCGGTGCGGTTATCTTAACGGCCATCTCATGTGAGCCGGGTGGCTTTCTCCCACCCCCTGCTGCTCCTCCACCTCGTCGAGGGCGTACAGACAACGCCGCAAGCAAGCAGCAGCCGCCGGCCTCCCAGCGGACCGCCAGAGTTAGCCCCCCCCCCCCTCCCTCCCTCCCCTCCCGTCCGGGCTCCTCCCCGGGCTAAAGCAGTGCGGCCGCCACGGCTGGTGGGTCCAGCCGGCCTGAAAATCACCGGGGCGCGTCGCGTGCGGTGCGAAGACGTTGACACGGAGGCCACACACAAGGACGGGCTGCGGGCGGCTGCCTCTTGCCGTCCACCGGCCGGGGCGAGGCACGGCGCGGCTCTCCGGGGCGTGTCATCGCCGAGGTGCTGCTACCCCCTTTGCCGCGGCGGCTGCCGGATTGGACCGCCCCGGCGGCGGCGGCGGCGTCCTCGCCTCCGCCGTCGCCGCCCTCCCCGTCTGGCACTTCCGTTTTCGTGCCACGTCCCGTCCGTATGCCGTGCAGCACACCCCCTCCAGCCACGGGCTACTGCGCCCCGCACCACAGCACCCCCGGCGTGCATCCCGCGGCCCTCGACAAGACCCCCGGGAGTGTGCGCCGGAGGCGGAGGCGCCGTGTGACGCCGAGGCTGCGCATGCAACAGCAAGGACGCCGCCATGACCTGCATCCGGGCCGCGCGGCGCGGCGCCGCTGCCACTTGTGCCACTGCAGATGGCCGGACCTCACCTGCGCTCTATTCTTTCCTCCCTCCCTCCCTCCCTCCCTCCCTCCCTCCCTCCCTCCCTCCCTCCTTTCCTCCGGTCGGCGCGGCGGCGGCGCACTGTTCCCCCCTTATCTCATTAACCCCGGCAGTGCCGCACCTAAATGGCCTCAGACTTCGTTAGATGCGCGCAGGGAGGAAACGACCAGCGTCGCTCCACGCCCCGCGCCCCGCCCGCCCGCTCTTCTCTTCGCCCCGCGCGCTCCGTCCGCGCCCTTTTCTTCTATCTCTCTCTCTCCCGTCTCTTTCTTCCTCGTGCCCGTGAAAGGATCGAGGAGAGAGAAAGGGGAGGGGGGGGGGGGGCTCGCCATCTCTTTCCCTTATCCGTCGACAGTGGCGGAGGTCCGGGCCGCGTTGCCCCCCACCTGTTCAGCCGCCGTGAGGCCTTCGCTCATCACGTCGCCGCGTGGCCGCTTCCAGCCCTCCCCCGTCGCTCCCTCCCGGCCACATAACGCCCTCGTGGCACACGAGCCGTCACCGCGGAGCCGCGCCAGGCAGCGCCAGGCAGCGGCGCCACCATACATAACAACCCGCCCTCACCTTACCTCCCGAAACCGCCAGTCTGCGCACCACGTACTACTCCGGCCCCGCCGCCGCCCGCCGCCGCCCCCTTGGCCGCCCCCGCAGCCCCCCCGCAGCCGCCCCCGAGCGGCCCCGCCCCCCACCGCAGCGCAGCATGAAGCGGAGGACTCAATAATGCAGAGGACATCTCCTCGCTGTTGCTGGTTTGCGCGCTGCTGTGGTGCTTTCAAGGGCGGCTGCACACACACACACACACACACACACACACGGCCCAAGTACCGAGGCAGCGCGCACAGAGCGCAAGGGGTGCTTTTAGCGTTCCGACGCGGCATTGCCCCTTAGTGCTGGGGAGCGCACGGCGAAGAGTTTGGATCGGAGGCGTGGTGGCTCGGTCTGCCTGGCGGCCTCGGCTTCCTCGGCTGCCTTGGCTACACGGGCACACACCAGGTCCGCACACACCACGCGACGCCGACCCGGCGGCGGAGACTCGGCGCGCGGAGAGTATTCCTTCCCGAAGACCGCAGGCCGCGGCTGCTGCCCAATCCCCACCGCCCCCCTCTAGCGGCTTGTAGGCTTCCAAATTCTAAATAGATGACGCGAGTTAAAACTTTCGTCATTTGCATCAATTTGGCCACGCAGGCAGAGGCAGAGGGACAAGAGAGTCGTGAGGTGTCGTGGGGGGTCCGAATGGTGGTGGGGGGGGTGGGGGGGGGGGGGCATCCTGCAGGACGCCGCCGCCGGGGGAGAGAACACACAGTATCGGCAGCGCGGCCGCGGCGGCAGCCGCAATCTCTGCGGGTGCGAGTGAGAGAGTCGGCCGCACAATGACGGAGAAAGTGAAAGAGAGGTAGCAGGCGGCGGCGGGGGCGGCGCGGCGGCGACCGAAAGCACCGGAGGGCTGCGGCCGGAAGATAGGCATTCATCCGGCTCAAGTGCCGGGCGCGCCGCCCGCCCCCCGCGTGCCACCTCGGCCGCCTCCGGCGGCGGCGACGCGCCACGGTGATCGCGCCCCGGATCGATTCCAATATTCGCGCCAAGTTTCTTTAAAAATATTGCCGCGGCGCGCCTTGCGCGCGGGTGCGCGCACCCATCCGATATTGGTGTCATCAAGGGGGCGGCGGGCGCGTGGGGGGTAGCGGGGGCCGGCGGGGACGTGCGGGGACGTGTGGCGGCCGCCCGGGCGCCCCCTCCCCGCCGCCGCCGCCGCCGGGAGACACCTCGGCGGCATCAGAACGCCGCCGCCGCCGCAGCGCGGATGAGAAACACGAACCGTCCAGGTGCTTTATATAGGCGCGGCGCCCCTCCCTCCTTGCCGACCGCCGCCGCCTACTTTGTGTCCGCTCCTGCCGCGGCGGTGTTTGCGCTCCCGCTGCCGCGGGGCTCCTTGTTACGTGGCTGCCTGTGCGTGTGTGTGTGTGTGTGTGTGCGTGTGCTCGCCGCACGTCTGATTGGTCAAAGCTGTCATTAGCGTCCCTCTGTATACTTTCGGGCGCGGCGCCAATACTCTCCTAATGAGCAGCGCGCGCGCTGGCTGGCTGTGTGTGTGCGGCGCGTGTCTGAGCGCGTGTGCCCCCCCCCCCCCCACGGCATCCGTATTCCTCCCAATCGCACACACACACACTATAATTGTTTGATGCACACTTTTTTTCTTATCTTGAATCACGACCGCATGCTTTGCCGTTAAACAAAACATTTCTATTCGTTTCAGAGGACATTTCAGGATGTATTGCGCGTGCACCTAGAGCGGCCTAGGCCCACATGCCCCCCCCCCCCCCCCCCCCGGCCAGAGCAGCGGCCTCTACAAAACTGTCGATCACGACAACAGCGGAACATGTCCAAACAAAACCAGCGCCCCGCACTGCCGGCTCTGTCCCAGGAGGACGCCTGATCGCCTGTCGCGGCAGCCCTGCCCGCTCCATCCCCCCTCCACCCCCCTCTCTCTTTATCTCCTCTCACTCTTTCTCGCCTTCTCTCTCTCCCACTCTCGCTCTGCCCCCTTTTTTTTTTGCTCAGAACTCTTCCTTTCTCTCCCCCCCACCCCCCGCCATTTATTCTGTCCACCCTTGCGCGGCGCTCTGCACTGCCAGAGGCCTCTCAGTCGCACATATACATATATAACATAAATATATATATATATATATAACCTGCGCGAGAAGAGACGGCAGCACCTCACCAGCCACATAATCTAGCCAAATCTCATGAATATTATTCTCCAAACACCCACACCCACAGACACGACGCCGTTGGCGTGCGTGTGTGTGTGTGTGTGGCTGAGCCCCCCTGTAAAATCCCCTGCGCCCAGCATCATCGTTTCTCCCCCCCCCCCCCCCCCCCGCCTCCGAATCCGTCTCGGTGCCCCCCCCCCCCCCCCGCGCAGAGTGGACCCCGGCCCCCTTCTGCCCCGGCTAAGTTTTCGGCGGTTGGAGGAGGTCGGAGCTGCGCGCGCGCGCGGGGTAGAGCCGTGCCGTGTCGTGCCGCGCCGTGCCGGGCCGTGCCGCGCCGGGGGCTCTGCGGAGGGTGCGGGGCGGGGCGCCCTGGACTCGCAGCGCAGAGCGCAGGCCGGCAGAGAGCAGGACTTGCATAAAGTGGGAATGTGGTCGTATACCATTCCGCGCGCTCCTGTTTACATCTACATAACAATGCGAACTCGTCGGGGCGGCGGCGGCGGGGGCGCTGCGGCGGCGAGGAGATGTGCATGTGGGAGGGGCGCTGCCGAGATCGGAACCGGCGATGAGGACCCGCGCCACGCCCCGCCACGCCCCGCGCCCCGCGGTCCTCACACACCCTCCCCGGCGGCGCCCGCTCTCACCCGCGGGGAGATTGGCAGGGACACGACGATAATTCCAGCAGGCGCCACCGCCGCGCCCGCGGCGCCCCCGCACGGCTCCCTGCCCGCGTCCACGTCCGAGACACCGCAGGACCCGCCTGGCCTGACAAACAGGAAAGAACCGCCGTGTGCTCATGCCGCCGACGCGCCTTTTGTGTTGCAGAACCGCCGCTGGCCGGGCCCTCGATGCAGGTGGACAAGCTGCGGTACTCGCCGTCCGACCGGCTGCGGGCCAACTGCTCCGTGCCGCCCTCGCTGCCGGCCGCCAACGTCACCTGGACCGTGAACGGCACGCCGGTGAGTCCAGGAAGTCCGGCGCTGCTGAGCGGCGAGCGTGTGCACGAACCGGCCTAACGTCCCCGAAAGAGGCCTGTCCAGATTAGGAGAATCAGGCTGACTTTGACTCGCTTTGACTGCCCCCTTTGGGTTTTCACAAGAAATCCGCGGGCTCGATAGGGTATTTCAAAGATTTCCGACAACAGGATCTCCCGGCAAAAGTGGACTCTCAACCAATAGGATATCCCGTGGCAATAGTGCACTCCGTGAAAATAAGACAAAGTTAATTGGGGCGGCTTCATGTAAACTCGCATTTACTATCCGGCCGGCAGCCTTGGCGCGCGTCACAAGGGCACAACATTCAACCGCTGACCTCGCGTCTCCGCATCAAAAAGTCCGCTCTGTTCGTGGCGCCATGTCGTGTGCTGTACGGCGCCCCTCCCACCACCACCACACCAACACACACTGCCGCGGATTTCCCTCGTAGTGGCCCCCTTTTTTTCTAATGTATATACATGTATATACACACAGAGGAAAACAAATCCGCAGCACAAGACGACAGCCAGTCGGAGGGGATTTGAGACGACATGGCGGGTGAGGGGGAGAGAGAGAGGGGGGGGGAGGGAGTCTGCGCCGCGAATTCTGTCTGATTCAAGGCCGCTGCTCCGGCTTTTACGTGCTGCTCGGCCAACAAAAATGACAAAGCATTTCATTTTAATGGAGAAAGTTGTGAATGCGTGCGGCTGAAAGACGTCGGTCGGCGGATTTAGTCCTCTCCCTCTCCCTCGCTGTCTTTCTTTCTTTCTCTCTTCTCTCTCTCTCTCTCTCTCTCTCTCTCTCGTCTCTCGATCTCCGTCTCTCTCTCTCTCCGCTGCAGCAGGTAGGTGCACTCGGCGGTGGACTGAGCACGGTGTGGCGAGAGATCTCTCTACGCCGTGCGACTGAGCAGCGACCCCTCCCCCACCCCCTCCCACCTCTTTGGAGAACTCGGGCGGCCGAGGGGGGCGTAATGGAATAATGTTGGCTGAATGAATCCGGAGTGGCAATCGGGGGGCGCCGTGTTTGGCACCCGGTCGGCGCTGGACGCGGGCGAGTGGACCCAATTAGGAGGTCAGGTGAGGGAGGGACCTCCCTTCGGCCGCCTCCTGGCCCGGGCCCAAGCGGCCGCCAGCGAGGCGATAAGTACAGACCCACCGATAGATCCCCGGATCCCCCCCCCCCCCCCCCGAATGCGACATAGTATCAGTCAAACCTCATCCTCGCCTGTCCCGGATACACCGATGTTCCCAGAAACCCCACACACCAGAGCGCTTCGAAAATGTAATGCCGCCTGAACGCTTTGCCAACCAGCAGCGGCGGTGGCATATTCCTGGAAATGTGCTGTCCAGGGGAAGTCTCTGATTCCAACAGCGACAGCACCCCATTTGCCAGCGCAAAGGTCTCGCAGTTCCTGAGCTCCGTATCTTGACTCTCGAGTGCACGGTTTGCGGGTTCCCTCTGCTGCCGCGCACGCCGCGGGGATATGGCGGCGGCGGAGACGTGACGCTGCAGTCTCCGCGCGTGCCGTCGCTAATTGAAGAGTAATCCGAGCGGGCGGCCGGCCTCCTGCCGGTGCTGCCGGGGCCACACGCCGCGCGCCGCGCAGGGCTCAGGCGGCCCGCACGGCCTCGGTTAGCATGCGGCGGCTAGGTGCGGCCAGGTGCGGCGGCGTATGTGTCCCCGGTCCGTGTGTGTGTGTGTGTGTGTGTGCTCCCGCTGATTAAAGTGGCGGGCCGGCTGCCTGGCTTGAGCACGTGCTGGAGGCGCCCCGCGCGCCCCGACACGGGGCAGCGGCGCCAGCGGCGGCAGCGGTCATAACAACACACACACTCGAGCGCCGCCCGGATAGGTCAATCTTGTGATGTTTCTCTCCCACACCAGCGGTTAACGACTCGCTATTCGCCTGCGTGCGCTGCATTCGGGCCGGAGGCGGTGGTGGTGGTGGTGGTGGCGGCAGCGGTAGTGGTGGTGGTGGTGGTGGATGGGGGCGGGGGGATGAGAAACTGGCGGTACGCGCGCTGCGTTACAGGGGGGCCCGCGCGCCCGCCCCGCCCTGCTGCTGTGCGTTGCAGGTGGCGGGTGCTGCTGCGGCGGCAGCGGCGGCGGTGTTCCACTTGCACGACACACTCGTTTCACCGTGCGCCCACGCGCGCGCCGCGGCCTCGAAGGGCTGCACGGCCGAGATAGAGAGGAATGGCGTCCCTCCCCTGATTCTCCCCCTGTCGAAACCGAGTGACAACGCTTCGGCACGGCCGGGACGTGGCCGTCACGCTGGAAATCTGGTCTTGCTATACCGTTTACAAAGTTCACATTTAATGCATTCTGCGTGATTTTTTGTTTCGCGTTGCCCTCCGAAGCAATCGTTTATGTTCATACGTGAGTCATCGGCTGGTTTTACGCGAAAGTAGTTGTGCCGCGTGGGCTCGCCAGTCCCCCATAAACCGGATCTCGGCGACCCTGCGGACAGCCCAGGCGCGGGAGTTACCAGGGGCTGGTGGTGGTGTCGCCCCAATGCCCGCGTGCACTATCGGGTCGTGTTTGCGGTTCCCGGGTCGCGGCGCGCCCCCGCCGGGGCCCCGCACGGCGTGCACGGCGCGCATTCCAAGAGTGGATTGGAGTGGCCGGCCCCTCGGGTGGCCCCTCGGGTGGCCCCTTCCGGGTAGCCGGCGGTCACCGGTCACCCCGATTGGGCCATCCCTCTCAGCGCGCGTGACTCGCCGCGTAATTAGTATTTGGAAATCGTCCGGACGGACCAAACCCTAATAAAATCCACGCCAATTCACGGCGCAGTTCCATCTCTTTGGTCGCGCGGATAAATCCCGCCGCCGCTGCCCCCCGGCTGCCCTCTCCGCCGCGGGCGAAAGGGTTTTTGCAGATCGCGCTGTTCGCTGTTCGCGGCGAGTGGCGCCGCGCACGCCTTTTCTGCTCGCCGCGCGCCGCGCGTAAAATGTAAAACATAACTTTCATTAATACTGCCCCTTTAACGCTTCTCGGAGAGACGCGGTTGTTTATCTCCATCAAAAACTTTTCGCTCAATGCTGTGTATTTTGCTGGGGCGAAAAGGGGTGCGGGAGGAGGGGAGGGGGAGTGAGGAGGACAGCGACAGAGAGAGAGATAGAGAGAGAGAGAGAGAGAGAGAGAGAGAGGCGAGAGGGGGAGAGGGAGGAGAGGGGACGGATGGGCCGGTCGGTGTTGCTGCAGTGGATGTACAGAACACTCTGTAGTAGTGGTGCGAACCCATTTAGATTAGCACGCCCCGTCCCCCACCCCTTTCCGCTCCCCCTCCGCTGCGAGGAAAGAAGTGGTTCGGGGGTCTGCCGCTGCTGCCGCTGCTACCGCCACCGCTGCTGGCCTGGGAAGGGTTGGGTCGGATAGCGAACGCTACAAAGGGCCCGGTCCCGCGCCTGTTCAGGGCAGTGGGGCGGGCGGGGCCGTGCGGTATGAAAACAAGGTATAAAGAGCACCGAACCCCTTACGACTGACAGGGTCCTCCGGGCTGGGGGGAGGGCCGGCACGGCCTCGGCACGGCCTCGGCAGCGGCCTCGGCTGTTCGGCCTCGGCTGTTCGGCCTCGGCTGCGCGGCCCCGGGCGCCACTACTTGGAGCCGAGGCCAGCTGAGGCCCTCTCCCAGGAGCGGTGCCTAACAGTGCGAATGACAATGACACATGCACCACGGACTGGGCCCGGCGGCAACCCCCTCGTCCCCGCCCCCGTCCGTCCTTCGGCCGAGGGACGGACAACCAGCTCGCCGCTCCCAGCCGCACCCCGCCGAAACAACTGCAGCCGCCGCCTTTGAGACCCCCGCCGCGTTACCACAGGTCCTGCGCCTTCGGGTTTCGCTGCTTTCGCCCCTCACGATGGTCCGCTCTCGGTGTGCTGTCATGTCACGATCCGAGGAGACCTAGAGAGAGAGGGAGAGAGAGAGAAAGAGAGAGAGAGAGAGAGCGAAGGGACGGCTGACGTACACTCACGCACACACACACACACACGTACGCCGCACGCGTCGCTGTCACCGAGTTCGTCATTAATCATACCCGCCCGGCCACATACTCGGCGGCACTCGTGGCGGGGCCGCGGGGCCGCGGGCGGAGTCCAGGACGCCTCTTTGCTACGTGAGGCTCGGCACCGCAGATATCGGCCGGCAGAAGGGAAACTTGTTGCAGCGACTTCATTTGTTTGGCAGAGTGCATGCACGTCACGGGGCTCGTTTCGCCTTCACTTTAACCCCCGCCCCCCCCCTCTCCCCACCCGTCTCCTATTTTCTCTCTCTTTCTAGCAATCCATACATCTCTCTCTCTCTCTCTCTCTCTCTCTCTCTCTCTCTCTCTCTCTCTCCCTCTGACTCCTCGCGCTCCGCCTCCCTCCCTCCGCCCCCATGTTGCGCATGTGTGTCGGCAATAGGACCTGTGGGAGTCTGCCTCTGCTTCGGTTTTGCGACGTCATTACCCTACTTTGGCCTTCGCCTCGCTTCGTTCCAGCGCCGCCGCCGCCGCCGCGCCTCGAAGCTCGCCTCCCGCGAGGAGCAAGAAGGCCACATCGAAACACCAGCACACACCCTCACATTCACACACACACACACACGCGGTGTAGCGGTAGAGGTCACAAGGCGCTGCCTCAATTGTTTTCCCTCCCCCCCCCCCCCCCCCCCTTTCCGCTTCACCGTAACAGCAAAGAGTCCCTTAGGCAATACCGGCAACCGAAACACACCACACAGTTGCCGCGCTGCACAAAAACACGGGCGTCGCTCCGAACGCAACAACTATCCATTCCGCCATGGCGGGGCGCCCCCGCCGGCCGCGCCGCTGCAGCGGGGAGCCCCGGGCTCCGCTGCCGCGCTGCTGCACCGGAAAGTTTCTTGAAATGCATGGCCGCGTCGCATGCGGCCCGCCCGGTGCAGTGCGAGGCAGTAAAGCTGCACTTAGTGGGCCGTGAGTGGACAGATAACATGTCACTGCGCCGCCGCTGCGCTGCCAGGTTGTTATGTGCTGCTGCTGTTGCTGTTGGGAGTTTGCCGCGGGGGCCGTGTGGGGCGCTGCCTGGCTGCCGCTGCCTCTGCAGTCCGTTGTGTGTTTGCGATCCGTATCGGCTCGGCCGCGGCCCCCGCGGCCCCGGTGTGCGGCTCCGGCCGTACTCGTGTCATGGCCCCGGCCACGCAGGGCAGGCTTTCGGTCACCATCGACCCCAAAGCGCTCGAACTGCAGCGCGCCGCGGCATTACAACGCGTCACTGTCAAAAACGGTAAATTAACGACCACGTCCATCTCCTTCGCTGAGTTGAAGTAACCACGTCTTCGTTATTCACACGTACCTCTCTTCATCAGCTTAACTGAACTGATAGCTTTAGTCGGTTCGATTTCATTTCTTCCTGATGGCGTATGCACAACACATTTTTCGAGCCTCCCGCGCTACCTTGCCGCGGCCAAACGGTGCGCGCGCGCGGACGCACGCGCTGCTTCGTCGAAATATTTATTCGCCTCTACCCTCACCCGCCGCCGGAATGCCCCTACTGTGCGCTGCCCCTCTCTTTTTCGCCGGCGTCGAGGATTACCCCGGGCGGGCGGGCCGTCGGGCCGTGTCAAGCCGGGGCCAGCCGGGCGCAGTGCGGATGGTGGGCCGCTGTGGCGGCGCTGTGGCGGGCCCGTGGACGGCCTGTGGCCTCGGGCCGTACGGCCGGCCGCGCTCAGCCGCCGTAATGCCCACCGTATTTCTCACTCTCTGTTTCGGCCACATTTCGCAGCATTTTACCTCCCCTCCCCGCACCGCTGCCCCGCCGCTGCCCCGCCGCTGCCCCCTTCACAAGTGCAGCGCGGAGCGACCGCAAAGGCACCCCCCCAGCCGCAGCTTGTGTGAATGGGGGGGCTTTCCGCAACGTTACCGTGATCCCCAGCCACCTGGCCGCCGGACTAGAAACTGGGCGCCCGAGGTTACCTGGGAACGGCCGTAAACGGCACGAGTTAGTGTCCGTGCGCCAAGATTTTTCATTTCGTTTATGACGTCACGAAGAAGGTTCCTCTGCTCTTTGTCTGTGGACGTTCCGTGTGTGTTTTGTGTGGCTGTTGGGGGGCAAGTGACATTACTGCCGCCTGATCTGCCGTTAAAAAGCCCCCCCCCCCCTCGCCACTGAGCACCGTATACCCGTTTCGAAGGCGAAACAAACGCGAGTCCGCCAGAAGCCGTTGCGACGTCCCCTCTTTGGGAGGCTCGGAGATCGGCGAGACACCGCGTAGCCCGGCGGGGCGCCGCGGGGCGCCGCGGGGCGTGGCGCGGACCGGCGAACCGTTCTCCCCACCCCTCTGCGTTTTGTGAACGGGCTGCTTGTGTGTGTGTGTGTGCACGTGTGTAGGTGGCCTATCTGCCATCGCTGCGGCGTGGAATTGAATCTGGATTGTGATTGGGAGTGCGTTCCGTTCCCTTAGGCCAGGTGGGTAGGGGGGAACTTAAGGGCCGGTCCGGAGGCACGTTTGGGAGCGGTTAGGGGTGTGAGGCGGCGGGGTAGAGCGTGGCGGCGGCCAGCTGGGATAGATTGGGAACACTTTATTGACTGGTTTGGACCTCATCCCGGATTGGTTATTTGGAGAAAAGGAGTTCGGGAGCGCGGGGGGAGGGGCGGATGTGCGATGCCGGGGCCTCATCCACTGAGAGCGAGTGGGCAGCGGCGCGGAGGTGGGGGCGGATCTGGCTATTGGCTCCGGCCTCTCACAAGCACACAGACTCGAGTCGGGCGCGGAAGCTATCGCGCCGTCTGGGGGTTCGTTACCCTTGTAAAAGGTGCGTCCGGAGCACGCCCGCGGATCCCGCCACACCAGGTCCGCCCCCGGGTCCGCCCCCGCCTTCACTGTCTCGAGGTTGATGGACTGGCGCCGCTTGGAGATGCGCGCGTCGCGGAGTGTGCGCGCCGAGACGACCGCGCGGTCGATAAATAAATTCGCGATGAACCGCAGACGTTTTACTGCGAGGGCAGCAGCTGAAGAGCACGAGGCCTCCCCGAAGGCCTCGGCCGGTGGAATTTCGTTAGCGGCGAGGCCAGGTCCGGCAGCACGGTAAAACTGGTCAGGGCGGGGCGGAGTGGGCCGGCGTGGGAGCTGCGGGTCAGGCCGGGAGGCAGCCGAGGCTGCAGGCGAAGCTTTTGATGCCTTTGCATTGCCGGGGCACGGCCGGCGGCCCGGCGGCTCTGCCGGGGCGCTGCTTTGAGACCTGTGTCAGGCAGAGGTGGAGGGGGCGGGGGCGGGGTTGTTAGCGCCGGGGGGCGGACAGCGCAGGGCGCCGCAGGGGCGGCGACGGCCACTCTTGGTGTGCATGTCACATCCACAATAGCATTCTAAGTGCGTCAGCTGGGCACCACGCTGACCCAGAGGGCCCCCGGGGCCCCCCAGGGCCCCCGCAAAAGGGTGGGGGGCGGGTAAGGGCGCTGCCAAGGGGGGGGGGGGGGCGACCCCTCCGCACGCGTCCGCGCCCAGCCCGGCCGCCTCTCGGGGCGACAAGGTGTCACAGCGGCGCCATGATTTGTGCCGACAGTTTGGCGTGACTTCGGATTGAACTCGGTGTGGCCCCGGGCCGCCCTCGGGCCGCCCTCGGGCCGTGCGTCACGCCGAGCACGCCCCTCCGGCCGCCGACACGACGGGCACGGCGGAGGCAAGGCGCGCCGGGACGCGACCCGCGATGTGGTGGAACCCGGCGCCGACTCTCTAAGGGGTCCGCAGGGCCGGGGCCGCGAGGGGGGGGGGGGTGCCGGAGGGGCTGGTGGCGGTGGAACTTGGTAAGTGGACCGCCTCCTTCACCTCCGGGATGCGGCATGTGCGCCGCAAGGCTGCAGAGGCTCGCCGCACCAAGCAGCATACGGAACGCGCGTCGCACTGCGTGGAAAAAGGGGTGGAAAAACCCAGCCCGGGCGCGGGCCTGGCACTGTACCTTGCCGGTCCGTGCGGAACGCGTGTCCTAAACGGCAACTGGGATGTGTGTTTGGCCGGTGGGACGGCGGGACGGCGGGCCGCAAGGTGGACGGCAACTGCAGTCCCGGCCCGTCCCTTTGGCGGCCTCAGTGGCTGTGGGCACGGCCACGGCCGCCTCTGGAAATCCAATGATTACCCCCTCAGAGTGGCCGCTGGCGCCGCTGGCGCCGCTACCGCGCCGGCCGCGCTCAGCTCCTGGGAACACGGCCCGGGACCGCAGTAGTGGCCAAACAATAATCGTTCCGCAACAGTGGAACGCCTCGCCCGGCCCCGTCCCGTTCGGCGCCGAGGCGAGGCGGCCCGAGGCAGGCCCCTCCTCTTTGTCCCCCCGCTGCCGTGCCGTAAGCTGGCAGCGCACGCACACAGGCGCACACCCGCACCCGCCGGCCACGGCCGACGCTGTAGGAATAATCCCCGGTACACACGCGGGGAGCACCTCTCAGAGCGACAGCACCGAACATTCAGCGTCAGTCAAAACAACGCGTCGTCGCACGAGAGAGAGATATAACCGCGGGCCGAGGTGTGCCACTTTCCCGCAGACTCGGCGCCCAGATCGGCCGCTTCCACCTAACTCGGCCGCCCCCGACCGCCGCCGCGCCCGAGACGCCCATTCTTTTCCCCACTCGCCCTTTTAGCGATCAACCATTCCGATGTTCCACGATCCTCGCCGGGGGCCGCGCCAAGCCGCCGCCGCCGGTCGGTTTGGGCCGAGGCATTATTGGGGAAACAAAAAAAAAGTCGGCTGCCGGGCTGCCGCCGGGCTGGTCAGCCCCCTCCCCTCCCCCGCTCTGTCCATCTCCGGAATAAGTTCCCGGAGAGGATACGGCCGACGCGTTGCGCGCGCGGCCCGGGCTGCCGCTGCCCGTCCCTTTATGTCGCACCGCCGTGACCGCCCCGCCACTGGCGCTGCTCGGCGGGCCTGCATGTCCCCGCTCTGCAGGCCACGCTCGGGGCGTACATGTACGTCACGGCGATGACGCTCGCGGTTCCGGTAATCCTGCCTTGCCGCGCGCTCCGCCGTGTGGACGCGGGCGGGGACCCGGCGGCGGCGGCGGCGGCGGCGGGGTCCAGGTGAGGGGGGTCGATGAGCTTAGCGGGGGCGGGTGCTGGCGGTGCAGGAGTGCGCTGATTAGAGGCCTCTCGGAAGGAAGGGGGCGGGGCCCGTCGTGTGTGTGAGTGTGTGTGTGTGTGTGCCGGACCGGGGAGGGCGGGCTGACGTTTAGTGGATCAGGCCCTACTGGGCCGGCCAGATTTCATCAGGCTGGTCATTGTCGCTGACCAGGAGGGGAGCTCAGCTCTTTGAGTCCGACTGTCTGGCGTTATCTCCCTTATCCGGCCGGGTCGGGTCACCGCTGCCTCCGACGCTGTCGCCGCCGCCAACCACCGCCGCCGCTACCTCGCGCTGCTGATGTGGTCGCTGTGTGGGGCGTTATTTACAGCGAGGCCGCCCCCCGTTCGTGCGGCTGGCATATCCCCTTGACAAAATAGAGAATTGCAACTTTTTCGTTTATCCTGCTCGGGAAAGGGAATGAGTTGTGGCCGTGACTATAGCCGCGGGGGGTCATGCTCAACTCTGCAGAATCATCGTTTCTGCATATATTTTTTTTTTTCGAAAATACACTGCGAATTTTTCCGAAAACCTGTTTTGCTCTGTGTTTTTCCCTTATTCGTGTACTGCTTAAAACACATGTTTTCCGACGTTGAGGAGTGCTCGTGCCGGCTGCTCACCGCAGCGGCATCAGCGGTGGCGGCGGTGGCGGCGGTCCGCGCGGAGCGCCCGCCGACGGTAGGGTAGGCCACACGGTGAGCAGCTGTGCGCTGGTGGTGCCGCCCGAGCACGGCGCTCCCCTCCTCGACGCCCTGCCGCGTGTTCGCTGTCCGGAATCCGAGGAGATCTCGAACGCGAACATGAGAAATGAAAAAAAAATATCACGGCCATCACCCAGACCGCCGCAGCAAACCCTGCGGCCTATTCTGTTCCAGATTTGAGTCCGTGCTGAGTCCTACTGATGGCCGGGTCAAGTCTAATATGATCCAATTTTTTGGGGTCCCGGAGATCAGTGGCCATTATTGTCGTGCAATAAGCTAAATAAATAAAATCGTTGGACGTTCATCACTTGACGTTTGTTCTGCCTGCAGGTGGCGCCGCACGCTGTCGCGTCCTCGACCACCAACTGCACGGGGCAGACGTCGCTGACGCTGCGGTGCGCCGTGGTGTCGCTGCTCGACATGGAGGTGCAGGGCTCCTCGTTCCACCTCGGCTCGCTGCGCATCGAGTGCCGGGCGCACGTCTGGTCGCTCTACTCCAAGGCCGTGCACCGGGACGTGCTGGAGGAGAAGCCCCGGCTGGGCGCCTCCGTCCTCGGCAGCCGGGACTCGGCAGGTCAGTACATTAACCACACATAAACACACTGTGTCTCTCAGCAGCAGCGGCGGCGGCGGCGGCGCGAGGGGGCGGAACTGCGCTCCCAGCCTCGGGGCCTTGCCCGCCCGCGGCCGTGGCCGGCGTGTGTGTGGGTGCTCGACCCCGCGCCGGGCCGGCCAGCGCTCGCACGACTCTTGTTTGGTTTGCTGCGGCTCGGCCGGGCCGGGACTTGTGCAGCTGTTCCCACTGTTTATCTTGCACCGCGGCACACGCACGCGCGCACTCCCTCGCACACCCCGCGGGGCCTCGCTGCAGCGCGCGGCGCCCCGTCTGTGCGCCGGCCGGCGGCGGTTCGACGCAGTCGGAGCACCGGCCGGTCAGCGTCACGCCGCGTGACCGCCCACCCCGCCGCCGCCACGGCGTGTTTTGAGCTCAGCAAAGATACATTTCTTCCTCCCCCTCCTACGTCTGCCCCCTTTCGGCAAAGGCGGTCCGAGGAGGAGAGAATGGAATCGCGCGCACAGAAGAAGAAGAAAAAAAAACATCAGCGGTTTGGCCTTACGCCGCTTCTCCATTTTCGTCCCTTCATTTCTACCACGTTTATTCGAACACCCCCAGTTTTATTGCTCGCTCGCGCGCAGAAAAAAAAAGTTGGGGGGGCAAGCAGATCAATTCGGAAGCGAAGCAAGAGGGAGCTCAGGGTCCACGGTCCCTTTCTTCGCATTTTTTTCCCTCCCCTTCTGGCATAGTGGGTGGGTGGGTGGGCTGATGCTATGGAGGGACGGCGACTTTTACGAGAATGGAATCTAAGCTCATGTCACCGACGCTGGCGAAAACACCGCGTGTGTAGGTCCATGCATCTGTGAGTCGGTAGTCACATCGTGCGACACCATTCGCAGCACCCTTACTGTCGGGTCCGCCACCGTGCAGTCGGCGATACTCCCCGACGGTTCCCCGACTGGAAGCGCCAGTTCCCCGCACCGGCTACCTCCTAGGCATCCCCAATGCATCCCATCTCGCCTCCCACTTGCTTTTCTTTCGCCTCCTCTCATTGTCAGCAGAGGAAACCTTCTCACTCTATCTCCTCTCTCTCTCTCTCCCCTTCCTTCAAACTGATGACCTGTGACGCGCGCCCCAGATACCCCTGCGAGCAAGCTTCTTTGCTCTGCCTGCCCAACCGATCCACCTCGGTTCGCGTTGATGTTTTTCCACGCTGGACTCTCTCTCTCTCTGTCTCTCTGCCCCCCCCCCCCCTTTCATCCCTCCTCTCTCTCTCTCTCTCTCTCTCTCTCTCTCTCTCTCTCCCCGCTTCTCTTCCCGACGCTCGGCTCCGCCAGACTTCCCTGATAGCCTCGCCCCGTGTCCATTCCAGATCACAGCCTTTCCGTTAAAAGCACGCCCAGTAGGATTTCAGCCCGAGAGTGTGCGCGTCTGCCGCTACCCCTTGCAACAGCGCCAGCAGCGCCAGCAGCGCTACTCCTATCCCGTCTTCATCCCCGCCGAGGAGCCCCGCATCGCCAATATTTTCCTCGTTTTTTTCCACGAATTTCTATCTGCAGAGCGGGGCGTTGGGGAGGCGAAGGGGGGCGACAGACAGGAAAGAGTAAAAGGAATTGATCCGGGGAACTTACAAAACTTGAAGCGGCGAGAGCAGCGGGGAGGCCCAATAGAGGCGGGGACGATTCCGAGTTGTCCTTTCCCGCTTCATCAAATTATTCTCATAGTTTCCAACTCGTGACGCGCAACGCGCGGGCTGCGGCGGCCGCCTCCGGCCGCTCCGGGGCACCGGAATGAAATAAATTTATCTCGGCCGGCCTGCCGGGCGGACGGACGCGCCGCCGGCCGCAGGCCGAGGTCAGCAAACTCATCAAACCGCGACAAAGCATTGATGAGTGAGTGGGTGGGGTAGGGGGGGGGGGGCAGCGAGATGGCGGAGACGACAGTCGGACAGAGAATAAAACTGAAATGAAAAGAACCTCGCCTCTGACCAGCGCGCAGCGGCCGGCTCGGGGGGCCCCCTTCCGGGCGCCAGAGGCGGGGAGGAGGGGGCGGGGCTGCGGTAGTGCGGCGCACGATGTACTGTACCTCACACGAGGCCCCTCCGGGGGCCTCGCAGGGGGCCTCGCAGGGGGCGCACATAAAGCAGTTTATGTCCGTGTGATGACCAGTTGAGGTCCTTCCCTTATACATGGCCGCCCATCATGCCTTTGTTTTCCTGCGCGTCTCTTACGCCTGGCCCGCCCTCCCCGCGCTCGGCCACTTTTCTCCGCTCCTCGCTCGCTCACTCTCTCTCTGTCTGTCTCTCTCTCTCTTCGCAACCACTTATTTCCCGCGCAACTTCACACACTTTTGCCAACTCCTCCCCCGACCCTGGCCACTGTATTCCCGTTCGGCGCCGCTGTGCGTCACAGCCCCGGCGGCGTCACCCTCTGCGCCGTCGTGCTGCGATCTCGAAGGCCTTTATCGGGCCGCGGGCGAAGCGGTGTCCGGCCCCTTCATCTCTTCTCTTCTCGCTCCCTCTATTGACCCGCACAATATTCTGTGCGGCGCTCGCATTAACTGTCCGGAGCGACCGTACGGGGCGGGGGGGGGGGGGGGGGGGGGGGGGTCTGCGGTGTAGGTGCAGAGCTGACCTCGAAGGAGAGGTGCGCGGCCAGGCGGCGGCTGCCTGCCGGAGGCACCGGCGGCACCGGAGCCCGCCGGGGGCCGCTCGTGTGGGGACGCGGGGTGAAATATGAGCGGCGGTGGCGCCGGGGGAAAATATTTCAGAAAAGGTGAAACAATAAAATAGGGGAGCGTCGGGGGGCTCGGCGACCGTGGCGGCGGCGGCGCGGTGCGCGGGGCCAAACGAGGGCCGCGCGCGTGCTGTCCTGCGGACGCCTTGTTACTCGCGGCCGTTCCGCTTCCGTGCCGCTCTCAGCGCCTCGCCGCCGCCGAGACGCGCCGCCGCCGCCGCGCCGCCGCCGCCGCCGCCGCCGCGGTGCAGGCCTTTGTCCGCCGATGACAATGGCAAGAGTGGCCATCAGGCCGGGGCCGGACTCCGCCGATGCCCGACCCCCCGCGGCGGGCAGGCGGCCCCGCTGCCACGGCCACGCCCACCGCGCCGCCTCAGACCAGATTAGCCGGCCCAATGTCTTTGTGGGGGGGTCGAGAGGGATGGGGCGAGAGAGGGGAAGGGCGGGAGAGAGATGGAGATAAAGTCGGGCGGCGCCGCGCGAGGGTGCGCGAGGGGCGCAGCAGCAGCGGCCGCCGCGGCCGCCGCCGCCTCGTCGTCGTCGCCTCGCACCTCGCCTCCTACAACTCCCTCAGCGCCGTCCTCGTGGTGCCGCGTCACCGGCAGCAGCGGCAACCCGACCCCGGCAGACACTGCCTCGGCCACCGCGCCGGTGAAGAATACGAGTGCGGCTGCAGCGGCGGCGCGGCTTGCAGGCCGCGCCGGGGAATGGGGGCGAACGATGTGCTAATGGTGCAGTTGGGGCTGCGCCGGGGCTGTGCAGGCTGCGGCCGCCCAGCGCCACCCCGTGACCTCGCCGCCAAGTGCCGCCGTGTGCGCGCGCTGCAGTCCCGGCCGCTCTCTAAGGGCCCACCTGGCTGTGTGTGTGTGTGTGTGCGTGTGTGTGTCGCCTCATGGACTGCCGCTATATTCGTAGCGGCCCCGTTTCCACATGAGAACCGTTTCCGCCGAATTTATATACCTTTTCTCCTCCTTCCTCGAACACGACGCCGCGCGCCGTTTTTACCCGACTGTAAACCGTAAACAAAGTGCAGGGGCGGATGTTAACGTGGGGCCCGTGTTATCCCGCGGATGCGCCGAGTGGATTTCCCGCGGGGAGAACACGCGCCTTTAAAGCTGCCCTTATGAGTCGGGCAACACATCTCGGGAAACTTGCTCGGAAATCCATAGATGTGGCCGAAGGTTGTGCAATGATGAAAAATGTAACGAGTGTTCCGGAACAACGAACACCTATAAAGAAGGAACTAAGACAAAGAGCGAGGAAAAGTTACCGCGGGGAAAGAGAGTGCGTGAGAGCCGGATAGCGGGGAGAGAAAGAGATAGGGGGAGAGCAGGGGGTCGCGCGAGAGGGCGAACGGGAGGGAGCCGGTGGACGCTGCTAGCCCGCACAGCGCGCAAGGTGATAGGAAAGGAATGCCATAGATAAGAATAGATTGGAAACTAGAGAAAGAACACAGGAAAAGTTACGGCGAAGTAATGGAAATAAAGGACTGGCGATAGCGTACTTCTTCATTAGGTAGCGAGTTTGTTTTGGAGCAGGACGGCCGGACGGCCGCAGGGAGGGACGGTGGGAGAAAACGAATGCGCCGGTAAGAGGCGGCGCTAAATCAAGGCGCTTTAAAAAGGAGTATAAGCCTCGACGCCCTCCCGTTTTATTCGTTTCCTTGTGGCCGGAGTATAAGCACCGCTGTTGCATTAAAATCCGGGGCTGTCGCCGTGTAAATATCGCGCAAAACACATTGTGTGTACTTTGTAAGGCGAAACTGCGCACCCGTAAAGCGCCCTCAGCGAAGCTCATTCTCGTATCGGGCGCGCTGGATATTTCAGCCTGCAATTCATCCCAGGCACGCAGCGCGGTGTGTACGCCGAGGCCTCCGCGGCCTCCGGGACTCGGCAGAACCTCCCCCCCGCAGGGCCCGCCGCAAAAAGAAAAGTGGGTGCGAGCGGTCCTGAGGCAAGTGCTGCCAGCCGCAGGGAGCGGAAGGCGGATGGGAAAGTCGCTCAAAGAGAGATAATGCGTGCGACAAGAGCACGTCTCCGTCGGCAAAGTTATTTCCCGCGAGTGCAGGGCTCGTGTGTCGTGCTTACAAGTATTGAGTTTGCTCCCTTTGTTTTGGAATTGCGGACGTATGCTCTTCCAGCGTAATTTCGCCGGAGTGCTGCTATTGTTAGTCATTTGGAAGGGTACCCCCGCGCCGCGCTCCGGAATGTAAAGAAGGGAAAGGAAACAGAACGCCTTTTAAGAGACTGACAGGCTCTTCTTGGTCTTGGTTGCCGGCTGTAATTGTGCTCTGTGGAGTTTTGGGGTTTCGCCAGAGGAAGCAAAAACTCTCTCGTGGAAAATTAGTTTGCAACCTAATGTAGAATGTCCTGTCGTCGCCAGTGTTTCCTTTTGCTAGAAAACGCCACCTCATTTCTTTTTCTGGTGTAATTGTTGCCGCGTCGTGGCGCCCTCGCACATCTTCTCCTTTTCTTTTTTACATGCTCCGCACTTGGTCTATCTTTTCTCGCCGAAGACGTTCGCCACGCCCAGTCCCCTTTTCTACCCACCGCGGACACAACCCGACAACCAAAGGGATTTAGCGGGCTTCGATTCGACACGCCACAAATGCAACATAGAGTGGGGCAGGAGCCCCGGGAAGGGGGGGCTTAGGCTTGGGCAATGGTCTCGAACAAAAGCACCTTCCAAACAGCCACACATTCCGTCTCTCGCCTGCTTTCGGGCCCACTCCCCCTCTTCGGCGTCTCTCCTTTCACTTTCTCGGCCCTTTGCCTGTGTTGGGGGTTTCTCTCCTCTCCCTTTAACATCTCGTTTGCCGAACCGATCCGAACCCTTTCCATCCCCTTTGCTCCCCCGCCCCTCCCCCTCCTCCTCCGATCCCGCGGGGCCCTGCCGCCGCCGCACCACTGCTTCCCTCCCGCTACTTCAAAGTTCGCTGTCGGTAACACGAAAGAAGATACGCCCACGAGAAATATTTAGTATGGCGTGCATGGGGTGCGGCACAGCCGTTGACGCTGGCCGGCCGCCGCTTCTGACGCCACGCTCCTCCCAGGCCCATGCCTCGGCACGGCACATGTGTGCTGCTGCGAGCCCCGCGCTGCGCCCAGCGGTATCACCCTCAGGCGGTATCACTGCCATTCCGCTGGTGAGCCTCCTCCAGGTGAGGCGGCTCCTGCAGGGGGCAATTAAAACCAACACATTGCCGAGCAAATTAAGGGGCGGAAACACTACACTTGAAGAACAAAAGCGGGCCGCGCGGAGGCGCTCGGGGTGCGGCCCGGGCGGGGCACTTTGCGTTAGCGCGCGCTGCGCGGCTCGGCGCTGCGGCTTGGTCCCACCTGCCACCGCGCAGGAAAACGGCGCCGGATGCCGCCGTGGAAAGATGACGACAACGGTTTCCTCTGGGGCCACCGGGCTGCCGGGCCGCGCGCCCCGCCCTGCTCTAACTTCCCGGCACCCTCCAGTGGTCGCCGAGAAAGGAAGTCGCCCGTGCCGCTACCCGCGGCCCGCTTTCCGCGACACACGAGAAAAAAAACACACAATGCATGAATAAACAAAAAAATAGCCAAGGGAGAATTGTATTCACCTTTGTCCAGACCAGGTTCTGACGTTCTTGTCGTCTGTTGCAGGGTCATCTGTGAATGTTCGGTGGCCATGGAGACTCGCCGTGGCGCTGCTGCTGCTGGGGTCTCACCTGAGATAGCACCACACACTTCGCTAAGGATCGCAGCCCCTGTCAGCAATCTGTGACTGTCAGACTCGCCCCTTCGGGATGGGCCCGTGAGCTGCGCCCTTCGAAACGAGCTGGCCATGTCGCTCATGTCAACGAACGAGTTTTGTGACTTGGCTTTGGCCCCGGAAGAAATAGTGTCGTGTACAAGTGGCAACTGAGTGTCGTGTGGGACTGCCAAGTGCGCGCAAGTGCACGTGCTCATGTTTGTGTGCCCCAAAAAACGTGTTAAGAACCCTGCAAAAATAATTACTTTTTGTTAAACAAGCTTTACCTATGCGGAACTTGGCCAGTCTTAATTTGTACTTAAAGATGTACTGGCTGACGTTCTGCGCTATGTTGAAAACTCAAGTTTTCTCAGACAATCTAAAGAGTAAATAGGTGCTCAGTGTGTCGAGTAGTGGTTAAATTACAACCTATTTTGGTAACTAAACCAATATTGAAAACTAATCAGAGGCTGTAGAGCGGTGTGGCTTTGTATCATATCTCGTTGTCCTTCCATACCAAACTTCAGATGAAGGCGTCCATCTGCCTCCTAGAGAGGTATCTCCGCGAGACAATATTAACATTTCATCGTACATTAAGTCGTATGGTGGTATCCCTGAGCATTATCACGTGTAGGACCGGAGACATACAGTATTTGATACAAATTCACTTCAAAGGGCTTCTGCTATATTGATATCTTAAACCAACTGTCTAGCGACTTCCATTCCTCAAATTGTAAATATTTTAAGTGTTTATTGTCAGCACGTCCTTATTTTTGTATCAATGAGAAACGATGTGCGGTGCGGGTCTGGTTGTCGATTTGTGTTAAGTAGGTAATGTTGACATTGGTTACGTAAGAATAAAGTTATTATGTTCAAATTGTAAGAACCGTCGTTTGGGTGCGGTCGATCATGCCTTAATGATTTGAAAACATTTTGTGACAAGGTGTGAGCGTGCTTCTGGCATTATGACATTATTTCTTGCCTGACTCAGGTTGACGCGACATCGCAACACTGTTGCGACAAGAAACAACAATCCAGAACTTTGACCTACTTCCCGTCAAGAACTGTGCGTTGTAGAGGGCCTAGTGACCCAAACATCTCAACTCCGCAGGAAGTGAGCTGATCCAATAAGGAGACACGCAGAAGAGGGCGATCAACCTCATTCTTTGCGGTGTGGTTCCGCGGAAAGTTTCACAGTCTACGTAGTAACATCCCAATCTCGTCCCATTACTGGCCCTATTTCCTTTTCATGAGACATGTGATCCCAATCCGAAGCACCACATGTGAAATGTTGACCCGCAAAGTCTTCCTCCCCACTTCCAAGCAAATTGAGTCCCAGTTGTGACTCTGCTATATCGAGAAGCACACTGTTTTGTATTTTCCCTCCAAGTACGTTGAAATGCGTCTGTTTCTTAGAGCCTCAGGGCAACGATAAATGTCATCTCTGTGTGTTTCTAAAATATAGGATTACGTTTATTCAGCACAGGAGACTCAAATAGTCTCTGATTGCTTTGGTAATGCATACGTTTGGGGAAACGTTACAATTCATGTGATATTGTACAGTTACTGTTATGAGGGTGAATGAAAAAAGACACTTAGAATGGGTATTTGTGTTAAACAAGAGCTGGTATTGTTCGTGAATTGTAGAGCAATGTATTTTTCTTTCCATTTAGTTAAAAATCTCTCCCTCTTTCCATCATGAAATTATTAAAAGTATCTCCTTTTTTTGTATTTTCAGTTCTTGGAAATTTGTTTATGTGGTACACAGCGCTTAGAGATCTGATGGCAATGTACATAATAATTGTGGCAGGAGGTATTTCTAATGAACTTTTTATAACAAATATCTCTTGTGAATTTAGATCCATCTAAAAAATTGTATCGCAAATCGGTGTAATTTAAAAAAGCAAAATGTTTCTTGCGCCACTAGTCATTCAGTTTGAAGAGAGATAAATGTGACATAATCCAATGAAAGGGATGACAAAATTGTTTATGCAGAGTAATAAATTAAATGTTACAAAACTTTTGTTAAAATGGTGTTAATTTGTGTCTGTTATCTGATTAGGTGAAAATAAATCTCAATTTACCGTAGCTCAGTTTATTTTCCTTCTCTACACAATCGAACAGAGCAAATTTGGATAGTGCTGCGCTTGTAGAAAGCGGTACGTGGTTTGTGCAGATCAACTCAGTACCTCATTCTTACATCTGAGCTAGCTCTGTAGTCGACAGAAAGCATGCGCAGAAAATAAAGAACTGGTAATTTTTAGTTACGGGGGCCATTATGGCTGAAATAAAGGCCGCTAGATGGCCCCGTTCCCGCAATCCTTTGAAATCCCCACCCCGCGGAGTGAAATGCGGAAGGAGAGGGGGTGGGGAAAGGGTAGGAGGGCGAAGAGCGGTCGCAATCAACAGTCATTAGGGAGCATTAGCGACTCATGTCCACCTCATGCAGGGTGCGGACCGGCCAGCCCGTCGCAGCCCGGCGCAGACCAACGCTCCGCCGCTTCCGACCTCCATATCTAATCGAGGGCCCACCACCGTGCCGTGCGGGTCCCCGGCCCCCGGCCTGGCCTCGCCCGGGCTGGGCTGGTTTGGCCTGGTCTGGTCCTCTGGTGAAATATGCCGGGCTTCATTATATTTATTTGATTGTAGGGACTCCGAGATAACAGCCTGAGCGGCCCGCGCATGCGGTGGTGGAGCCGGCCAGAGCTCGTGCCCGTTAAACGGCTTGCGGGAGCGGAGGGAGGGGTGGGGGCAGAGCCGTGCCTCCGTGTGGCTATGGTTTACCGCTCTCCACGAAACCATGAGTAGGGGTCCGCCATAACGAAAATGACAGCGTACAACAACCTGCACCTTGGTTTCTACTATCACGCACATCCCCTCCCCTTTAAAAAAAGGACACCGCTGCACACACCCGCAAGTCAGCTTCACCGTTAAAAAAATTCCAGCGCCAATACCGCTGAGTGGCCCTTAGGGGTTAGGATTTCCAATGTCAAAAGCAGGTTAAAAATTTTATGAACGTGGTTTTGCTCTATTTAGGTCCTCCCCCATCTCCCATATAAGTTTTATCAAAATCTGGTACACCAAAGAAAAATGGTACGGCACTTTGGGCCACTTTGACAGTCCTAAAATGGTTTTTATCATTTTAAAATGACTGACTACTTTCGTAGGACGATGTATCAGCCATTTTCATTGTTTATCAGCACTTGCTGCTACATGATGAATTTTTTTCTAACAGTGCTGTATGCCAAAGGAACACACGAACAAAATCCAATTCCACGACGAACCCCGCATTATTATGAGATTGCACGGCGGCACACCGGCGCGCATCACACAGAACTTGTTTCGCTGACTCCGTGCGAGTTTTCGTCATGCGCTGAAATCTGCATCCTGCATGTGCTGCAATTAAGCCCCTAGCCAGGCAGGCGTACCGTACCATCCGGGGGTCGGCTCGGCCCAGCCACTCTCATGTGCCCTTCCCTCTCCGGTGGGTCTGACGACTCCGCATAACTCAGAACGATATGCTTCTGCATATGTGTGTGTGTGTGTGTGTGTGGCGGAGAGGGAGAGAAGGAGGGGAGACGGAGAGATGAGGAGAGATGAGGAGGGGAGGAGGACGGGGTAAACAAAAGGACGGAGAGAGGACCGTAGGATCGGGACTGAGAACCGCTCATCCATTCCAGTCATCTAGACGGCCGCCTTCGACCGGGCGAGAGGCCAGCCCAGGGGGAACGTAATGGCATCCATGCGGCGGCAGAGAAGCAGCGAGCGGCGAGGTGCCCCAACCAGACTACGGGGCCCGACCCGGTCGTGGGCCTGACAGGTACACATCAGGGTATTCGTATTCATTTGTCACCCCGATACAACTAATGTGGGTCCAGGCCGGAGACTCTTCCTCTGCTCTCTCTCTCTCTCTCTCTCTCTCTCTCTCTCTCTCTCTCTCTCCCTCTCTGTGTGTCTCCCTCCCTCCTTCTGCCCCACCCCCACGCGAAGCGACACCTTTCCGTTTCTTGCCACCGGCGGCGCCGGTCGCTGCCCCGCCCGCCCCGTCCCATTACGGCCCCCGCCCGTCCCAGGCTCATTCCGCACTGTTTCTTTCGCTGCAAGTTTCATCTGTCGTCGGCCGGCGCCGGCCATACCGCCCTTATTTCGCCCACGTCACGGCCCCGCGACGCTAACGTCCTCACGGCCACCTTGATGCCGCCGCCGACCCCATTTCTCATCCAATGAAGAGCACGGCGTGCCCGGGGGGAGCCGAGGGGCCCAGGGGAGCCGCGGCGGCCCCGGCCCGTGGGTCGCCGCCAGTCATCGCCCTGCTTGTCGGGGGAGAAAAACTCCATCTTAATTCCGTGACGTCACCGGCCCCTTGATGGCTCACTCCTCGTGCATTTTGATCTACTCGGCAGCTCGCGGGCTGTCTGCGGCGCCCAGAGGCGACACACCTTCCAGTGCCTCAGCGGGCTCAGGCAGGAGTTAGACCCGCGATCGGTCGCTCACCGACCGGGCCTGCTAACCAATGTGGCCACCGAAGCCGCAGGAGAATAAGAAAGGGGGAGAGAGATTGAGAGCGAGTGAGTGAGAACGAGAGAGAGAGAGAGAGAGAGAGAGAGAGAGAACGGGGAAGGATCAGGACTAATAATCCTGCCACGCCGGCTCTGCGGCGAGTAGTTAGCTAAGTGTTTTTGGGCCGGCTGATTGCGGGATGGTCTGGCGATGGACTTTGCCAGAGAGCTGCCCTGGACGCAGGCGCGCTCTCGCGGCGACGTTTGGAGTGGATGTACCTACTACGCAAATACCATTTGCAATCTAATTGAAGATGTTCTCTCCTCTGACCCCTTGTTTTGGGCCCTGCGGGGGGCGTCCTCTCCGCACAAAACCCCCTTGTCCATAAACATTTCCCCGAAAACTTGACAATGCGGCCACCCAGCCGTGTGATGGAACACCCCCCACGACCCTGATCCCGCCAGCGACGCCAAGGCCGGCGCCGAGAGCCGAAAGCGGGCCCGTTCACCTGGCCGAACTGCGCTCGCCACGATAGTTCAAACAAACTGCTATCCATCATTTTTACGGACTTTATTCTCCACTTCTGTCGACAGTTTTTCTACGGAGGGACCCTGAAAGCCGCGGCAAAGTTCACCGTGGTTCTTTTTTTTTACCTGCTTCATCGGGCATCGGGCCCTCGCGGTCCGTGGCGGCCGCCCATGTGTGGCGGAGGAATCAGCAGCAGCAGTGGACACTGACGCTCGCGGCGAGGGTCCGCGGGGAAAAAGCAGGGGGCAGCGAGAAAATATCGCCGCCGAGATATTTCTGGCCGCAAGGCGCGAATATGGCAACCATCTTATTTATTGAAAAGGGACCGCGGTCCACGCGCGGGGTTCATAATATGCGGCTGCGTGTGTGTGGGTGGGTGGGAGGGCATATCTGTGTGTGTGCAAGAGAGAGGAAATATGTAGCTCGTTTGCCCCCTTCAATGGCGTCGTGCGCGCGCGCGCACCCGTGGCACTCCGCACATCGCTGTAAAGAACCGCCCCGGGTGGCCCCACGGGTCACTGTATGGGAAAGACATCTCTGTCAGCCTGGCCCCGCAGCCGCCGGCCCCGCCGGCCCCGCCGGCCCAGGCTCCGGCCGACTCTCTCAAGAAGTCGAGGAGGGATGGCTGAGTTATGGGCCGGCAAAGTCATAGCGGGCGCCGGTCGTGGCCGGGGCTCCGCGGAGTCCGATCTCTCACCACCACGAACGCTGCCGCGCCCATGATTTTTCTGCCCTCTGGATGATCCATGTGGAAGGGAAAAACTGATTGTAATAAACGCACGCAAATGTTCTACAAAATTATTATATAAAAGTCCCGCTGTTTGCGGCAGAACACGCACGACTTCCGCCTTGAACCTTGGGATCCCCGGCCAACACCTCTGCCCCCCCCCCCCCCCCCCTCTCTGAGCCGCACCGGCTTGTGGCCTCGGCCACGTTCTCCTCGCAGCGCGCGTGGCGAGGGCCCCCCGGCTCCGCTGAGGGGCTCGGCCAGGCGAGCAGGCGAGGCGTGGCGCAGCGAATCCCCCTCTGATAGATTAAACCCGACTCTTCGAGCATCTGCTACCAAAGGGGCCGCGCCGGCCGGCGGCGTGGCGGTTGGGCGTGGCGCCGAGTCCCTGCCGCACGCCGCGGCCCCCAGCGCCGCACCGCCTCCATCCTGCTGTTCACATTGTTCGCATTCCGAACGGGCAGAGTTTCCAATCTCCTTTACTAGGTGTGTGTCAATGGGGGGGCGCGGCTGCTGACTGAGGGAGCCGGTAAATATTTCCAGATGATGCCGCCTTGCAGCACAGCGGAAAGGTTCCTTAACGGACGGCGGCTCGGCGGGGGTGTTTCGTCCCGTGTCCGACTTGGAAATGGACCGCTCTGTGACTGGAGGCGTACATCGACTGGCTGCGGTGAGGTGCCCCGCGGGCCGCTGCCCCCGGCTGCAGCAGCGCGGCGCCTCCCGGACGTGTCACACTCCCCATCGTGCGGACCGCGCCGGCCGGGACTCAATCAGCCAACTTTGCATATTAGACCGCCGGCGTCCCTCCCCCGCTTGCACACAACAAAGTCCCCCTCCTCACTCTTTATTTTCGTTTTGCTCTTTTTTTATGGCCCGAGGCTGAGGTCAGTGTTTGCGCTGGGGGCAGGCCGCGGGGGCAGCCCGGGGGTGGCCCCGGCGCCGACGATGACATGCGTTTGCCAAGTTCGGCAATACGACGGGGGGGGGGGGGGGGGGGGGGCGTTCGTCAGCGAAGCCCGGGCCTAACGAGGTTTCGACGCCGCCGCCTCAGCGCTCAGCGGCGCAGCGCCTCATCTCGAGGCCCGACGCCACTGCAAGATCTTCTTTTTCTCACACTAATTGTATGCCAGCGTAGTGCGTCGATGACACGTCACGCCTGCGGCGAACGCGGGATGCAGTTTTCGCATCACTCAGGCCCCTCCCTACACACACACAGACAATGCCGTCGAAGCCTCACCCAGACACATTCTTCTGCCCCCGGCACCGCTACCACCGCCGCCGCCGCCTCGGATTCAATCTGCCTTCAGTTGGCGAGCGAACAACGGACCGGGTGATGGGGATGAAAGCGGGTCCCGCTTGCGCTGCCTGCGCTGCTTGCCTGCTGTCTGTATCGTTTGCGCCCGCCTCACTCTCCCCTGCGGGCGGTGGCCGGGTGTCGCACCTCTCTCCCACCTTCCTTCCCTTGCGCCGGCAGCCGGGATCCCCGGGTCTGTACGTGGCCCGGTCCCCGGCCGGCGGCCCGGCCCCCTGCAGGCCCCGCGGGGCCGCGGCGTGGCGGCTGGACGTGTCGTGGCCGCCGCCCGGCCACTTCATCCCACCCCGACGAGCGGGGGATGGAATGATGTCGTGAGGCCGGACTTATTGTGCTGCGTGTGTGACCGCGTCCGCACCACGCCGGCACACCGCCACCCTCCCCGTTTACTTTCCAACACAAGAAAAAAAATAAAGTAACAGTGACAGCGTGCAGACCGGGGGAGAAGGAAGCCCAACGGCAGCCCCTCGCAATACTGCACTGCATGCGGATGGACAAAAATTAAAACAATGAAAATGGCGTCGAACACCGTAATGGAATTTATTTTCCAGCGCGGCCCGTGGCGGCGCGTGGTGCGATGAGGCCGAGGGCGGCGGTGGGCCGCGCCGCGTGATGATTGTCTTATGAATGCCATCAGGGGCAGCCCGGCAGCCCGGCAGCACGGCCCGAGGACGCGGCCGAGCGTCGCCGGCGCCACGTTAGGTATTCAATAACTTTGATGAATACGCAGCGAGCCGTGGCGCGGCGGGCTCGGGGTAAGCCGGCAGCGGCGGTGCGCGGTCACCTCCCCGCCGTCCCCGCCCCGGCCCGCGCAAAGTTTAAATCGCGTCGGTCCGGACCCGGCGACTGGACGCGACGGGGCACAAGGCGCCGTCGGCCAGGGGTGGTCCGCCAGCCGCATCCGCGAGGCTTCCGGGGCGCCGCGCACACATCGGCCCCGCCGATGCACGGGGAACTTGTTTCCCGGGGCAGCACTGTCTTGGCGCACAATGGGACGAGCGCGATCGCCGCCGCCCCCGGCCGGCGCGGTCCGTCCGCGCAGCACCCGCCGGGGCCCGCCGGGGCCCCTCGTGCACTCGCTCGCTGTGCGCTGTTTGCTCGCCGAGATTAACTCGGGTCCGGGTGAGTTGGCAGTGGAGAGCGCGGTCCCCCGGAGGCACGGTGTCCCCCCGGGCCCGGCAGCCCTGACCCCGCGGCCGGTCGCCATCTGCATGTGACAGCGACCGACGCCCCCCGAAGGCTCCGCGGCACGGTGGCGCCTGTGCGAGGCGACCCCCCGGTGGTCCTCCAGCAAGCCCGCCGCCCACTGCAGGTGTCGGCCGGGCGGGATAAGTGGGAGCGGGGCCCGCCGCTAACCCAGATTCTTACATCAACTTTCAGCAGGCGGCGGCGGTGGCGGCAGCGGCGGCGTGTTGTCTTATTGAAATGGAGTTGGAGCTGATGGAGGCAAAGCCCGGCCAAGCCGGCAAAGCCACCATATCCCAACCAATCAAACGATGAATATTCAAGCGCCAGTGTTTTCCCCGTCCGTCTCAGGGGCTCATCTCGTCTCACTCCCTCTTTCTCCCCGCGGGCGCCCGCGTGGCGCCCACCTCTCTCGCACACCCACACAAGCCGCGCGGCCGAATTAAATTAATATCTGCGGGGCGGGAGACGGAGCCCGACAAAGGAATGCCGCGGAGGGAGTGGTCGCAGGGCCGCGGTGCAGGGCCCCGGCAGCCGGAAAAGCAGTGTGCCCCGCTCTCCTCCAGTTCGCAGCAGGAGAGGTGCCGCTGGCGATAAAGGGGCTGTTTATCTTCGGCGACAGGCAATAATTGTCGCGATTTGACGCAATTGGGTCGCCGTCACGGCCCGGGCAGAAAAAAGAAACAAAGAGAGGGAGGGGCGTGCGACATGGAAGTCCTCCAGGAGGGAGGAGGAGGGAGGGAGGGAGACGTGCCGGGGCAGCGCCGGGAGATACGGAGGCAGATCAGCCTTATTTGCCGAAAGCACAGCGACACATCGTCTTGGCTGCGATCCTGATTCGATTCCGTGATCGACTTCTCGATGGCCACGCCCCTGCTGGCGTACCGCCCGCAGCAGCAACAAACACGGCCCATTATACGCCCTATGGCCGTCGGCAAGATTACATTCCAAGTGTCTCTGCCCCGTAAAGTGCGCGCCTGCTGCTACCTAGCGGCGCCCCGCCGAAGCGCGTCGGCCGGCGGCGGGGGCTGGGGAGGGCGTCGGGGCACACGAGTAGAGGGTTGACGGGGTTAGGGCGCACAAAGCAGCATCTCCATAATGGGGAAGGGAGACGCGGGCGGGAGGGGGCGGCACCATCTCGTGTAAATTATTCACTTATTCCGATTAAATACCTAGTCCCGCCGGACGGGGTTAGGCCGCGAGGGGGGGCTGCGGGGTCGGTCGCGGTGGCTTCCACCCCACCTCCACTCCCGCATGCGCTGCCGGCTTCAAATCTGGGCATCCGATGTGCTCCGTACTTAGCGCGCACCTCCACAGCAAAGACCGCATGCGTCGGGGGAAAGCGCGGGGTACCGTGTTTTCTTACCGCTTTGTTCGGCATCGCCGTGCATCCGCACCGCATCCCCCGGCCGAGGCAGCGCAGACGCGGTGCTGCGCCCAGCACGGCACGACCCCTTCCGCCCCCCCCCCCCCCCTCGCCCTCCCCTGCCTCCCCTCCAATTCTGCTCCGCCGAGCCGGCACGTTTTATTCCCCTCAGAAATCAATCATAGCCGTGTCCCGGCTTTTGCGGGGTCCTGGCGTCGGCAGCCTCGCCGCCCTGATCCTCACTCTGTATCCTGAGCCCGATCTTTATTTCCCCCGCAGCCGTCGCCCTCGCCCCCCGCTGCGCCCACCTCCCCTGGACCCGCCCACCGCGCGCTTACACTTTATCACACTTGTTCGCGTTGACGCGCGCGAGTATGCGGCGCCGCGCATCGCCCGCCGCCACCGCCACCGGCCCGAACCATATTTCCGTACACTCTGTATAATCCGGTAGCGGCCGCCCGCCCCGCACCTCCCCCGCCCGGCCTGGCTGCACTCGGGGGGGCTCAAACGGAGCCAGCCTCAACGGCGTTGCCTGTGACCGACTAGAGCGGGGGAGGGCCTGTGTTGTGGTGCGACACGGCCCGGCCCGCGGCCCGGCATGCCCCTATACTGTACAGCGCCCCCCCCCCCCAACTCCTGTCTTTGTTGCGTGCGCGCGGCCCCTTTCTTGCTGCCGGTGTGCTTGTATTGGCAAAAGGTCCTCGCTCATGACCCGCCTCGCACCGCGCGCCGCCCGCTACCCTCGCTGCGGCCCCGTTTACGCATTTCCTATCCTGGCCGGCCGCGTCACGTGCAATCGAGTTGAGACTGTTTGGTTGTTGTCGCACATAACAAGCGCGGAGAGAGAGACACAGAGAGAGAGAGAGAGAGAGGGGGGGGGGGGGGGAGCGTCAAGTTTGACCGCGGCTCCCCTGTTACGGCCCTGCGGCTCGCAAGACTCACCCCCGGATATGGCCGTCCGTTAAACGAACTTTAACACCAACGGATTTGAGTAATCCACGAGTATTAGAGACGGCGAGAGGATTACGTAACGGGGGGGGGGGGGTCTGTGAGCTTGGCAGGTATTCGCATATTCGCACGAAAGACATCTGCATTGGAGCGGCAAATAAACGAGTCAAAGGGGGGTTTCGCCGTCCGTCCCTTCGGCGAGGTGCCACTGGGTACACGGATGCGGTGGAGCGGAAAAACAACACACCAACACCCCAGCTTCCCCTTCCCGCCTCCACCGTGACCCCGTGCTCCCCGTGACTGAGCTAGCAAGCGCACATCCTACAGCGTCCGTCTCGCTCATTGAAACGACGCAAATGCAAAGCCTCTAGTTCAAAGCGAATGTCCTTCAGTCGATATGCTGCGCGTGTGAACATGGTAGAGGGCGTTGGGACGGACACATCAACTCACACGTGCAACGCGTCACCGGTGCTCCACGGCGAAGCCGTACCGGGGTGCATCAGGACCTCGACGAGGTCGAGACCACCCTCGTATATTTTTAATTTTTCCTTCGTCTTTAGAAATCGTGCGGTGTTTATTTCTGCCCCTCTGCCGTTGCGTTTCCCGTGTAGTGGGCGGTGCCGGGCCGCGCCGGGCCGCACCGGAAGGGGCCCCGTCTTGTCCTGGGCGCGCGTGTTTTGCATAACTCCGACATGGATCAGTGGCAGAGATCCCGGAGAGCTATGCGCGTGGGTACCTCTGTGGGAGGCGAGGGCTTCCGGGCCGTGCCGGGCCGTGTGGGGCGGGGCGGTGGGGGCGGCGGGGGCGGCGGGGGCGGCGGGGGCGGCGGGGGCGGCGGGGGGACGGGCGCTCGGGGACAGAGATTCCTCGAGGGCGCGCCAACTGTTAACTGCGGCCCGCCTAGGCCTCTCGGCAGCGACAAAGGCGGCCCGAAGAATCTGCGGCCTGGGCCCCGCGGCTTCGGCACCGCCGGCGCCGCCGCCTCGCCCGCGGGGCGGCACGCGGGGCGGCACGCGGGGCGCACGCACCCTGCTGCACGGCCCTAAATGTGTGTCGGGGCCGCTGACACGGCCGCGGCTCCGCAGCAGTGGGGCCCCCGACCGTCACGCACGCTAAATAAGCGGGATGGTGCCGCGGCCCGGCTGGCCTGGCCCGCAGCCGCAGTAGTTGTTTCGGCTGGAGCGCGGCCAGCGCCTCTTGTCCGCCGCTAAACGCCATCATGACGGCGGCCGTTATCGGCATTATGGCTGCGAATGGCCCGCGTATGGCATGGTGTATCGCACCCGGGCGGCGAGGGCGGCGGGGGCGGCAGAGGGAGGAGGGCTTTGTTCCGGATGCGCTTACAGTTGCAGGCCGCAGAACCCGTGCGCGGTGCTCGAACCCGACGCTCTGGATGCGGAAAATGACGAGCCGCGGCCGGGCCTGGCATGTGGCACCGCGGAGTCTGTTTTTCACTTGACCCAGTTGCTGCTGCTGCCGCTGAGCCCTGCCTCCGGCACGAGCTTCATCAAGGACCTGCCGGGCCACACACCGCACAGACTCGCAAGGTAAGCCGGCCATATGCATAATTATGTAAACAGCAGCGCGCGGGGCGATGCCGGGCCGGTGCGGGGCGTGCCCGCGTCACACACACACACACACACACACACCCTCGGCGGAGGAGACGCTAGCAGCGCGCCCGCGCAAAACTACAAGAGCAGACCCGACAGAAGAACTCCGAGTTAACCATAGTGACATAATTCGTTAAGGAAATCAGGAATAACCGAGGGGTAACCCCGAGGAGTATCTCAGTGCTTCCACTCAGTGTACGCCTTCCAGCCCAGTCACTATCCAAAGTCCACTCAATTTTCTGTCGGACACGGAGGCGAACACGCTGCGGCCAGCGCTCACCTTCGTATTATTTACGTTTTCATGAGAGAGGGGTTGCGTGCGCGCGGGCGTGTGTGTGTGTGTGTGTGTGGGTGGGTGCGGGCATGAGCGCACGGCACCTCGTGTCCTTTTCTCGCAGGCTCCCTCACACATTCTCTCACTCTTTCCCTCGCGCCTCGCGCCATACCGTGAGGCGCCCGTATATTACGAAAAGGAGCGCCGCGCGTGACAATACATTACTTCCCTTTGACCCACATTCTGTATAATATCAAGTAGGCGGCCTTGGGATGGCTGCGTGGGTGGCGGTGGGCCACACGTCCGCCTGTGAGCCCGCCACACACACACACACACACAACACACAACAACGTCTCGGTGTGTCTGTGTAGAGTAATACTAGGAGTGCGGCGGTCCTCTCAAAGTCTCATCTCACACCGAGCTGGCGAGGTTATCCCAGCTTATTTGGTTTTAAAACGGCTTCGTTCAGCATCCGTTTTGAATTTTTAAAGATTCGATCACGTTGAAAACGAAGCCCAAAAAGTCATTATAACATGACTATATTTTTTAAGGGAGCTGGGGGAGACTGTTATCGAAATTATTGAGAGGCTCCGGGTGTTGCAAAGTAGTCACACCATTTTTCACACGTCAAGAAAGAATTCCGGGCGCTTTTGGCGAGGGAGAAAAAAAAGATGGCACGCCGGCGGGTTGAGTGCGCAGACTAGACACGGCAACAAGAGTCTCGCATTATCCGCGAAAGGGGAGGCTGCAGGCCGGGCCAGAGGGTGGCGCGCCGACCATCGGGGAATTGAGAAAGAGGGAGAGAGATAAGAGAGAGGGTGAGAACGAGCGCTTTTTATTCACGAAGGGAAAAGCTAAAAATCTAAATTATTTCTTTTGAGATGGCCCCCTATTTCTGCGTAGGCTAAAACTTGTATCATATGGCGGCGTTGAGACTCGATACACTACGTTCTAATCGGGTGAAAATATTTATGTGACCTGCCCCGAGAGCTGCCAAACGTCCCGTCAGAACGGGCCGCGACTATGTACGGCGAGCGCAGAGGCGACGAACGCCCGGCGCAGTAGGCAAGCCTGCTCATCACACACGCCTGACGGGGCTGCCTATCCGGCGAATGACAGGGGCTGAGCCCGGGGCTGGAAGCGGGCGAGTGCCTTCGTGGGGGATGTGTCGCTGTCGCGTTGGGGGCTTTTACTTCGCTGTGCTCCGGGCAAACGCGGGGCCGTGACAAACGTTAACTTATGGAGTCGTGCGGAGGGAGAGAGCGGGGCGGGGCCACGTGCGCGAATGGGGCTCGAACGAAGACAGGTGGCGCGCCGGGATGGGGGGCGCCACGCTCTGGTAGTTGGTTGCGAAGTAGAATAGGTCGCCTGTTTATCAGGGTTTACAGGGCGGCCGACTGCCTCGGGCCGGGCCGCTGCCGACCCCCCGCAGAGGTGCATGGACGCACGCGTGCCGCTGCCTTGCCGTGATCGGTCGCGGTCCAGTGAACAACGACTCATTGAGAGATCGTGAAGCGCGGAGACTTCCGCGACGTTGCCTCGTGACGCCCGATCGGAACGGCGAGGGGAGGAAAGGAAAATGGGGAGAAAAGGAAAAGGAAGATGGAAGAGTCGCCAGAGTCGCCAGAGAAATGAAAATTGGAGCAGAGCGCAAAGGTATATGCAGGGAGAGGAGGAGGCGAATAAGGCGAAGGGATGAGGCGACCGAAAGCCAACATAAATCAATGATCATCAAGGGACTCGTGGGGAAGGTGAAGAGCTGCCGGAACGGGCGTGGGCCCTGGGGGCGGCAGCGGTGGCAGCGGCGGCAGAGGCGGCAGGGGAGGGGAGGCCGCGGCCGTGGAGCCGGGCAGAGCCGGGCAGAGCGCTTTGCTGATCAGATAGTCCAATTCGTATTTTGTTTGATGGTGTGTAAATATCAGGTCGTTAGCGGTCCGGGCCTGCGGCACGGCGGGAGAGGACCTCCGAATGAGACTGTGTGTGTGTGTGTGTGTGTGTGTGTGTGGAGCACCGAGTCGCCACTACAAAACGTACATTGAAAAGAAAAAGAACACGACAACAAAACGCAGTAGCTGGTGGTATCCCGTTCGGACTTGAATATCCAAGGCGTGTACACAGAATACTAGGTGAGAGTGAGGTAAATGAAGAGTCGAGGAAAAAAAAACGTGACGTGCACACGCTTCGTGCTTCGTGTGACTTCAGAAGAATTTCCATTTCCCGGTTGATCCACCGCAACAAGAAGTGTTTTGAGGGAACTTGTTCCCCATCCCCCCGCCCCCTCTCCGCTCCCATACCCCGCTCGCCGCCCGTGCCTCTGCCTGTCACCGTGCCGTGCCACACCCCGACCCCACCACTATCGCCCCTTTCTTTTTGGCCCTTGCCACACCAAGGGACGCAATATATAGTTGGATAATCTCCCCCCGCCCCCCTACCTTTTGCTGCAGGCCACACCCGGACCCATCACCGCCACCACACTCTGCACTCCCCTCCCTCCCCTCCCCTCCCAGCCTCCCTCCGCCCCGCCCCCAATATCACTCCCCCGGGAGGGATTACCACGTCTCTTTCGATATTATACGCATCCTCCCGCACACCTTTATTCTTGTGTCCGGCCTGCGTGTGGCAGCCGAGAGCCGGCGGAAGACAGCGGGCCGACAGCGCCAGGAGGTGGCAAGGGTGGGGGCCGCCGGGGACGTCGGGACGGCCGGGCGACGCGGGCGCACTCGCCGGAATTGGAGGGAACGGGAAAGGAAAGATGGAGGAAGGGCGTCATTCGTACCGAACCACGCACCGCCACCGTTTCCAGACGGACACGTCGTGCGGCTACAGTACCGGGAGCGCACTGCCATCCCGCACCGAAGCTCGGTAGCCGCGTGGTTAGCGAGTCCGGCCGGCGGGCGGCTGGTCGGGGTTCAACTCTTTGCCGGTCCGTGCATTTTTTTCTGTCGGGTCAGCTTAGAAGACGGTGTGTAAAGTACCGGGGGCGCACGGGGCGTACCATCGCGGCTCTGTGGCCGCATCGGTACGGTGGCTGATCAGCGACTAACAGGTCATAGGTTCGGGCCTTGCCAGTTCCATAAAATTTTTCTTGTGTCTGCGCTTGGAAGACAGAGGGTAAAATATACTTCCGAACGTGGCGTCGGTATGGCTGTCTGAACGGCCGTGCGCGCTGCGTCACTGAGAGATGTAAGCGTTGGGTTTCAACTTGAAGATTCCCGCAGCACGGTCGGGCTTACCCCCGTTCCCGGGTCCGAGGTTCTCTCGGTCGCCCGGGGTTTCCGGCGGGGGGGCTCTGTGTCTACCAAGGAAACTTGGTTCGGAGACTCGGGTGTATGCTACGGGGGTACCTAGGGTTCGGTACCTTCGTTTTCGCTCCCTGTGAATCTGGCAGACGAGGACACGCCGTCGCGACTAGGGTTCGTCGTGAAGTACAGCAGCTTCGGCTGTGTACGATATAGGAAAGCCTACCTCCCCCCCAGTCCGCTCGGGAGTGGCCGCAGTGCCACAGACCAACCAGCCAGTCGAAGGGAGTTGATTCCGGAAATCTGGCTGGCGGAGGGGGCCACATCGGCCGTTGCGGAAGCGTGCCCCTGAAAAAGGCCGCTGCGTTGTGCCCGTGTCTTTGCGGCGGTCGATACCTGGTACACCGGTTCCCATTCGAACACCGAAGTTAAGCAGGAGGGTTCCAGGCGGAGGCCTGGGACGAGGTAGTGCCCACCCATTTTTGCATTTTTTAAAAGTACCCACAGATTTCTAAGCAAAACAAAAAGATTTCTGCTTTGAGTTTTGGTCACGGTAGGGATGGCTTTTTAACCTATTTTCAGAACACAGAAACCGTAAGTAATCGTGAATTTTTCATTCCAGTCAATGGAAATGTCCGGTCCAGTCACCGGTCAGTGTACATGTACAGAAAAAAAGTCCAATCTGGTCAGACGACGATAAGGCAACTCCGTTTCACTCCGTGCCTAAAAAAAATCAGCGCCACCGCCGATTTATTTTTCTAACTGCAGGCTCCCATCCGAACACCAATGTGAAGCAGGAGGGTTCCAGGCGGAGGCCTAGGACAAGGTAGTGCCCACCCATTTTCGGTATAAATTGTGATTTGGCTGAATTCTAGTCACCTCTACTTCCTCTCTTGCCGCAACCGTTTCTTCCGGCGGCACGCGATCCGAGCGATGCCACGAAGTCTCTAACGGCAGAATCACGTAAAAAACTCGGTCGCGCGTAAGCGAGGGGTGGGAGGGCTGACGTCGGCGGATCCTTGCTCGTGGCCCTGCCTGAGGGCGCCTGAGGGCGCGGCGGCTGCCGGGTCGCCGCTGTATCGCGCTGTGAGCGCCTACTCGCAGTCCACTGGCGCGTCCCCACAATGCCAACCAGGCCGGCTACACACCGGCCCGCCCTGGCCCCCAGCCACGTCCCGGCAAGCGCTTTGAAAAATGAGTTAGGTCCCGCCACCGGCCGCCGCTGCTGCCGCCGCACAGGGCCTGAGGTTGCCCGTGGAGCTCGTGGCGGCGGAGGGGACGGGGAACTTTGCGCCGCGCGGTGACCAACACAACCGCACACTGCGCGCTCCCCGAAAACTACCCCGAAGGATGGCGCGGCGGCCGCCTGATTTATACCGTCGGACGATGATAGTTTGCAGGGGGCATTATTCACACCTAGCGCTTTCACTGCTTGTTCGGGCGTGCCGGGACGCCTCGAGGGCCCCGCCGAACAGCGAAGGGGACAAATAGTGACGTTCGGCCTGACGGATAACGAGCCGGGCTTGTTGGCCGCGCCGTCGCCGTGCCGTCGCTGTATCAGCTGGGAGCCCCGACACGGCACGTCGTATATGCACATTTCTTGTTTTTGTTTTGCGCCTGTTTTGTATTTGGCTTCCTGGGCACGCAAAATTGCTCTTCGACATTGTAGCCCTTTCTCCCCCCCCCCCCCCCTTTCTCTCTGTCTCTCTCCCCCGGCCGGGTAAAGCTGCTCGCGCTGCCTCGACTCTGTCTCTGTCGCCCTGACGGTTTCTTTTGTGCTCAAACTCGAGCGCCGGCCCCGGCTGTGCTGTTCGGGTCCGGGCTGGGCGGGGCTGAGCCCGCCCGGGCGACCCCGAGCGGCCCCCGGCGGCCCCCGGCGGCCCCCGGCGGGCCCCGGGCGGCAGCGGTTGTGTTGCCAGCCAATACGAGCCGCGCGACACGTCTCCAGACAATACTGTGCGCGGGGGGCGGCGGGAAGGGGGTCAGCGGTGACTAAGAGGGGATTTTGCATACGGCGCTGCGGAGGGTCACACCAGCCGGGGTCCGGACCAGCGGGCTACCACTAGCGCGCGCCGCTCCCCTCCCCGCTCTCAATGTTCACGCCCAGCCAGACATTTAGCATAGCGTATCCCCATCCAGCCATGTTCGCCCGAAACTGAGCCATCCAACTTTCAGAAACTAGTCAGCTGGCCGCTGCCGCGCTGGGCGGGGTGTGGACGCGCGGACCCTGACGCGGCCGCCACGGCGGCGGCTTGGAGGAGCACAGCAATGCGGCCCCATCGCAAACAGCGCTGGTTGCTTTATTGGCAAAACATGGCATTCGACGATCACAACGTAAAACTCTCCTCGAACTCCTCTTTCCCACGAGCCAGTGAAATAAAAAATCGCGCAAAATATCGCGTTCCCTTTTTACCCATCTTTCTTTCTCTCTCACACCAACAGCCGAGCGGGTGGCCCCGGTTGCGTCCTTGGTCCGCGCTGAACCGGAGTAGCATTAGCGAAGCCTCTCCTAACCCAGGCGGGGAGGGGGGCGGGGCCCTGCGGGGCTCTTGGGGCGTAAAACCATGGAGCCGCCACACGCCACCGGCGGGAGAAATAATTAACAACGGTATCGGGATTGTTGTTCCTTAATGACTTGCGAATGAGCGCCCTACTCATCGGGCAGGGCCTGCTGGGGGGCGGGGCGGAAGGGGGCGCCGAGCTGCCGGGCACGCGGCTGCCGCGGTGCCTGCCGGCGACGTGCGACAAATCCACAGCCGGTTGACGTATGCAAGCGCTTATCATATATGCAAATTGGACATGGACGGAGCGCGCGGTGTGTGTTTGTGCGGCGTGTTTCTGCGACGGCCCAGCGGCCCAGAGCCACTCTCTCGCCTTCTGCACACCCATCGCCGGCCGCCCCGCGATGTCCGCCCCGCACAGCGGCGCCTCGACAAGGATCGGCAACTGCGGGTTTGTGTTGTAGCATCGTTGGGGCTGAAAGTACATCGTGCGGCCGCCCCGATTCGTCACCACCTCGAGGCACTCCGTCAGCACTGGAGAGAGAGAGAGAGAGAGAGAGAGAGAGAGAGAGAGAGAGGAGAGAGAGAGAGAGCATGGCGAGAGAGAGAGGAGGAAAGGGGATGAGAGAAGGAGCCTAGAGAGACGACATGCCAAGATGAGGGAGGTCCTTTTTAGGAGATAATAATAACTTGGAGGGCCAGTGGCAAGCCCATGGGACCCAGATGACTACTAACTCTGTTTACCAGCTACCAATTAAGGTTGACAAAACCGTTACTCCCCTCCCCTACCCCTGCTCATCTGATACTCCCTCCGGCCAGCCTCTCGGGGGCGCATGTTTTATCAGATGACAACGTCATTGCAATAACGCGTAGGCCAGACCCTTTCCCTCCTCTCAATGGACGAGACGACTGAATGTGCAGTAAGCGATTGCCGGAGAGGAGGGCTCCGGCATGTCTATTCTGACCCTAAGCGAGTGTCTGCAGGCGTTTTAATCGTCTTGAATCCTCCCCGGCTGTACGTTGGAGTGAAGGGTGGTCGCGGTTGAGCGGCGGGCTGCCTGGGGCGGGGCACAGCACAGGACATCAGTCCGGGGACCTTCCCTCAAGGACTCGCGGCGTCGTCGACGCACTCCCCTTTTGTGCTCGTGTGAAATTGGTGCCTCCGGGCGGCGCGATTCGGGCGCTGAGACGGCGGGGCCTCGGGCGGCGCGCCTCCTGCAGCGCGCGCCGCGGCGCCGTACGCCCAGCAGAAGAAGGCGCCTGATAGACGCTCCCCTTTGTGTGCCCAATGTATTTGCGCCGAGTGATGACGGCAGAATTGGCGAGAAAACACGGAGAGAGCGCGGCCCCGGCGCGGTGTGCAAATAAGGGATGGCATCAAGATGTGCTGTTCGCTCCGGTGGCGGCGCTCTGCACGCCGTGAGCTGCCGTGAGCTGCCGTGAGCTGCCGCGAGCCTTGATCTCGGCCAACGCAAGAGCTCTGAGGTGAGTGTAGCCGACCCCGGGGCGTCTCGAGGGCGCCGCCCAAAGTGTTTGATCAAGAAACGCCGAAGAAAGCTGACCGTATCCGAAGGCCGAAGGGCGTCCGCGACCCGCCGTGGAAATTATCGGAGCGCGCAGGACGTAGGACGCGTTCGGCTCCGGCCTATTTCCACCGGGGAAATAGAACTAGCCTATCGAAGGGCAAAGGCTGTCGGGGAACAAAGGGGCGCGGCAGCGGCCCGAAAGTGTCTCTGTTAAAGTGTTTACCGTTGAGATTGGCATTCACCGAAACAAGTTTATTCAAGCAAATTCGGTGCCTCGCATAACACGATTATTGAATCAGGACAGACGTCGTACGTCGTGGAAGGTCCTTTCCTCCCCTCCCCGCCCCCTCCTCCCTGCACACCCGAGCGTCTGAGGTGCCCGATATCCTCGACGTCGGGGAATGTCTGTACAAGCAGCCCGCCTACTGGCTGAATGTGCTCTCACGAAAACTGTCATCACTTTTCTTTTTGCCACACTTCTTATTCCTTTCGGAGGCATATCATCAAGGAGGTGAGCCGTTGCGCGGGGCGCGGTGCGTGGAACCGTCCGCGGGAATCGAACCCGCCGAGCGTGCAGGCGGGCTGCAGCTCGTGCCAGTGACAGTGTCGCTCCCGCACCGGCCCCACTCGCGGCGCGGCCTCCGAGACAAAGCCACGTGGTTTGTGTTGTGAGCATCTCCTCCTGGGTCCGCCGTACAAAGGGGAGGGGGCGGCGCCCGCTGCGGGGGTGTTTGATTTGGCCACAGCTGGCGCCTAAGGGAGGCCTCTGGTTGATGGCCCGTATTTGTGGGGACAGCGGAAGGAAGGTAGCGGTACTGACGGGGGCCGCGATGGAAGAGGCACTGCATGATATTGTCTTGTGCATTGACACGGTCGAACAAATCACAGCGACTGGATTAACCGCAGGTAGGTCTGTAGGTTTTGCACGCGGCGTAATCTGTATTCCGTCGCGCCGTCCGCACGCCCCATCCGGAGATAGGCTATACTCGGACAGACTACACAATATTCCGTCAACGTCGCTGTCGGGGGTCAGCCCCGTCCGGCAAGATGACTAGGTACATGGGTAGATAGATGGGTGGATTTGGCGTGGATGAAAGGGGGGCCATGTCTGTGCGCTGGCTGCGTGTTGGCGGGGCGGGCCGCGCGGCCAGACCGGCATGGCTGTGATGCTGCCTGCTTGTTCCGTTCGGCTACTTGAGATGCGGGCTGCGGTGCGACGGTTGTCGGCGGACCCGCCGCCTCCGCCGCCGCCGCCGCGCGTGTTCTGGCGTGACATGGCCCCCGTCCCCTCCCCCGGCGCTCCCGTCTCGGCGCTGATATGGCCCCTAAGGTTGCACCGCGCCCGCCTCACACCCCCCAGCTGGCAGGGCGCTAAACGGGACCGGCCGCATCTGCATCCCGTGTCCTGGCCTACCCGCCTGCGCCCCCGCGCGCCCGCGGCCTCCGGCGCCACCCCATCCGTCACGGTGCGACGCGGCGCCAGGGCTGCCGTCGGCGGCCATGCTGACGGCGCGGTCGGAGGCGCGGGGCAGGGCGACGTGGCTGCCGGGCTCGGCGACAGCGGGCGACAGCGGGCGACAGCGGGCCGGGTACTTCGCACCTATTGCACGTGCGGGGCCGCGACCGCACCCCCGCCACCCCGCCGCCGCGTGCTGGGCGAATAAGGATGGCGCTCCCTTCTTCCTTATGACAGCGCCGCGGAGGTACGAGCCCCGCCCACGAGGACGGCAGCGAGCCCTCCCCGCTACACGGGCCACCGCACTCGGCGTGGGCGGGGACTGCGAATCCGTCACTGGGCGTCGGTGTTAGTAGCGAGTAATCAGCGAGCGCCGCTGTAAACGAGACGAGGGGAGTGCCGCAGGGGTTCGCGTCGTGTCGTCCAGCGCTGCGACCCGGACCCGCCGGGGACGACGACGGCGACTCTGTAAATTCCTACCCGCCAGGCGGAATGTGGGCGTCCAGCCCGTGGCCCTTCCGGGGAAAGAATGCACATCGAATGTCAATAATATTTAATAAAATCGGCGCCGGAGTTTCCAATGTGGCGCATAACGCTCGTGCTGCCTGTCCGCGATCCGGGCGAGTCGGCACGCAGTTGGCGAGGAATCCGAAGCGTCCCCAAGAGTCGGGCGTCGCCCTGGCGGAGCCGCGTCCCAGCGGACGGAGCGCTGAGGCCGGCCGACGCGGTCCTCCGACCAGCCTGATGGCTCGTCTGCGATCAGCGAATTTCAAAAGTTGCTGCCAATCGTGGACGACCTCTGGCGGCGGGGGAGGAGAGGGGGCGAATGAGAAGGCGACAGGGTGAATGGGACAGCTGGAGGCCGTTTTGACTCAGTCTCACGGAATTAGCCATTCCACTCTTAGACAGAGTGTCGTCTTCTGAATCGGATGGGAGGGTCGTTTTGTTTTCGCATTTCCTCTTATTGGCCTCCTCGATCTTGCCGGGTGCAGTTATAATTCTTGTGCCGGTGCGCGGCGTTGGCCTGAAACCGCCCGCATTGGAACACGCCCGCTCGGCTGTGCGACTCGGTCTTCCGCTTTCATCTCGCGGCGTGTGCGGTGATCTATCTCGGAGGCCTCAGCTGCCGCCGGCTGGCGCCGGCTGCCGCACAGCGCCGCACAGCGCCGCAGAGAGGCCCCTCCCACACCACTCTCATCCCCTTCCTTCTCCCTCCCAACCTTGCCGTCCCATCCAAATTCCCCCCACTTTGAATGTGGCTGCCTGTGTGTGCTCATCAACGCTGCGAACCAGCGAGCGCAGCCATCAGCAGCGTGGGATCTGTGTACTTAAGCCCTATCTGCACATCTTGCATTCTGAGGTGGACCTCCTTCCCACCCCATCACCCGGCCTCGACTGCTTCCCCTGCTCCGTGCGCATGCTTCCGTCCCTAGACCGTCGCACTGCCGCTCCTGACCACCCACACATACAACTTCATTACGATTTCACCTTCGGTGCCATTTCACCGCAGTCGGCAAATTCTACGTAAAACAATTACAATGTTCGCGCGTCAGTACGACTCTGGGCTCGAATACACTCTGGAACATTTAATTTATTTGCCTCGAGGCCCCTTCCCCTTGCCTTCCACCTCCCCAATCTGCGACCCAACTCTGCTCTGCGTCTCAGCAGTGCTGCGGATGAAGTGACGTGTGTACGCGGCATGGCATCACACAATGCTATTCGGGAAGCTCCATTTAAGTTTTCCAATTAGGTTGTCCTTGTTCAAGTTTTCTAACCGTGCGTTTCGCGGTGGAGACCTGAGGGCTCAGTACGTAGCATCCCTTCGTCTACGTTTGGTCTGGCTTTTATTTTCGCTTCTCCTAGACGCCTCGCGCACCGCTAATTAACATAGCTTTCTGGCAGAACAGAAAGTTCCAGCCCAGAGTCATATTATGCAGTACGTATCCGAGAAGTTCAGAATCGCATCGATGAAATTTGTATTTTATAAAAGCAGACCTAACTAATTTGCCGCGTTGTTGAACAACCGGAACTAAAGGTAAGGTAGAAAGGAAAGCACCAGATGACGAGGTTGAGGTAAAGAGCTCGATATTTTGTCATTCTACCGCGTAGCGTTGTGTGCGTGTGATGTTCGCCGTCCTTGAATGTTTGGTCGGCCGGGGACAGTTGCCCGACCTGAGATTAATGACACTGGTTTACTGGTTGGGGCACGGGGACCGCACCCTACCGGCTGCGTCCGTCAGGAGAGTCGCTCCCTTCCTCTCCCGCCTCATCAAGGTAGGCCAGCTTGGCTGGGGCCTGCTGTCAATTTCTGGGGCCAGCGAAAGGGGAACGGGGCATTGCGCACACCTTTTCCCAACGACGCCCCCTCCATTCCGGGGAACTGATCCGGGACCAAACGAGCGACCGCCGCATCAGGGGGCTGGCTGCGCCCGGACGACTTCCATTCGGCCTTGGGATTTGTGGGGGTGTTATTTCTGAACGCTGACCCACCTTCCCCGCCGGAACGGAGAGGAAGACAGGATGCCGAGGGAAGAAAATAATGCGAGGGAGGAGGAAGGGGGATGTTCCCTTTTTCCAATCATTGAGGAATTAAAAGTTGGAGGGAAGTGCCCCAAGGAAGCGCATCTCAAACCAGTTTATCAATTCCCACTGTCTGATTAAGTTAGAAAGAATACGAAAGTTCCACGCCAGTGAACAGGCAGCGCAGCGGGGCCATTGGCGATCCCTCCGCCGCCCCCTTCGCGTCATATTTCATGATACTCCTCCGGCCTGACCGCCGAGAAGGCCCGTACAGGGTACTGCACTGCACTGTATGTGGGTGGGACACCCCGTACGCCCTTTACCCCTTCCCACCTTAAGGCTACCATCAGTTTTGCTCCACCTCAGCCACTTCCGTCACAACCCGTAGGAACTGCTCCCCCTTGGCATAATGCGCAAAACAGAGGTAGTTTCGCGAATTTATAATCAAAACGACATTGCGACGCTTGAAACAATGCCCATCTATCAGCACTTATCGTGCCAGAGAGCGACATCTCCTTCCTCAGCCCCGACCATCTTGGTAAACCGGGGAACGTCTCGGTCCGTACCCCTACTCTGCGTCCTTTCCCTATGTCGTCCCATGTGCAAGTCCCTTAAAGTCTCGTAAAAGTAACACGGCGACAGTAAAGTTTGCGGCTGATGTAATTCCCGTTAGTGGGCCAGTTGGACCGGTGGGACCCCCTTCAGGCCTTTCAGGGCCTGCAGACCTTTTGGGGTGGCAGAAGCTTGCCGGCACAATGGCCATTGAGGCGGGGCGCGGCGAGGCTAGGATAGCTCTGCATAGCGCCCGCTCCGACATCGTTTCCAGAACCAAAAACTTCCTTCCTAATTACTAATGCAGTTGCTGTTTTCTCCCATCGACCCACCCAGCGCACACACTTACAACTGTTGAGTCATGTTTGAACTAGATAGAGGCGCTTTTTGTCGTTGGCGGTGGCATACGCATATTTTATTAATTGATAAAAACTTTGCATTTTCATATATCTTTTCTCCGAACTTTCTTTGATTGTAAGTTATTCCATACTTCCTACAGATAAGCCGAGCTCTGACCCAGCCTCCCGGCACCGAAGAACACTCTAATGCATGCGCAAGCGATGCTTGATCAATAATTTAGATATTCATTACCAGCTTCCTGCGCGCCCCTTCCCTCTCTCCCTCCTCGCGCGGTTAGACCTCGTATTACTTTCTGGATTTAGCTGATCTTTAGGAAGGGTTGTACAACTCCACTTTGTTGTTGTTATGTTGTAGACATGTGGTGCCACACAAAAGTCTAGGTGCACTACATGAAAGCAGTGTAGCCATCGATGCAAAAAAAAAAAAAAAATCGGAAGGAAAAAAAATCGTTAAAAATAATACCGTACAAGAGAAGCCGCATTTTGCCCCAAAGCACCTTAATTCTTAGCCACTGATTATGAGAGGGCAGCGCAGCGTATCTGATCAGTAGTTCTTTGGAATCGGACGGCCCACAACTCGCTGCGAAGGCACATGGTAAATGGGTTCTTAATGAGACCGAGAGCCCGGAAGCGAGGCCAGGCAGGGTGGCGTTGGCCGTGGATGTGGTCGAGGTGTCTAATGGCAATACCCGTAACCTTCATAATTTACATACGAAGCTACGCCTGATGGCAAAAAAAAAGATCTTTCTAATACATTGGGCGAGACTAGGAGAAAACCTCACTCCGAACCACCATAAACATGGTTTACGTGTACGTCATGTGTGAACAGAGCCACAGAACAGTTAACCTAGCAAACGAGGAGGCGAGGAGAAAACAGGGGTCATTATGTGGACCGTTGGTCAGCTTCGCCCGCTTGGTGACTACCTGGGTAGGAAAAGACAGATGGCACCGAACCAAGGGTCCTCCGCCGGTCGTTAGGGATTCTCATCAGTGCGCGCAGCAGATGTTCACGCCCATTCAGGTGATATGGAGCAGGAGGGGGCATTTCTTATCCGGTATTATTTATCCAGCTAGATTTCCCCTTCATCCCCGAGTGCCCCAGAGCGCAAGGCGAAAGTGAGAGCGGAAGGGTGAAGATGGCAGTCTCGGGCCCAGCACTTTCTGGAAGCCTTCCCCTAGTCGCTACAAGATGCCCCCCCCCCCTCCTTTCCACCCTCGCTGCACAGAAGCGGCCACCCACCTGGCCTCGCTTCATCATTTGTGAATGAGGTCCCTTTCCACCTCTCTCCAGCAACGCCGCAAACCTCAACCCAACTACCCGCAAACGCTTCCCCTTATCTCTTCGCCTTTCATCCACGTATCTGACCATGCACCTCTCACCTGTGAAAACGGCCTCTAACGCCTTGCCCACCCTTCCAGTTTCCTTTCATCCGGGGGCAAAGACCCCACATCGTCCCTGAAAAATATTTTTTCCGCCGTGCCGTGACAAGGGGATAACCATAAAATATGGCAGCTTTCTGTTCTTTCGTCTAGTCTCAGTCCCAGGGTGCTTTTCACCCTAACGAACCTATGTTAAATATTTTCCCCATAAAAATGCGATAGTGTGCGATTTTATTTCATTTTCGATGGTAATCTGATCGGACCGCGGACACAGGCGGGCCAGAGACAATGGAGTCAATGAGGGCGCTCTCTGATCTTTGCCAGTAGGAAATGCAAAGGGCCGAGAGGGTACATAGGGAGAGCTCTAACATGGCGCCCGGTCTAGGAGGGCCAGCCAACCCGCTATCTGGCTAGAATTACTGTTATTTATGTCGCCCGTACTGCCATGAAAGGAACGGCGAGGTGATCGAGTTGGGAGATACTATAGTGTCGGAGGCTAGGTGGGAAGCACTGTTCCATTCAAAAGTCGCACAGCTGCTGTTTAGAAAGTTTATATGAATTTGTTCTTCGCTGCACATCCTTAATAAACAAACTATAACAAAGTATTATTGCAGCGACATTAATTTTATTACCCTCAAATACACAAAAGTTACACATGAAAGTACAGAACAATTTTAATTTACGCACAAGAACGTAGCTAACGAATCATACATTAATGTATGTAAGTACAAAAGACCTGTTAGACAAGAAAAGACAAGAAATAGTCAGCGTACTCGCACATATGCAAAACTTTCCACTACACAATTTTCGAACCCTGGGAAGTATTTTTCTGATACTAGCATGTATATCCAAGTCCTAATCACCGTTAACCATGAACCTGATTTAATGAGCATTTTAAGAATAAATACATGTTATATAAAGAAGAACATACAGCGGATATCACAGACAGCACATAAAAACCAGATACAACAATGCAAACATTGATATGTCCAGGAGTCACAAAATACTACCGCAACTCCACAAAAATTTTGACTTTTGGCTTTCACAGAATAGGATACTGTGGGGTGGAAGCCTAAGCCGTCCCATTAAACTCGACACTCCAGCCCTACATTCTTCTGGCCCCGGGAAAGGAGACCTACCCAGGGATTCTTAACTTAATTGTATGAAGAAAAACATTCTATACTAAAGCCAACAGGATATGGCGCAACAGCCACATTGAGCACACAGATGTGTTTGGGAAACAAAATTTAATCTCGGAATGGGACAGTGAAGGTCACTCAAAAATCACAATTAATATCGTGCCCCGCTATGAGTACTGATTTGAACAGACACTACTTTGGAATGAAAGGAATGTAAAAAGAAACATTCGGCTCCTGAGATACACGAAATAATGGCATTTGAAAAGGTCGACGTACAAATAGTGATGCAAAATAGTACAAAAGTTACGTTACAAAATTCATGTGATGTCGAAGAGCATTCAGGCAGAGACACAAATTATAGACAGAGAACAAAAAGAAAAAGTAAAAATAGGAGATAGTATTCAAACGTAAAAATTGGCACCCCTTAGAAATAGACATAGCAGGCTATACAGACAGAGCGCGACATGTGCTGTTCTTTTTTCAAGCACAGGTACAAAAAAAAAATTATTAAGCAATCCCCGTTTTTCTTTGTCCCGAAAAAAAATAGATGTGTCACAATTTACGTTTTGATGTTATTAAAACAATGTCCTAAAGACGGCAAAACCAAAAAAAAACTTTCAAAATGTCACGTTCACTTAATTATGTACAAAAATATAATTAAGTCTATATACACTTACACAAGTAGAAAATAATATGTATGGGACGCATTTTTACGCATAGGTGGACAGGGTTTCTGAACTCAGTCAACTCGTTATAACAATACTGGGCTTAAAAAAAACAGATGCTGCACCTTTCATACACATATCGGTACCAATAAAGATTATGTCTGCTTCTCAAATCCAAGCATTTGAAATTGAACACATAGTGAGGTAGATGGTAATCTTGTTCAGGCGTCACCCCACACGACAGCAGTCTTCGCACGATCCACGCTCAGCAGGAAACTGCCATAGGGATGCCATGACACGGCCGTCACCGCGTTCCTGGGCAAACCAAACCAGGGTCTGAGAGGAAGGGTGGGGGAAAGACAAACACACACAAGCATGCGCGAGGAGACAGAGCGAAAGAGAAGACAAAGACAAGAACGCAAACGGAAACGAGATGGAGGCAGAATGGAACGAGAGAATAGAAAGAGTAAGAAAAGAAGCATTTTTGAAAGACGAACAAGCGACGAAAATGGGTTGGTGCATTCAGGAAGGAGAACATGCACAGAGGGGACAAAGCAAGCGTGTTAGATAGTTTTCAGTACATAGTTTACAGTCGGGGGCATAAGCATACTCTCTCAGCACAGTTTTAAAGCAATAAAAAGAATAATAAGACTGATAAAATTTAGAAGAGCGCGACCGGATCTTTACAACTAAATAGCGGCAATACTCACTGATGCTCCTTCAGTATGTGCTCCACCTTGTTAGTGTCCACATTCCATATGAACACCGATCCATCAGCGGCGCCTACTGCAATGTAGTGAGCGTCCGGACTAAACGCCGCTCGGGTGAAATCGCAGCCCACCTTGAAGCCATCGGCCCTGAAACACACGCAGAGAAGGTTTTATACACAACTGTGTATTCGCAGATACGGAAATGGCCGCCCGCTCACCAAGGCGCTCACCGCTGCAGAGCACCGGCCGCAGCTCGTCTGTTTAACGGGGCCGAGTGAATTACCAACATTACACTGGCCGGCCGAATTAGGCGGCGTTAGGGGCCAGGATATAGCACGCTGCCCGCGACATAGGGCCCCGCCTAGCCAAGCCTCGCCGGCCAAAGTCTGCCCGTTAACTAATCAGTTGTTGCAAAGGGCTCGGGGGGGGGGGGGGGGGGGGGGGAGTGTCTCCAGGGTGAGGCCCACGGCAGTGCCTCGGAAACGGCCAGCACGGTCAGCGAGAAAAGACTTTCCTCCTGCAGTTGCAAAGTCGCGGGCTGAGTCACTTCCCGGGGCTAAGCCACCACCCACAACCACCGGGACTAAAACTCCGAAGGTCGTGCGCCCCTGTCCGCCCCCCTCACTCGTTTATTGGTTGTTCGGCGGTAGACTGTGCACCAACAGCACCTTCGCAGGATACTTCCAAAGCAGCCGCTGTGTGTACAGCGGTTAGGACGGTAGTGCGCGCCCCATATACCGGGGGGAAATACGGTGCAAAGTCGGCAGCGGGGATTCGCCTTTAACGAACAGCGTCCCCTGTCAGTCTGGGCCGGGGCCTGCGGATTCTGCGGCCTCGGGCCAAGCAGTAATGGTCGCGGAAGGGACGCCGCACGAGGTCAACCCGTGTGAGGCGCGGGCGGGGACCAAGCGAGGCAGCAGCAGCATTATACGAATCCCCAAGAAAATCTCTAACACACACACACACACTCTCTCTTTCTCTCTCTCACACACACGTCTGTCGACGACGACGTCTACCCATCTCCGGCCGAGCACCACGCGTCGTGCCCTCCAAACAAAGGTTCCCCTCCCGGACCTGATTGAACCAATATCCTGTGCAACGAACGAACGAACGCCCGCAGTGTATAGACAGCGATCCGACGAGCAGCATGAGGCGCCATGGAAAGAAGGCCAATGAAGACAGCGCGCGCACACAGCACACACCACAGCAGAGGGGGCGTGGCGTCAAACATGGGATGAACATATCGGGAAAATAGATTGTAAACCGGTCCTTGTGCAGTAAAAAATGTCATGCCACTGCGAGTAAGTTAGTCACAAGAAAAATTTGTGCAGTACCTTAGTACTCTCTTTCCCTCTCTCTCTCTCTCTCTTCTCTCATCTCTCTTTCACCTTCTTCCCCCGCCCCCTTTCTCTCTCTGTCTGCAAACACCTCTCTAAAAAATGTCATCTTCCAACAGTGTCGGTGTCCCAAGGTGAATAGATGAGAAGAGAGGAAGGGGCCCCAAGGCCCGGGCGGCTGTTCAATCTGTGCGGGCGGACGTAAACGCGGGGAGGTGCGTGAATCTCCCCCCCCCCCCCAACCGCCCACCCTCCCAAGCGCCGCGCCGTCTTCCCTCCCTCATACTCCGAGGGACAAAACACGTCTGTGTCGATGTGAGATCTCAGAGACGAAGGGGGGCCGCCAGGCGCGCTAGGGCGGGCTGCGGGCTGCGGGCTGCGCCCCTCGGCCGCAGCGGCGCACTCGGAGGACCGTTCGCATCGGTCTTCCGAGGAGCCCCCGACAGTGTCCTGATTGTGGGCGCCGCCGCTGCACATTGGGCTGCTGCTGCTGCCGGTTGGAACGCTCTCCCCCACCTTGGCGGGTAAAGGAACAGGAACGCGCGCGCGCGCCAACGAGAACGGGGTTGGGGCAGGGCGCCTGCCCCTGCAGCAGCCCAGAGTGAAAATAAATTACAGCTCTGCGTTCATTATGTGGGTAAACAGGCCGCCACACCGCATAGCATGCCAGCCGGCGCACAGAGGGGAAAACTTGTCTCTCGCAGCATTCCCGGGGGTCCTTGGCCGCGTTTGCGCGGATCCAGACGCGTTTGTAGTGCGTTCCGGGCCGGTGGCCGAGAGGGGCTGCGGTGGCCGCGGGGGGCCACGGGGCAGCAGACAGGTGCCCGAAGCGCGCGGGCGCCAGCGGGAGGTCCGCAGCGGTGCATCAAGACCGCTGAGATTTTTCAGCAAGTCTCGTTACTGCAGCATTGACGGACCCGCGCCAGTAGAGCCCTCGCGCTCGCCGCCCGCCCCGACACACAAACACGCGCAGCGGCCGCCACGTGATTATTCTGCTATGTAACTTAATTTGGTCATCTGTGAAACGGAGGGGGCGGGGACGTGTACGAGGGGCGAGCAAACGAAAAGCGGAACGAGGCGGGGGCGCGGTGGAGTGGACTCGCGGCATCGCCTCGCGAACACGCGTGCCGCTGCCGAGCGTTTGAAATGTCGCCGGCGCCGTGCACTGGCATTATGTGTCGTCTGTAAGGGCGGGCGGAGGGCGCCTCGGCCCACACGGAGCACTCGCTAACGAGAATAAGTCTCAAGCCGCCCCCACGGACGTCACGGCCCCGCCGGCCCCGCCTCATGAACTGCGCGGGGGCCGCACACAGCAGCGCGCACCTCGCTCTCCATAATAAGATATACGCTGCAAATCGTTACGTCTCCGTTATCAGGAGTCGCCAGAGGGCCGAGCCGTGTCGACCCCGAGACAGTTTCCATCCTGGCGGGGGTGCTGCCTGCCCATCGCAGCACTTACCGAGGCTGCCCCTCGTTCCCTTGATTCACCGCTGCTAAGGGCGGGTGATGCGCAGCGAACTCCAAACGCCCCCCACCACGGTCTGCAGTGCAGTCATGCCAACACATATAACTTTTTTGTTCAAGAGACTTAAAAAAATTTGTTCAATTTTTGATTGACATTCATCACGGATTTTTCAGTCCAGAAACAAATGTGCTCAGGTAAACATTCCCTTTAGATGCTATTCAGACTACGCTTTTCAGGGCGCACACAAGCAAAGTTTTAATACACCCCGCCCCGCGCCCCGGCAGCCACGTGTAATAGACCGACATCATTATGTATTGGCTAACTTCATACGTCCGGAAGGCGAGCTCCGAGCCACGCTTTTCAATTCGGCGGCAGCTCTCCCCTAACTGGCGGCAGACAAGCCAGTATCCCGGCCCGCCTGTTGGTCGGCGCCTTTTAAAAATGCACCCCGGCATCCCGATATTGGGAACTTCCTCTTGGCCTGCTTTTGCACGCCGGGCGGTGCAGGCGCCTCTCTGCTACGCCGCGCGCCTCGCCTCGCCGCGGAGACCGGCGGAGACCGTCCACAGAATCAACGAGTTCGCGCGACCCTCAAAAGTTTGCTAGCGACTCATTCATGCTTGATGTGTTTTGCCCCTCATCCTTCTTCCGCTTCCAGGCCACGCCTCAGCCGAGTCGCTGCTGGATCAAGAAAGGGGGAGAGAGGCGACACGAGGCGTGGCTACGTCGGCTAGCCGGTGACCAGAAAACGAAAATGATGGTAATCACAAACGGGCAGGAATACTTACGTAAACGAGCAGACAATGGTGTTCATTCGGAGGTCCAACATCTTCAACGAATCATCCCGCACGCAGCTCAGCAGGTACTTTCCATCTGTGGACAAGAAAAACATTATTCAGGGTTGCGTTAGCCACTACGAGCGGTGAAATGAAACGCGCGCTGGCGAATCGGTTATGTGCCAAACAGCTAAAAGCGAATCAGTCCACCGGTGTGAAAAATTGACGTTAGTGACAAAAAGCCATCAATTTGGACCGTCCAGCTGATCCAACGCCCTTTCAAAGTTGAGCACTGAGCACGCTCCTGTCAGAGTAACTAACGGCAGCCCTGAAACTCGAATTCGCTCGCCAATGACAATCAATTAATGGCATTTGAATAATCCAGCACGGGCTGGCCGCAGGGCCTGTCCTGGAGCCCCCAGCGGAACGGCGGCGCTCCAGCGGCGCTCCAGCGGCTCCCAGGGGGGTATTTCCCGGCCGCAGGACGCGGGGTACAGCGGTCCAGGCGCTGCGCTACTGCGCGGCGCGGCCGCCAGGTCGCGCCACGGGCCGCGTGGAGGCGCCGGACGAGAGTCTCTGAGAGCGCGGGGCATCGCCACTCGGAGATACCCTCGCACACGACGCTCGAGCGTCACGAAGTGGGAAGGGTTCTGGAGGGGTGGGCCGCGACAGCCCGCCAGCGTTGGACGCACGCTCCCGCACCCGGAGGCTGCGGCAGACCGTCCGGCACAGGAAACGAGGCTCGCAAGACGCCTTTCCCTACCTCGGTAAAGGGACGGCAGCAGTTTGCTTAGGCGACTCTTACGAATGAGCCGCGTTCCTATTTGCCTCTATCCCGACAAATGGAAACGGCGAGTTCTATCTCCGTGGGAAAGCGCAGGCGGCGCATGCCTGCCGTGTCTGCCCTCGCTGCCCCTCGGCGAGACCCCTTGGACCAGCGCGGCTGGACGGCGTTAACGCCTGATTGTGCGTCGCGATAAATGGTAAACACGACTTTCATTGGCCCTGGGGACTCTGCGGGACCCCCTCGGGGCCCTCCGAAGGCCCTCCGGGACTCTCGCCACTTTCCCACCCGCTGCGGACGAGTGTCCCGAGGCCTTTCTCCCGCCTGACCCCGCCGGAGGATGCGAGATGGCACGCCGGGCCTCATGGAGTGATCCACATCGAAACAATACACAGACAATGGGTGCTACGGGCCGCACAACGGGGCCGGGTGCATTCCGTGCTGCTGCTGCTGCATTCCATAACCGCCACCGTCATTGCCCAAAACCGTTCCGGCTTCCAGATTCTTTGCCAACGCAAAAAAAAAGTATACACACAAAACAAAAACTAGCACATTCGTAGATCACCGCAATCAACGACCTTCTTGTCTGCGGCTAATGAGTCAGCGGGGATTCCGGCTCGGCGGCGGGACATTCTACCGATATTCCCTTCCGCCGGCAGCCCTTGAAGTACGTGTCGAAATCCGGCGTCGATATCGGCCGCCGCGGCCACCCGGGGGCGTGCGTGCCGCGGCGCCACCAGCGAGTCGCATTCCTCCCCGCAGTGAAGAAACAAAAAGTAAAATACACATCTTTCATTACCCGCACCCATGTCATGCCGCGGCGAGGAATCTGACAGATCCGCCGCAGCAGCAGCTGCTGTGCGCGGCGCGCCTACAAAATGCTTTGCCGCGCGGCGGACGCGGCGAGATACGGCGGGACAGCGACCGTGGCGCCCGCTCGCCAGGCAGGCCCGTCGCGCACCCGTGCCGGGCGGCACTGCCTACCCGCACGGCGCTCCCGGCCGTCGACGGCGGCGCCGCGCGCGCGCTCAACGGGACCCAATTTGCCAACGCACGCAGAGCTGCACCGCATTCACGACGGCGATCCCCGCGTCGGGCAGCCACGCGACACGCGCCACGCGACACGCGCCACGCGACACGCGCCACGCGACACGCGCCACGCGACACGCGCCACGCGACACGCGCCACGCGACACGCGCCACGCGACACGCGCCACGCGACGCGCCGTAAGCGGCCCAGATGGGGTGATAGAGCCCGGGTAAGTGCGGCGCAGAGCCCCCCCGGCCCGGATTCCTGGGCCCGGTGACACGACGGCCTCGCTATGACACTATTTTCACCGCACCGCGCCGCTCCGGCCCGGACTCCGTGTGTTTGGCACCTCCCCCGGGGTCCCCCGAAGCTAACTGCACTATCGGCGGCTGACTCATTCGCCGGCCTGCCTCGACGCATCCCAAGAGAAAACGCTCGCACCTACTCCCCGCCGGTTTTGGGCCAAACGACGCGCGATTTGCAGGCGAGCGACGCGCCAGCCTTAAGGGGGCGACGGAATGGCCGGTGACTTGGACGCGGAACTCGCACGCGGCGCGGAGGCGCGCGCGTGTACGATACATTTTTAAGGTGGGAAGCTTCAGGGGGCCAAGAGGCATTCACGGCGTCCGCCCGCGAGGCGACGACCAAGCCGTTCTCACGGCACTCCCGCGGCCGCGGAGCCGCGGCGGGCGAGGGGGAGCGCGGAATTCCTGATCGCTTCGCGAGCGTCCGCCCGCACCCACTATCGCGAAGAGGTTTGGCGACAGGCGTCGCCCCCGGGGCCCCCCGGCCTCCCCCTCGCCGTGACGAGACGCGCCGGCGTTTACGGCACCCCGCTTTACGGCCCGTATATTCACGTTCGGCCCTCGCCTAATTGTTATTCCGCCACGTCCCGTTGCAGAGAGTCGCTGATTGTGCGGATCAGGTAGTTGGTAGTTCGTTTGGAAGGCCATTAGGGCGGGGTGCGTTAACGCACGCCAGCAGCATAACACTAGTTGTAGGTCGAAGGCCGTATTTATGAACGGCCGTTTATGGCCGGGACTCGGCGCCCGCCACGACCGCGGATCAGTCCAACTTTCGTACACGGCGCGGGCTGTCTAATGAGCTGACGGCCGCGTATCGCTTTTGTGTTGCATGTTATTGTAAGATAAACGGCCCCGGACACTTCTGTGTTTTTCCCCCCCGCGGACCGCCCGCCGACAAATAGGCGGTCGGGTACGCGGTTTTCCGGGACGGCCTGGCGGCGTCGCCGCGGCGGCGGTCTTTGCATACGCACCGCGCGGCGCGCACGCATGCGCTCCATATCAGCGCCCGGCACTGCAGCGGCGGCGCGCGCGCGGCCCAGAACACGGCGTCTGACCTTTTATGTTCACCAATCGACCCAGTTGGCGTGTTGCGTGTCGTGTCGGTCCGGGCGCATAGTGCACACCGGAGAGGTCCGCGCTGCCGGCGCCGCCCGGGGGTCCGTCAGGGCCGTGACGGCGGGCGGGTGCTGCGGTGCGGTGCCGTGTCGCGTGCGCAGACAATGCGCGGCTCCTTCACCCGCGGCGGGGCGCCCCCATGGCGCGCGCTCCCCGTCTGATTGCAGCGCGGCCCCACACACTCGGGGCGGGGCGGGCCACCCTGTGCAGCGGTGTGCTTTACGAGAATGACGGTCGTGCCGGTGGCCTGGCCGAGCCCCGGCCCCGGCGCCCCTCTATGATTAGCCCAGCAGGGCTCACGAAGCATGTGAGTGATTAGCTCACTGCATCGCGCGGGTGGCGCGGCCCGGCGCGGCACGAACGCCAATGAGTGTGGACCGGAGCGGGGCCCGCAGGGCTGCCGCCGGCCGGCTGGGTGGCTACCGCATCGTTTTCGCTCGGCTATTTCAAGAACGCTCACAGAGCTCAAACTGCAAGACCTGCACACTTGCATCAAAACATTTTCGAGACATAAAAAAAAATCAACCAATCAATTAAACAGGAAAATCATTAAGTGCGCGATGGCTTGGTGTGCGACAGCTGTGCAACTCACCTCTCGACAGGTCCAGCGACGTGATCTTGCCCTGCAGCACAATGTCGTTGACGGACGAGGCCTCCACCCGCGAGTCCCAAAACCGGATCCGCTTGTCGAAGTGGCCGCTGATGATGGTGGTGCCCGAGCCGTCGCCCGTCACCAGGTCGTTACAGCTCGACCCCGCGAACTTGGTCTCGATGCCTGCAGGGGGGGACCAAATCCAGATTTCAAAACAATCATCATTATAGAAGTGCGGCCGCGGAACAAATCGGAAATAAACGAGGGGCGGCCGGCGCATAATGAAGACACGGCCACGACATTCGTAGAGACCGGCCGGCCGGCCGGTCGGTCTTTTTGGCGCGCGCATACCAAACCACGGTCTACTAGAGCACACAGTAATAACAGTGCGAATAGCAACGCTGGAGCGGCGACACATTTGCATTAGATTTGCAAAAAAAAAAAAATTAAAAGGAAGACTGGCGCTTCCCTCCCAAGCCATGCATTTTTCGCGCACCACGCTCAGGAATGACTCTCCCACACGGCGGGCCGGCCGGCCGCGGGCCCGCCACCCGCGCGCACTATCAGACACTAACCGCACCGTCAATTTGCGTTTCACACCAAATTACACGCGACAAATTGACACGGCGAGCGGCGGCTAATTAAAAATATTGCCGACAGGGTGCGCTGCTGGCGCGCCGCGCCGCGCGGGGCCGCGTCCACCCCGGCAGCCGGCGGCGGCGCGCCACCGCCTTCTCTATTAATTGCAGGCGTGCGCGACGCCGGCGTACACCACGAGTCCGCCACCGTGTAATTTCGTCCCTGCCTTTTATTTGCATCCGAATTAATTTACCGGGGCGACGATGATGGGCGTCAGGGAGCTGGTTCGCCGCGCTGCCCGTCCACCGCCCCTCAGAGCGACAGGCCCGTCCGCCCGTATCCGACACACACAACAGCCAGCGGGTACTCACAGGCGCGGCTCCGCAGGTCCCAGATTTTGAGCGTGCGGTCGTGGCTGCCCGTCACCACCTTGGACTGCTCCAGGAACTTGGCGGCCATCACCTTGCCGCTGTGGCCCGTCAGGGTGTGCTGCCAACAGAGGAGAAGGGGGATAACAGAGCGTCATAGGATGGGCCACACGTTGCGGGAGGAGGGGGAAACGCGCCGTCTCGACAAGAAATAGGACGTGTATTTGACGGCGTGTCGGGCTGGAAAGCGTTTTATGGTTAAGACTGCCTGCGACCCGGAGCGGGCGCGCGCACGGTGGCACGGCCACCACTTTCCATTGAGCAAAGCGGCACACGCGACACTGCATGGCAGCAGCGCGGCTCTGCGTCGTGTGTGTGTGTGTGTGTGTGTGTAAATTCTGGACCGTATCCAGTGGAATTCCGACACCTTTGCACACACACACACACACAAACGCACACATCTTAGAGCTCTTTCAGTGTGTACGACTCTCGGATTTCAATTACACGTCCGCACAGCCAGCGGTTTGGCCTGGCAAAAGCGTGCCCCCCAAAAGGACGAGGCGGAAGCCGAATGTGTGTCTCCGAGTCGAAATCCGCGGAGGTAAGTGTGAAGCGCCGCGCACGAAGTCCGCAGCCGGCCAGGTAGAAAACATTTGCCGGCCGTTTCGCACCGACACCCCAGACTCCTGAAAACGCGTGGGAAATTTTTTTCTCGAGCGCGGAGCGGTCGGCGGGGCGCCCAGCGGTGCGTCGCCGCTGTGCCGCCCATATTTCCCCCGTGCCTTTTCGCTGGACGCCGCGGCCGCGCGGCCTCTGCGGATCGCGTTCCTGCGTACTATCATCATAGTCAGGGAGACACGGCGCTGCGAGGTGGTGGCCGAGGGCCGCGCATTGTACGCGCGGGTCACAGTATCTCAGAGGTTCGCCGTTTGGCAGCGCCGGCTGCCGGGCGTGGGCAGACCGTCCGGACCAGCCGACCGCGCGCATTACCGACTCCACGAGACGGATGCGGGACACCGCGGGGAGGCGTGTGGGTGTGGCCGGTACCGTTGCGCCTCAGAGGCCATCACTGACCTTCGTTTTTTTACGGATGTAAATTTTACACAATTTTCAAAATTTATTTCAGTTTTTTTAAAGTCGTTTTAAAAATGATTTTTTAACATAACTCTTTTTTTTAGCGATAAATTATTTTTATTGAACCATCTCTTCTGAAAAAAAATTGTCAAGAAGACATTGGATTGCTGTCCTCCGGACCGCACCTTTTGTCCAAGCAACGGCCCGGGCGGCCAATGACGGTACATAAAGGGGACATGACACGGGGTGAACCCCACGCTTTGGGCGTTCTGGGCTGCACATCCGGTGCGGCACTCGCGCCGGCCGAGCCACAGGACAAATCCAAACACACGCGGAACCTGTAGGGCAGACCAAATACACGCGCGCACGCACACGAGCCCGCCCGGGTACATGCCTGGGACATGTGTCCCGACGAGTAGCGGAACCCTCAGCAAACACGAAGGCTGGATGTGTGGCCCGACGCGTGCCACAAATAAGTTGATAAAAGTTCGCGCGCATTTGCATGTCGCCGGCAAACGCCGTGACATGCGCAAGCGAATAAATCATGGGAGTGGCTGTCTTATAGTTTCACTTGCGTTTCACAGACGTTGCTGGTCAGTGGGTAAGTAAGCAATCCGTTTCCGGAGCCGGGCCGAACAGCAGAAAACGCTTGGCGCGGGCAAAACATTTGCAGTTCTGTGCGCGCCGCACATTAACGCAACGGCACCGCGCTTTGTAAGAGGCGTCGTAAAGCGCACGAAAATGGGGGTCATATCTACATTGCAATCGACATGACTCGGGAAAGCAATGTGCGCGGAGCCGAGTGGCGCCGCGTCCTGTGCCTGGGTGGCCGACGCGGGCGTGAGTGTGTGTGTCGGTGTAGGTGAGGAAAGGGGGGGGGGCGCTATCTGCGACTCGGCGGGCGAATTCGGCCGCTTCAGGGAACAATTCGGAGTCTACCGCGGTAATCGCGAAGCCCAACGAGGACCTCTCCGCGCGGTGGCCGCTTGCACAGCGCGCGCGTCGCCTTGAGAGTCAACCACCTCGCGGGTAAACTGTGGTAATAAAGGCCGGCTCATCGGCGGAAACATTCTCGTTCTGGCATCCCAGGAGCGCCGCGTTGCGTGATAAACACGGGCTCCAGTCGGTCAGTGGGTTGTATCGAGGCGCGCGGGCTCGCCGCACAGGCCGCAGACGGCACCGCCGCCGCTGCACCAGCATCAGCGCCATATGCAGCGGCGATGCAAGAGGCCCGTGAAAACAGAAGCCGCTGTGCTGAGGCGAACGAAAGTGTTACAGGTCATTCATTCATTCTTTTTTTTTTTGCCGGCGAAAGCAAGGGGAGAAAGGACGTGGTCGTCGTGCAGTCTTCCTTCCCCGTGTGATCCCACTGCTGCACCGAGGCGCCGGCCGAACACGGCCAGGCGTGCGTGCGGCACCGAGGGGTCAAGCAAATACACCCTCGGCGGTAATTACCGGCGGACCGCACACGCTGCAGCGGCGTCTCTGCCGGGAGTTTCCGCGCCGGAAAAGGGATCGACGGGCGAGATGAGGTGGCTGGACGTCCGGCCGGCTTGCGGTGCCTTCCCAGTCAAACCAACATCCAGACGGAAAGGTCAGAATTTCCGACAAACTAAGCTTTAAAAAAAAAATCTTCATTTTTTGTGCTTTGCTCAAGCAAAGAATAAGTGGGTGGCCGCTCGACACACAAATGTCACACAGAGGTTTGCAAGGGCCTTAAGGGGACGATCGCGTGCTGGGCGCGCTGCCCCGTTGGTCATGCACTTGCAGCCATTATACGGCCGCCACCATATTTTTCCTCCGGATTTTGCAACACTGCACGCACGGCTCCGAGGGCATGATAATTTGTTACTCGTGACACCAGGTCCATCACGGCCGGAGCGCCGCGCCATCCGGTGAAAGGAGCGAAAATTTGGCGAGAGGTCTGCAGCATTATCTCTCTAGGAGCTTGTCATTAACACGGACAGAACACCGCCGTAAACACATTTGAAGATATGAGCCGAATTAGGACGGTGTTCAGTTATCCGGAGAACAGCGTCCCGTGGAATATACAGGCAGGTAGAATTCGACGAGAAAGGAGGCCGGGGGAGATAAGAATGACATATGGGAAGCGAGGCGCAGAGCGGGAAACTAGAAGAGGGCGCAGCTTTCTGATCAATGGCGTGTCCGTTGTAGGCGAAACAGAACTGAAACAATTCGTTTGATAAGAGCTGCACACTTGTGAGACCCACTCCGCCCCCAAACCCCCCGCCGTTCCTTCATCAACCACAAAACGATAACTTTTGACACAGAACCGTTGCAGTTGCCGAGTTAGCTAATCCATTTCACGATAAGACAGAGGGACCGTGTAGGTGGTAATGATGGGCTGCTTAAGTGGGCCTCCGACGCAATTACAGGTCCTGTTAACAACGCAAAGCTATAGATTACCAGCAATATATTGAACATAAATTTTAATCGGCGGCGCGCACTCCCTCCCGAAGGGCGGGAGCGCGCAATGGCTTCGGCGACACATTACCTCCACCCACACCGATGAGCGCAGCATCTAATGAGGGCATATTTCCACATCGTGTTTTCAATTAGCGGCGACGACAAACAGGGCGCAGCGCGGCGCAGGCCGTGCGGCGGGGTGCCGAGGTAGTCACGCCCTTTCCGTGTAACGAACCGAAGCACGGCGCTATTGCCCGTCCGCGGGTGTTGGGCATGTCGCGGCAAGATGCAGGAGGGCGACGCGTTGGCCACGGAATGGCTACCGTCGACAAAACCCCCCCAGTTTTCGCGTGTCGTAATTCACAAGGCAATTGTCGACGACGGAAGCTGCAAACGCGGGAGACGAGGCGGCCAAAAATAAAAGTACACATGACGAAAGAGCACAGGGAACCAAGAGAATTGGTCTAAGTGAAAAGGGGAGAGACAAAACGAAGAGAACATTCATACACAGCCTCCGGGAGTGTCATTGCCCATCGTAGCCATGTTCACATGAAATTAATGGATGGGCCATTAACCGACCCAGGGAACAGGTTCACAGCGACGACATCAGTGCAGAGGCCCACCACGTCTCAGCGGGTTCGGACCAGGAGAGGAAAAGGCTAGGACACGCGCAGTCTATCCGGTCGATCCGAAACGAAAACTGGGAAGACGATCGGAGTGTTTCCAAATCACAAGACGCCTGCTATCTGAGCTCCGTCATCACAGAGCGGGCGGCGTCCATCGGGCCCTCCCAAGAAGCTTGATGGGAAAGGGTAATGGCGGCCAGCTCTATCTTTATTTCTGTTTGCACAACCCGCTGGAACGGCAAGCGCCTCGTGTGAAAGGCGGTTAAAGGGACCGCCAAACCATGAAACAGGCGCCCGAGAGTCATTGGAAGCGCCAAGCACCTCGTCGGAGGCACCGATGAAGCACGGAAATCTCGCGCGAAATTGAGTAATTTGCAAAAGGGGTAGCCGCCACCGCCAGCAGCGGCAGCGTCCGCCCATGACGTATCGTGCACTGCCGCCGAGCTGACGCACAACCGCCACCTCGCAATTTAACTTTCAGGCAACAGCGCTGCGTGGAGGCCCAACTGCAGCGCACGCCGCCGCCTCTCTTCCCACACCCGTTGCGCTAATATTTACTCCAATTGCACGCGTAGCGTGATAGTGAGGAATGTCCCCCCCGCGACAAAGCAGCGCACACATTCTCACAATTACCGCGCGGTGCGTGCAACGCGTCCACCGCGGCTGATGTGAGAGCGGAAAGGGGATTTCAATATGCTCCGTGTCCCAGGCGGCAGCGGCCCCGGCGGCACGGCACAGATGATGCACATACCAGGCAGGGAAAACCAACAAGGAGGGCGCTAATACCCTGACGTGTGACGGCGCCGCGGCGGCTCCCTGCCAGCACCCGGGAAGCGCCCTGACGCCGCCCTGACGCCGCCCTGACGGCGCCCTGCCGCCGCTGCTATTGTTTTTTTTTTTTTGCTTCCGGGTACTTTGCGCGCACCCGCCCTCGCGCCCTCTTGTGACAGGACAGCCCGGCGTTATTCACAGCGAGGCGGGAGCTGCTCTCGGCTGCTCTCCGTGGGCACCTTTCGCGGCCCAGACCAGACGGCCGCAGGTTCAAGAGCCGCAGCAGCGGCGCGGCAGCGCCCGGCCGCCGGAATACGAAATGCACGGAGTGTAATGGACACTCCGCTTCCCGTGCAATAAAAATCGGCCCCGAGAGAAAAGAAGCGGGGAGGGTCATGAGAGTAAAGCAAGTCGCCGCACCTTTCCGAGCTCGGTTTTGTTCCAGCGCTCCTGTCGCGCCGCTTCACTTTCCACAAAGGACACAAAGTGGCCTCGGGATCGTGCCGTAAATCGCGCGGCACACCACCGCGTCGCGAACATCTCATTTGACCCGCTTCCACTGACGAGTCCCGGAGCGCTCATGTTTAATGCACATATCGGATGTGAAAATGGCCGGGATACGCCGCTATTTGTTCAGCGATCGCCCGGGGTCGTAAACAAAACGCGCGCCATACAAGGCGGGGTCCGGCTCGGAGCAGCAGGAGACCTTGGCGGGTCATGATGCGGTCACTTTGGTGCCCGCGACACTGACCAGTAGCCGTGCGGGTACGTTCCACTTCATCAGGCGGCTGCGGGTGACACGGGCAGAAATGGGTTTCTTGAAGGGAGCGCTAATGTAGGAAACGAGACCGGGCCCTCTCCTGCACTACTTTCCTAGCGTCATGCGACGCCGCCGCAAAGTACTGCTGGAAAGATGTGCCTCCGCAGCGCCGCCGAAAAAAGAAAAAAAAAGATTTGAATAAAAAATGGCATCTACAAATGACCGTGAGACAGCCTATTAGGAAGATGATATTCCAAGTCCAGGGCGCCCTGGCACACGCCCTGGAAACAGGGGGGGACAGGTCCAGTTACCCGAGAAAGAAAAGGCCAGGCTAGTGAGAAGGAGGAAGGGGGCGGGGCGGGGGTGCCATTTCCCCAATTCAACTCGTCAGAACGCATTAGAGGAGGACGCGGCGCAACGAGTAAGTGATGGGAGGAGGCGGGGCCGACCACCGCTATACTCCTCCCGAGAGCTCTCGCCACCGCACACGCGCACAGCCAGTTCCGGCCGCGCGAAGCCACTCGAGCGAGAACGATGCGGGAGGTAAGTTGTTACGAGCTATCTGCCAGGCCGGATAGATTTACACCGCAGCGCCCGCATCGGCGGCACTGGGTCAGATTAAATATTCAATTGACACCGATACGGTGCGAGACGGGGGGAAAAAAATTCGCAAAGAGTGTGGCGGTGCGGGAGTAGTAGTGCGGGTCTCGGGGGGAGGATATTGCGGGGTGGTGTCACTCGTGCGGCATCGTTAATAAAGCGCACTGCGTGTGCCCACTTCTGGGAACACGGTGTGGCCATTCATTCAACACGGAACATCTTTTATCAGGTCCGCCGCCAAGTGTCCGCGCGCGATGCGGAGGGGTATCATTACCCGGCGAGATGAATGATGAACTAAGCTCGGCCGAACGCAGCAGTCCGTCGGCCCACAGGCGCACCGTTAGTGGGCGCTCGTGGTGGTGATTTGGCGAGTCACACGCCTCGGCCATGGGGGGCGCACTTGACACCATCACCGGCCGCTCCATAAAGAGTCATTTTGCGGCATGTTTTTAACGTTTACTGCACACCGCGCCTTCAGGTAGAGTGGACAGCGGCCGGGTCGCATGGCCCGGTCCGTGTACAGAGAGGCAGCCGGCCTTTGTCGCGGTCGCGACGGAGACGAGGGAGGTTTTATGGGAAGGCTAATCAGTCACATGACAAACGCCGGCCGGAGTGCAATCATAAAGATGAGGAGCTCGAACTTCAGAAGATAAAATTCGGTTTACGGTATGACTCGCTCGCAGCCATACGACAAACCTTCGCCGACGCGTGGTCGTTCCCACCCTATATTTTTCACACAACTGAATAAAACGCACCTTACGGCGGTGAAAGTAACCGACGGACCAAACTGCATCCGAAGGGAAACAAGAAGAAAGCGCGCAGAAGGCGGGGGGAAAAAAAAGGGAGAATAAATGCGATTCATTACTTCCGCAAGGCAATCGCAAGGTTGAATAAGAAGGCGGTAGAGGGCCCCCGGAGCCATCGCTCAGGGTGAATGGGGCGCCATGCGTGCAAAAATAACGGTGCCCAACAAAACAAAAGCTTGCTCTTCCTCCGCCTTCATGGCTTCATCGGACCCAGGAGGGGGGGGGGGGGGGGCACGGTGTGGCCGAGGGGGGCCAGCCGGGGGGGGGGGGGAGGCCTGGGGTTTCGGACCGCAGCACTGTCCGAGCGGTAAAAGAAAGGGGTCCCGGCGGGGCGCCACGCACTCATCCTGCCCAAAGTGCGAACAGATTGCGGTGGCCCCCATTCTTCTCTCCCGTCCGCAAACTCTCGCACGCAAATTGAGCTGCCTGGGGTGTAGGCGGGCGGCGGTGTGGGCGCGCGTACGTTCGCCGCCCGGGCCCCATATTTCAAGGAGGTGGACGGACGGACAGACGGGTGAGGCGCCCGGCCTGCTGGGCTGCGGTGGCGACGGGGTTGCCCGCCGAACAAACACACGGCCTTCACGGACGTGGCCCGGAGCCGCCAGCCAGCAGCGGTGATGAAGCTCATGAGCAGGAGGAGGAACCCCGACGAGAAATTCGGGAGCGGGCACTCCGAACCGCGCATGCCGGCGGGGCAGCGGCGCCGCAGACGCCATGTGGCCCGCATGCACTGCATGCTTTATCGTTGTCGTAAAGGTGTTGCGCGGGCAGGCCTCATCGCGCGCGCAGCAACAATTGATGCAAGAGAAATATACGAGACAGGGGGCGCCTGTGCGCATGATGGATAGACGCGCCCAAAAGAGCGGCGGCGGACGGCATCGCAGTGTCAAACATATCATCATCGAAAAGGGGCCCGTGCGAAGGGGAGGGAGAGGACAAAGACGCAAGTTTAAAGGGCGCTATGGTGGACGCCCCCCCCCCCCCCCCCTCCTGCCTAACAGCACTGCACTCCCCGCAGAGTCCTGTCTTGCTGCCGTTATGACGAGGTCCAAACGCGTTACAATGTTGTGGTGCCACGTTAATACGTTGTATGCCAGTCAGGTCTTCCTCTATCTCTGTCTCTTTCCCTCTGGCACTCATGCACGCACACACACACACACACACACACACGCATACACAAACCGCATGCACACAATTTGTACATCGCAAAAGTCAGACAGCCCTTCTGGTCAGCGGTAATCCCTACCAATTTCATTGAACGGTGCAATAAATTATGAAAACACTTCTGAAGCGGTCTCATGCAGGTTCGGCTGTCTGGTGGGACGTTGGCAGGCCACTTTTTTTTCCTCTTTCAGAAAAGTCACTTCTTGTTTTCTTTTTGAACACGGCGAACCAATCGAACCAAGGAAAAGGGAAGGTGGAAGAAAGATGTGTTATGAAAGCTAAAAGGGGAGAAGCTGAAAAAAATATTGGAAAGTCAAAGTGCAACTTTCCCCTCTACCATGGGGGCAGAGCCACCTCTACTGCACGGACTCCGCAATAGAAAACGCCTCGGGACAGATAAGATAACACGAACCCCACAGTAGCCGGGGACAGAAGAGTGCAGTGTCCTTACGCGAACACACACACACACACACACAAGGTGAGAGGGAGGGGGGGGGGGGTCGCAGGATATACGCCCATGTCCTTTTAATTGGCCACACCAACAAAAACAACGACCACCATCGCACGCGAGCCAACACCACACACACACAGTATCTCCAGCCTCCAGTGTCCGGCACGGACTTCCCCTCGCACCGCCTCCTGAATGCGGGCGCAATGTGGCGTGTTTCTTTGATCTAAGGCCATCCGGCATTTCCTTTTGCCCATTTTCGCTCAAATATGGCATGCGCGGCTGCTGCGCGGCTCCGCGGCACAGGACGCTGTGCGCGCGCCACAGTGCTCGCAGATAACTTAATTGCTCATACATCCCCCGCGTGTGATACCGGCGAGGTGTTGATCGGCAGCCGCGCGCGCGTTGTATGTGTGTGTGAGTGTGTGTGTGTGTGTGTGTGAGGAGGCACGGCGGTCGGTGGCACCGCCAGCAGCAGCAGCAGCCCCGCATAGATAATGAGAAAGGATCGAAAAGTTGAAAGGACTCTGCGCCCCGATACGCAAAACATTGCGGGGCGACGGCGCTCTATACCGATGCCAACCCCTTTCCGGCATCAAAGGCGGCTCCACATCAAAAGATTTGCGGTCAACATTCCTCGAGGAATGAAACTGGACATGGGGATGGTAAAAAAAAAATGAAAAGTAGCGGCGCGGCGTAAATTCGACTCGGGGTCCATTAGCACACCGCCAGGGCGCACGCCCCGCCGCGGCGCTTTCTTTTACCACTCTCAGCCTGTGTGTGTGTGTGCGCGAACATTACCACCACGAGTGATAATTGCAATCCCGACGGTGCACCTATGCCAGAGGGAGAGAGAGAGAGTGTGTGTGTGTGTGATCCGACGACCGTTATGACTGCCGAAGCGCTCGTTAGGTAAACGAAGGGGGCGAGATTCCAGCAGCCTACCATTTACTGGCCATTATAATCACTTGCAAGGGGGCGCCTGCTGCTGGGACCGCCGGCGCGAAGGTAGCGACAGCAGCGCTCATAACATGATTCCAGACACAGCCAAGTTTTCAGAAACGAAAATCACCGGCGGGCATTTTACTCCACCTCGTTTGCCGCCCACCCACTTACGCCCTTTTTCTGCTTATTTAAAAAAAAATTCCCAACACCTTTAATTTTTGAATCTTCATTTTCGATTTGTAGGTGCCAGTGCACGTCCCACGGGCGGCTCCGCCGGCCGCTACCCGAACGTCCTCTCACGGTGGCCGCACATCCAATCGCACAATCAGCTGCTCACTGGACCATTACCGGAGCCAGCGGCCTCGTTACATCACGCAATTATAGAAGCCTTCATTTTTGCCTGTCACAATTTGTTCGCGAGGCAGGGCTCGGGACGACTTGCGACTCAACCCCTTCTTTATGCACAAGAAATAAAGAGAGAGAGGGAGAGAGAGAGAGAGGGAGGGAGAGAGACAGTTCGCTGAGTAAGAAAACGGTTTGGCAGGAAGCTCGGGCCCTATACACACGGAGAGAAGAACACACAAAGCGCCTTGCCAGTCCGGGCCGAAATGAACTGTTCCATTTTGTAGCGATGGATGTAGAGCTCGTAAATACTTATCGAAAGCAAACTGACAACGAGGCGGCATTAAAAGTCACGAATCTCAACCGGTAGCTCCGGGGCCTGACCTGTCAGGCGCGGGGCGTGCCGACGCCTCCAACTTTGTTAACATTGACCCGAATTCAGACGTCTCCATAAAACGATCACTTTTCCGCGGAAGAAATAGAGCCCCGGAGTGCAGCGCGGGCAGCGAGATTCTATGCACCGCCTGCTTTCACCGGGCGACCCCACTCGTTGAACTTTTGCACCGAGGGTATTGAAAGGAAAAGGGGACTGCGGCGTACGGGAAACGGGGCGGGAGTTACGCGACGGAAAAGCAAAGCGGAGACCCGCCGCTCCGACGCGGATAGCGAAAACTGCAAAACACCTTCGCGGTCCACACGCACCGCGGCTCCTCCCTACATACATACGCTCAAATAGGACAGCAGCGGAGTAGCAGCCGCCTCCTGCCCTTACCTGAAACAAAGACACAATATCCAGCCGTTAGAGGAATATCATTTCCGCAGCGCGAGCTCAGCTTTCTCAGCCGGAGGGCCAGGAACGGCGGCGGTGGCGGCGGGCCCCTCCTCCACCGGCCCCTGCGGCCCCTCCTCTCCCACAGGCGGCGGCCGCGGCCCCACGGCCGTGTTTGCTCCCACATGCTTCCACCCTCTTCGCCAAACTTATGGTCGCGGAAACCAGTTGGAAATGTAAGCCAGGCCAGTCAGTACGCCGCGCCGCCGCCGGTCGGCACCGCAAGGAAACGAGCCCGGCGAGGCGTGACCTTCGCGGGAATCACTCGATATGCACACGCACAGGCCGCCCGGGGGAGGCGATCAAACTGGAGATGCGCGCCTCCACGGCTCGAGGAGAGAAACGAGGACAGAAAAAAAAATCATTTAAACGTCCCACTGGCTGCCCTTAATTTAAATTGCGTAGAGCAGGTACCTGCCGAAAAATTGCACGCCTCCCGGAACAGCTCTTAGCTTTAATCGGCTCGCCTCTGCTTTCCCGTTTCCGCGCCCGAAGCAACGGCACGCGGTCCCCGCATCGCCACCGTGTGTTTACCCCGGGCAGGCCAACCTCTCCCGCGGCATCTTAAACAGTGCAAAAACGCGGGCCTGGCGGTGCTGGTGGTGCTGACGTCACCGACGGACACGCACATGCAGGGCCGGCGCCGCCCCTCGCAACTAGCAATCTAGATGAAATAATCACACGCCGAGGTAAACGTAAGCAAACCCCCGCGCAGCGCGCTGCTGGTGGTGGTGGTGTGCAAAACGGGGCCCCCCTCATCCTCTCCTTTGCTGCCAATAACAAGCCGTCCGGTGAATATCTAACGAGGCCGATCGGGCGTTGCTTGTCCATCAGGCGTCTAACTGTTTCCGCCGCAAAGCGCCGCCGTGTTATTGTTGTTAACAGAAGCCCCCGACGAGGAGCGAACACATACGGTCGCCTCCCGCTAAATCAATCTCGCGGCAGAGCGCGCCTCTGACGCCGTCCGACGCCCCGGCCGCCACCGCCGCAACACCCATCATCTGCGATCGAAAGGGCATCCATCCATCCCCGCGAGCCACTAACGCCGCCCGGGCACCACGCAGGCCGTCCACATATACACGGCGCACAGCTCCTTCTACATTTTTTTTCTTTTACCGTGGCTCCTAAACAGCACAACGATAAGTACGTTTGTGTGACGGGCTCGGGCGTTCGACGCTCTCAAACCGTGCGCACAAAACCGCCGACGAACAATGCCGGGCGGCCGGCAGCGCGGTACACATATCGCGTTAGCGATACACAGCGCTCTACAGCGCTCCGGCGGCGGCCCCCCGGCCCCGCGGCCCCCCTGACCCCAGACCACACACTGCCTGCCACATCTCACGCCTCCACACACCGCGACACCCATATTCTCCAACAAGGGCCGCTCATTTGCGGTTTCCGAGCCGCGCGCCGGTGGCGCTTCCCAGTGACGGATGCGGCCGCCGCCCCGCGCCGCCAGAGGTCGGATCAGCCGCAGGCCGCGCCATAATTCACCGTCCCAGCGCTACCCTGGGCGCCGCCGTGGAAAGTTTCCCCTCCGGGCGCCGCGGGGCCGAGCATACGCCTGGGTGACAACGCGAGAGCAGCAAAGACGCACGCGTGTTCGCCGGTCATTCGCACGCGCGCGCGCGCAACCGGAGACTTCGACGCCGGGGAGGAACCGAAGCACTGTAAAAACGAATAGACACGTAAACCTGCACCCAGCGCCCGCGCGAAAGCCTATTAACGTCAAAAATGCATAAATATACGATCCCCCTGGGGAGGAATCCGAAATATGCGTGTCGTGGAATGGAACACCGGCCGTATAGCACACCGCCGCCGCGAGCCGGGCCGCTTTCCAACGGGCCGGGCAACATATGTTGCAAAAGCGACACGCGTCCGGCCCTATCCTTCCGCTTTGGCAGCCCCCCAAGAGCGCGCCGGCGTGCGATACGCGCCGCTAATTCAGGCGCACGCGTTCAATCGGGCCGCATGAAAGTCACGCCCAAATGTGGCAGCGGCCGCGCACGGCAAAGCCTCAGGCGGCAGGGCCGTCAACGCGACCGGATTTTCCCGCCGGCTGGAACACACCACCCCAGTCACCAAAGCAGAGCGCCTGCGAATGCCAGGGTAGGCCAACCCGCAAGGCAGGCGTGCGCCGCACAGACACACGCTGCCTAACCGCCAGGCGCCAAGCGACCCCGGCGAGAGGGCCGGGGCAGGAATGGATGTCTTCCGGCCGTGGCCGGGAGTGAGGCGTCCTGGAACCAGTCCGCGGTGTCAGTGCGCGGCGGGGGGGTCGCGGCCGCGGTGCGGTAGGTGCCGGCGGCCGTGTGAGAAGGCGGTGGCGGCGGTGGCGGCGGCGGTCTGCACTCGCCAACCGCACGGCGCCGGCGGCTTCTTCATTATTTTTCATACGACCGATAATCAGCGCGGCGCGGTGCTTGCGTGGGACGCCGGGGTCGGCGCGGATAAATCCTCAAACTAGCTTGGTGCCCGGCGCGCGGTCTCCGCGGATCAAGATGAGGCGCTTTCACGCAGCCGTCCTCTGACAACGCGCATCCCCGCTGCCCTACTTGTCCTAAAGGGTCCCGCGCGGGGCCCGCCGCGGCCCCCACGGCTGCGGGCCCCGCACGCCGTTTCCATATACGCGTAAAACATGTATCGCACGGGCCCGGCGCGGCGCGGCGCGGCCCCGGGCCCCGCCGGGACAGCCAGTGAGACCGCGCGGCTGTTACAATGCGCGGAATGTCTGAATGGCCTCGGTGGCCCCATGCGATGAGCAAAGTATGGATTTCACTCGGGTGTAAAACAAGGACGTGCACTTGGAGCGCAGGGCCCGGCCCCGCCGCCATTGTGCGTGCATGGCCTAGTTGCAGCCAAGTGCCAAATGGTTGGTTTATTCTCCCTTTGTGGCCTGCTTGTGTGCGCTCCGGGGCCGCGCCGGCCAGACGGGTCGACAGACCGGCAGTCAGCGAAAGTTGGCGTCATTCCTCCGTGCGCGGGGGTCAAACGCGGGTCGATTCAACCCCGCAGGGGAGGCGCAGCGCGCGGGGGAAAAAATATGCACGTATTTGTTTATACGCTTATGACCGCACTCAAATGTAATGATGGAGAGATGATGCAGCCGCCGCCGCTTTGCCGCGAACGTCCCCCTCCCGCCTTCCCCCTCTTTCAAACCATAACCTAACACCATTCATTACAGATTCGTGCGCGCTGCAACAAGAGAGGCTTAATTAGCTCATAGGCGTTGCGAGTCGCCGCGCTCCGCGTGATGTGTGCGCGCGTGCGATGCTGCCTTCCAGTTGAGCTTGGGCCGTTTTGCGCGGCAGAGCGTCTGCCGCGCCCCACGCCGCGGCGGCGTCGCACGGAACACAGGGCGCCGCCGTCCCCCGCGGTGGGAACGCTGCGGTGGCGGCGGGCCGCGGGGTGACTGCGCAGTATGCGGGGAGCCGCGGCGTTATGAGGATGTTAATACCGACGGTAATGTCCGCAAAGGGGGTCGCCGCCGTGGCAGCCCCCGGCGCCTCCGACACCCCGACGAGAGACGGCCAGCAGGGGGCCGCCGGGCAGCGCAGCGTCGCGCCGCGCCGCGCATGACGGGCGCGGAACCCGCGGCGACGGCAGCAGCAGCGGCTGCGGCGGCGGCGGCAGCGGCGCAGGGCGGAGGCGGCAAAAGAGCTTTTGCAAACGCGTACACATTAATCCCTTCCATTATTAAGCCATCAGTCAGGCGAGATAACTGGCGGGCGGGAGGGAAGGTGTTCGTTATCGCAATAGCCAGCAATTAGAGCAGCCGCCGGGCCGCGGGGCCGCGGGGCCGCGGGGACGCGACGGCTGGACCTTGCGGGCTCGTTGAGCGGGGCGCTCTCCCACAGCAAGGCGCCGGCCCGGGCCGCGGCCTGGGCCGGCCGGATTAACAAATTGCATTTGGCGGAGGGGGGCGGCCGCGGCCGGGGCCCGGGCGGGGCCGGCTGTCGGGTTCTGGCCGGCCCTAGCGAGGGCCGCCGGACCCTCTGGCCACCAGGGCTCATTACGACTAGAGCATAACGGAACGGACAGGACCTCGCACACTCTGACACGCATCCGAGACGCGCCAAACGACCTGCCCATTTGCGTTTTTTTTTTCCTGCTCATATTTTTTTGAGGTGCTTTATTTGTTGTTTTTTTTTCCTATTCTGCTTTCCTCACGCGGGGCGCGCCAAATATTTACGACACCCGGGCCACACGCAGGCGTCAGCGCAAATCTAACCCGTTTGTCTGCTTTTCAAGAGAACAAGGGATTTAATGGGCCGTGAGAGCGCGCGTTTTCAGTAGATTCCGCGCGTTCGCCGCGAAACAATTTAACAGCGTCGCCCGTGTGTTCCGCCGGCAGGGGAAGCGCCACCTCACACGTTACTCTACGCGCGCGGCGAGGTAAAGTATGCAGCGAAGGGCGGACGGAGGAAATGTGGAGTGTGGATCTCAGTTGAGAAGGTTGCGGTCAAGGCCGTGGCGATACTAGCATACAGCGAGGGGCGGGCGGGAGCGGGAACAGGTTGGCCAGCGGGTATTTCGGCCGCGGCCCGACGCCGTGGATGCCGATGACTATCACCAGCGGACGGCGCGGAGGAAATATGGTCGGCGGGTGTGGCGCGAGTGCACAGGTATATGATACGACTTTTAATTTAAACACCTTTGCGCGGGGCCCCCGGTGCCTTAGCTGCAGATTCAATCACATCAAAACGGCCCGGATAGCGCCACAACGCCACCTCGGATCTCATTAAGTCGTACTTTATGGAGCTTCACATCAGCAAGTCGGTGTGGGCTCTCCATCGATAAAAGGGCCCCCGCTTCGGACACTACGCCCTACACTGCAAAAGTCGCCGCGCCAGAATACAAATCGGGCGGCAGCAAGTTGGTGCTGCAGTGGGACTCCACGTCCAAGGAAGAGTGTCCGCAGAATGTTACCAACATCGCAGAAACACGGCAGTCGGCTCAATACTCCGACCGCAGCCCGCGGCCGCCGATACCTTCCTCATATGGCTGCTCGGACGTGTCTTTTTCTCCCAGGGAGACTGGTACAAGATGGACGGCTCCGCGAGCGCCATATTAGCTCCCTTCCCCGGCATCAAAAGTCAAAAAACCGGATCCGCGGAACCCAATTTGTCACACCTGTGCGGCGAGAAGCCCTGCACGATGCCGACACGACGCCTAGGCCGGCGGAGGCGGGGGGGGGGGGGGGGGGGGGGGGGGCGTCGGCAGCCGCGGGAAGGAGTAGCCCGCCCAACAGGGTATATCGTGCGTGGAGTGTCAATTATGGCCGGGAGTGTGCAGCGCTCCCTGGTCAGCCTATTCGCAGCACCGTGTGGAGTCGCGCGACGGTGGTCGCGGCCGGCCGGCCGGCCAGCCAGCAGCAGCGCGCCCGATTGCATCTCGATGGCTTCTCACATGACCAAATCTCAAATTCTCGGTGAGCAGAGATTGGATTGTTTCGCATTTGGAATGGCAGCCCGTGGAGGCGTGTGGGCCCCGTGGGAGCGCATTGTGTGTCGGATACCCTTACGCGGGGGCCACGGCCGCGGCCACGACCCCGCGCCCGGTAAAGTGATACCTGCTGGCAGCGCGGTAAGCCGCGGGGCCGGCCGATCCGACTCATTTCCAATACGGGCCACGACGACACACTCAAGTGTGCCTGCGATAAGGGACTCTCGGCAGGACACACGGGCGATAGAGCAGCTGCGGACTTTCGCACGGTCCAAATATTCCGCGCATTACTTTTATATTTTTCGGAGAGAGGCAGATGAACTCCGCCAAAGAGCCGACCTCTCCGCGAACAAACATCCGCACGACGCCCCGACGCCCCGGCGGCCCCCCGGCGGGCCCTGCTCTTTCTCCGCACTGCTAATGATGATACTCACACGGGGCCGACAGGTTCGAGAACGTTAGATTACTCGATTCGAGTCTGCGCCGCGGCGGTGTGTGATCACACAAAGTAATACTCATAGGAGGCGCCAGGGAATCACAGCACGGCGGCGCTCAGGGCGATACACGATTAAAATCTGCTTAGGCATCGTGACGTCACGGGGTTAAGGTACGCGATAGTGTTCTATGCGGGACATCCTCACACACTGCGCTGCGCGGCCGGGGCGGGGCGGGTCTATGATCTAGGCCACACCACAAAGGCAGAGAAGAGGGGAAGGGGTGAAAACAAAAAGAAAAGAAAAGGGAGACCGGGGGAAAGGAGGAGGGAAAAAATAAATATAAATGATGACCACTAGGCTGGACGCGTCGCTGAGGTGCATCAAGCAAAGCAAAGCGTAATCACGGCCGGAAATAAAAAGCGACTCACCGTTACGGCCCGAGATTAAACACATTGGCCCCGTCTGTCGTATCAAGAAAAACTCAATTACGAAGACACTTGCAGTGCGCTGCACACTGCAGCGGCAATGAGAACGCAAAACCCACAGTCATAAATAGCAGGGCGTCCCTGATGACGACCGACCCATACCGCCACCGCGCGGTCAGTTCAAAAAAAAAAATAAACATTTCAAAGGTAGAAGAAGGACGGCAGCGCAAATTTTAAAATGTCTAGAAGACTCCTCTGTTACCAAATAAAAATAACAAAATTGTTTAACTTTATTTTATGAATGAGGTAATTTTTAATTCATCTTCTACCGCGAGGAGAGGTGCCGCCGCTGCGGTGCTGCTACGCACTATACACCTCGCGGCGACGCACGCCAGCTGCTATCAGCACCAAATCGCCCAGACAAAACGCAATTAAATTGTGCCGGGGGCCCCTCGCTATCCGGCCCGGCGGCCGCGGGTTTGGGCGGCAGAGTCGCCGGCGCGCGGGCCGCAGCCGGACCGGATGCCGCCGGGCGCAGTGGCTTCTTCACGCAGAACAAACAGGCGGGGTCATTATGCGGTGCAGCGTCGCCCGGCTCCTGCCCGGCTCCTTGCCCGGCTCCGGCCCTTCAGAGGGCGTCGCGCCGCTCCAGTTCCATTCCCATCAAACGGCCGCGCACTCCCGCGTCCGGCCTCCACACACCCCGCCGGCGTGCCCCGGCGGCAACGCGTGTGACCGACACGGTCCCTAATGAGGACCCGCGGGGCTGACAAAAACGCATACGCGTGTGTGCAAAGCGCGTTTTCGCTTCTTTTTTTTTACCCCCTTTTTTTTACAAATTTGGGAACGCAAGCACACCGGAAACGATGCGCGCGATTCGTAAGTGGGCAAACGATGCGAAACCGAAGAATTTTTGCACGACTAAAAAGCAAGCGCGGTGCGGCTTTCGCCAAATACAAAGAGCACGCAGGCAAGGCCGGTGCCACACCGTTAGGGGGGAGGAGGTGTGAAGACTAACGGAAGGGCTGCGCGGCTCTCAGGCTCACACACGGTCACACACACACACACACACGCGCGGCGAGCGCTGCCGCAAAGGGGGGAGCGTGAGGGAGAGCGAAGATTCACTGGAACGGTTATCGCGCGCTTCCCTCCCCCTTGGACCCCTGGCGGGGCCCTGGCGGGGCCGTGGTGGTGCCTCGGCGGGGCCGCGTGCGAAGCGTCGCCGACAAGACGGCCGATAGGCGGGGCACGCGGCGCGGCTCGCACGCAGCCGCGATCGGGTTCACACCGCCAGGACGGCGCGCCGCGGCCGGCTCCGGGCCGGCTCTGCGGCCAGCGCTGCTGCGGCCGCCGCGTCAGGTGCCACAAACCGAGCGCGGGATGACACTGCCGCTCGCTGCCGCACCGCGTGCTGACGGCGGAGCCGCGTTAGTCACCTCGCGCGGCTCCGGCATCCATTTCCCCTCCCGCAGAATTATGGCGGAAAAGAAACGGCGCCACCGCCTTCCACTTTTCTAAAAAAAAAAACAGCTTTTTATTTCGAACGACATCGTTCAATAAGCGCCCCGGTTGAATCGGGCGGCGTCTGAGAGCGCACGGACGCGGCTGGCGGCGGGGCGGAAGGCCGCGTCCAGCCGCGACCAGCCGCGTCCCCGCCAGCTCACGAGCGCACAGCGCGATACACGTTTGATTTATGCGGGACTCCAGTTCGATGAGTATCTCGGGACATGCATTACACGCCGGCGATACTTTGACGTGAGCGGTGCGGTACCGGCGTCGCGGGGTGAAGACAGGTAGGGTCCGCGCAGTACGGATATGACGGCACAGGCCGCAGGCCGCGGGCCGCAGCCGGGACAAGCCGGGGCCGCCGCCGTCCGCCCAACACTTGTCTACCGAAAAGGACGCCCGAGACAGAAACGGCATTCGCGCGTCGTTATTGTGGGAAAATCGAGACGTAGCGGCGCGTGTGTGTGTGTGTGTGCGCGCGCGCACATCCGTGGTTATGGCGCGGGAATCGATGGCAGAACGATGGCTGGAGGGCCCGCGAGACACTGCATTGTCGCCGAGAGTGAGAGTGATTGCGGAGCGGTAAATCTGCAACGCTCACCCATGAACTTTGTCCGCAGCGCTCGCGCCGCGGCTAACGCCCGTAACGGGATGTCACATCGGCACACCGCATGAATGGCAGCGCACAGCCGGTCTGCAGTCATAAGGTCGCGGACATCGCGTTCGTCTCGCGGCATCCCGAGATTGCGTATGGTTTCCCGTGGCCGTCACAACAGCCGTTCCCAACACCCCGCGCCCGTGGCGGAGTCTATGCCATTTCCGAAGGAAAACTGCGTTTTCTCCCCCCCGGCAGTGAGGTGGCGTTTGCCCCGGTTCGGAACCAGTTCGATATAGAATGGCAGAGCACGGGGAGTTGTCTCCCGGAAACCTAGTGACCCGCTCCGAAGCTGTCACGCCCGGGTCGTAGATATCCCCAATATAGAACCTCCCCCCGGTGCACTGCGCGGCGGCGGCGGCGGCGGCGGCGGCGCGCCTGTCGCTGAACCTTGGCGATGAATATGGAGAAGGGCAGCACGGCACCTCCCGCCGTACGCGCAGCCCGCACAGCCCGCACAGCCGGCATGGGAACGGGGATATCCGCGGGCCGCGCCGCGCATTTATCAACGCGCCGTCACCCGATTGGAGGAGACAGTCTTGCTGCGCGGACGGGGTACTTTTCGCGAGTGTGTGTGCGGCCGTGTTGTGGGGCCTGCGGGGCCTGCGGGGCCTGCGGGGCCTGCGGGGCCTGCGGGGCGCGGGGCCCGCGGCGGCGTGTGGTCTATGCGGCGGCACCGTCGTGGTCCGCTGGCTGCGCTCTGTTCTGCGTATATCGACGAGGCATGTATACGGCCGAGCGGCCTCTCCTCAAACACATTTTTTCCGCGAAGAGAGCGGGTCTGTCGATGGCTTCCGACGTGCGCATTCGGCGATCAGGAAACATGTCGATGAGCGGGCGCGTCCCGTAAGGGAAGCGCCATTCATTCTGTTCGCATATCTGCAGTACACAGGTTGTTGCTTCACTTCCACCCCCCCAAAAAAAATAGTTTTGCGCTTTCAAAAGAGCGGCGTGCCGTGAGAGCGCGGTGAGAATCCCACAGTATGACACAGTTGGGATATTGCAGACGTCATTTTCATCTCGCACACGGCCGGGCCGGGGAACAGGGCAACAGGCCCCAAGGGGCCCCCGCTCAGAATGAGCTCTCCTTGCGAGCGGGCAATGAATGGCCTCGACCCTGCCCACTTCTAGACCTGCGCGAGCCCTCAGCCCACGCTAACGACCTCTAGCGGCAGGGCACATTTCTCTCGAATAAGGTGCATTGTTTTCCAGCCACAAAAATTGAAAAATATTACCCCCCGCGATGAGCCGGCAGGCGGCGGGGCGGGCGAGAAAGGAGCGGCGTCATACCATCGACTACTGTTGTATTTTCCGATTTGCAAAGCGTGTCGCTGCGGCCAGAGCGCGGCCGGCACTCCGATGCTGCGATACAGCAGGATGCGTTCGAGGGCGCCAAAACGCCGCATTCTGAACGCCGTCTTGGCCTATGAAATATGGACGGAGCAACAATAAAAGCCCGCAATTATTTCCGGAACTGGACTCGCTACATTGCGGCCGCTGCGGTCGCGGCGGCGAGGCACCGAAACACCCGTGCGATTTGAGATACGCCGTTTCTACGATACAGTGTGGCGAATCTGTGAGCGTCTTTTCGACGCACTGCGAGAGTCCGACACATTAGCATGCTAATGCGAGGAGGACAAAAACTAAGGAGTTCCTTGTGCCGCGAACGCGGTGGCGAGAAGCGCGATTCCCAAAGTAGGACTCACCGGGTGGCCGACTAATATATGTCAACACTCTTGCCATAACGGATGGCGCGATGGTCAGATTGGAACGGAATGCCGCGGCCGTGCGGTCCCGTCGCAAAAATGATTTTTCCGAAACGGTATGCCACGGTTTCTGTGCGATCTTTCAGAAAAGAAAGGGACAGAGCTACGCTCGGCTCGGTAGCTGGCTGCATCCGCTATTCCGTCCTTTTCTAGACCACCACCAAATCTTCCGTCCTTCTTTTTTGTGCGCAGCCCTTGCCGGGTACCCATTGTCGATGTGCCGAGCCGAGCACCACGGCTACGAGAGCGGCGACTCAAGGCAGACCGTACCCTATAAGGTCTCGGGTCACGTGATGGACCTGCACCCGCAAGCACACGAGACCTACATATCGCGAGACAGACAGGGAGCAGGGAGAGACGGAGAAAGCACCACAGGGAGGCAGGAAGAGGGAGAGAGAGAGAACAAGGGAGCGACAGCAGAAAAAAAAGAGGGGGTCCAGAAAGAATCGTACGCCTCCATCTGGCTGTTGCTGGCGGCTGCCCGAAACCGTCCGCTTGCGTACGCGCGCGCAGTGATGGGATCAGTGCGGTGCTAACGGCCCACGCCGCACAGCGTGGTCCAACGCTGAGGGACAAGTGTGGCACGAAAATCTCTCTCATGACGTGCGGGACACTTCCCGACCAGCCTCCATCGGGCGCGCCCCCGGAGTCTTCAGGCTGAGCCCCCGCGTCGGCTTAAAGAGCGTGACAGGCGATGGGAGCTCTTAGCGTCGCGGGGCGATGACAGCCCCGCGAAAAACAAAGTGGCCACAATTAATAACACTCATCTGCCGCAAGGCTGACCGCGGCCCCAGAGGCCCCCGCCGCCCCAAGCCCGTGGGGGGCTTCCGAACTGTGTCAGTGGAAATGCCGTAGTTACAGCTAGGCGCGGGAGGGGTGGGGGGCGACAAAAAAAAGGGAAGGGCAAACAAATCAAAGACCGTGATTGCTTACACGCTAAATTTGGAGGGTACCGTTCGGTGGTAAAGCACACAAGGTACTCCGGCCGCGGCCGCCACCTTCAGTGTGGTTGGCGCGCGCAAAAAAAAAGGCAGTAATGCTTGCTGCGGAGTGATTAATCAGACGATGCGGGACATGAGCGCAGCGATGACTGCACAGCCCATACTAATCGACAACTCCGTTGGGCCAATATAATCTCAAAATGAACGTTAATACACAAGGCCCTGCCGCAAATTAGCCAGACAGAAAAGCCCGGCAATTTATAAACTTCACTGTCGAGCGTCCGTGTTTAGTCAACGGTATCTCGCGGGCCCCATCTGACTGCTGGCGGCGGCGGCGCCGTCGCTGCCCCGGTACACCTTTGAGAAAGACCACCCCACATAGTTGTGCGGATGCTTCACTTTCCGCCACGGCCGCGGCACTCCCCGGGGACGCGCTGTGGAGACACTCTCCCCCGGGGCATTATCATAACGTTGCCACGGTGCGCGGGGCACCGCCCGACACAGCCGGACCCATCTGCACACAGCCAGCAGAGTAGCCACCGGCCACTTTCCTTCTTTTTTTTTACATCCTATCGGAAAAGGGCGTTTGTATGATAATGTTCGATATTAGCTGCTATTGTCGCGCCCTCCACGTGTGCCGCGGCGTGGCGCTGGTCATTGTGTGCCGAGGCTTTGATCGGCTCCCGCCCCATTGTCAGGGGTTAGTACCCCTGCTGACCACACGGTAGCAGCGCGCCATTCAAACACCAAATCCAATTTTGTTCCTCTGGGAGGCGCACTCGCAAAAGACTTTAGCGAAGGGGCTTAGCGCGGCTGACGCAAAGCGTTTCCCGTCGAACGCCCGACGCGGGCCGGGCACGCGGCGGCAGGCCGCGCCGAGCCTGTTCTGCGTGGCGGAAGCCTTCCCGCGAGGCAGGGGGCGCGGTTTCCGTGAGGTATTGCAAATAGGGAGGAGATGACGGCGGGCTGGGGCCGGTCAGCGCGCTCCCCACACACACACACGACGCCCCCGCACGGCCGGGAGATGACCCGAGATGACGCTGCCATTGTTCCGCCGGGCGCCGCCGCTGCCGGTCAGGGCCCCGCTAATTACGCCGATTTCACTTTGGGACGGCGTGCATCGCGGGCGCGCGCCTCTCCGCATAAATCACGCAAAACATTTCAATCGATGGACGGCACCCTCATAGAGACAACAGCCGCGGCCACCTCCCGACCCCCGCGGACGGCGCGCGGCCTCCATACGGGCGCGGTGCATGCATGCTGACCCGCGCGCACAGCCGAGCCGCGCCGGCCTCCGCGGCCCCGCTTCAAAACTCGTCCCGCGAACGGCAAAAGCGCGATGCCCATTTCCTCCGCGCGGTGACTGCTATATTCACTTTGCGTACCTGCCCGCCGCCGCGCCTGTCCGCCAACAGAGGCGGAAAGGAGAGGGGTCACGGTACGCCACCTGCCAATGGCCGCACAAGTCTGCATGCGGCTAGAGTCTGCGCCGGCGCACGCATCGCTCCGCTCGCCGAGGGAAACTCGGCGCGGAACCTCGAAAATGTTAGATGATCCGGAATATAACGAGGGTGTGAGAGGATGGCCTTTCCAAAAGGCCTTCTCATTGTTCTCTATTTCTGAAGGCAAATGAAGGGAGATAAGGCATCCCTGTTGTTTCCTTTCAACAAATCCCCCCACCCACCCAGCCGGTCCTCGCGGTCCGGCCGGCTGGCCGCGCAGCGTCGTGACTGCGAAGCCATCGTGCCGACCCGTTTCTCAGCACGAAAAAGTGACCCGCGACGCATAAATAGGTCATAAACAGCTCAATAACAGGGCCGCTGCGGGACACATGGCGAATCTGCTCCGGTAGAAAGTGAGAGCGGAAATGGGTCGGGCAGACGGCGGTGTTGGCGGAGACGGTCCCCGCAGCCCTTTGGTCCACGACAAACGTGTGCCGTTCATGCAGCGCCCGGTGGGTGGGCAGCAGCCGGCCCCCACAGCAGCCCACACACACTGCCGGCCGCGCCCGATAGACGCCATTACGCACCTGCAAGCGCAAGCATGTCACCCGTCAATAAAATGCAGGTCAGAGCGGCGCGTCCGCGTCCGCGGAGCGGAGCGGCAGCAGCAGCAGCAGCGCGGCGCGCAGGTCACGAAAAACACGCGAAAAATGCCCCCCGCGCGACCGCCCATCGCGCCGACGCATGCCTCCACGCACGGCCGGGGGGGAATAAAATAAAACGGCGAGGCCGCGCTGCAGCAGCGCCGGCGGCCGGCTCTCTAGCAAATACGAGTGCACAGCTCATTAGCCAGATCTTAAAGCGACATTACAGGGCAAAACGGCACGTCACCCTTCTTGTTTGCAGACGGCCGCCGTGCCGCCGCTCAAAACGCCGCGGCCGCGGCGGGGGGGGGGGGGGGGGGGGGGGGAAAGAAAAGAACGATCCGCGGCAAGAGAGCGGTATGAAGGATGGGGCCCTTAGGAGCGGGACACGCTGGTATGGGGGCACGCCAGTAATTAGTATCCACAGCGTCAACGCCCAACGACATCTCACCACGAGATGGCCGCGGTCACACATTCGCCGCTGGGGCTCCCCGGCTGTTTCCCGGACTTTGGAATCGCGTCCGGGGCACATGCGCGGCAAGGTCCGACACGTTACATATCGCGCACTCATCGCGCGGCGACCCGCCTCGGCCGTCGCGGTGCCCGCACCGTCCACCCGACCTCATATCTGCAGCTGAAAAGGTCCCCTCGAAATGTCGTTGGCGGTGGCGGCTGGGAAAGCAAACAGCTGCATACGAGCGGCAACACATATGCGGGGTTGGGACACCAGCAGCAGCAGCAGCAGCGCGCTCTGAACGGCCGAGGACCAACGGGGAAAAAGGCATAAGCCATCAGATAGCGGCCTGCGCGGGCACAAACTATAACGATGACACCGTTAGGGAGATGGGGATCTGCCACCAAGTTGACGACCACCAAGTCACACGACGGGGTTGGGCCTGGCTGGCCGGGCCTGGCTGGCCGTGCCGGACCGCGCGATGGCACGACGTGCAATGGGGCAGTCGTGCCATTCACACCATATGGGGAGAGCCAACACACGTGGGGGCGACCATCGGCGGTGTACCTTCCCCACCTCTTTCGCATGTGCAACGACAGGTACCATTCGGAATCCGTGGATAGCTGTCGCGCAGTCCGCCGCGCCGACGGCAAACGAGAGAAAAATCGCCAATTATCGGGATCCGAACGTAATGTTTCGCGACGGCAGAAAATTAAAGAGTGAGGTCTAGAAATTCCAGAGCGATGCTGCCGTGAATGAAGGATTCCTTCCACATGGCAGATCCGCACGTCACGCACAAAAGGCAAAAGTCGCAGGTCTCATACAAGTTTTCGTTATTGGTATGCGCAGGGCCGGCCGCGAGAGGGGTAAAATTATTAATTGCAGAGGCCGCCGGTGCGGCTACACGGCGCATGTTTCATGACTCAGCGACAGGCAAAGGCGCCGCTCACGTTCGCGACCCTGGCGAAAATCAGCGGGACCCAAGCCATGATTTTGGTCCCAAAGCGACGGACATGATCGCGCAAACACACATTTTCTCTCGGACTTCCCTCCGGGTCTCGGCCCGCCGACACCACACACGTCCTCCTACACCAGCCGAGCGCCTCTGCCCCAAATCACGTAGCGCAGAATCTCTCGCGCTACCGCAGCCGGGCGGAGGCGGGGGCCGAGGGATAAAATCTGCGCAGAAACCCTTTCGCTTCTTGTCGTCTCCGTGCAACACGTACGCCCACGCGCCCGGGAGGGGAGTACACTGCCGCGCACACGCGGGGGGCCATGACAGGACGGCCCCGCAGGACCCCGCAGGACCCCGCAGGACCCCGCAGGACCCCACGCGGGGCGCCGTGCCTCCGGGGGCCTCCGCGCCACAAGAAGAGGGGCCCTCGTAATCCACATGACCGGCGGCATATTGGGTGTTCTAATCATGACTTTGGCGCTGGAATCAACCACTGCGTCATCGCCTCATTACGGTTTGTGGAATGCGCGGCGGTGGCGGCGGCGGCCATCGCCCGGGCCCCGGACAAAAGGCAGCGGTGTCCCTTTTCATACGGCCGGGCCCGGTAATCGAGTGCGTCGCACACACACACACACACACACACACACACGGAACGCGGGATGAGCGATGCAGACGCGAGGCCGCACTACACCGCGCCGCGGCTCGTGACAAAATACTCAGTGCAGTTCGCATGAGGAGGGGGTCCTGGGTCCACCAGCCGGTGGACCCCGAGTGGACCAGTGGAAAGCAGCAGTCCAGTCCGCGACAATACGTGCAGCGTCCCTCCCGCCCCGCAAAGCAGTGCGAAGCGGGCGGCGCGACCAATTTCTTCGGGGAACCGTCGTCGGTCGGACGCGCGGGCCCTCACCGCCGCCGCCGCCGCCGCCACCGCCGCCGCCGCCGCTGCCGTCGCCACGCCGCCGGCACCCCCAAGGCGCCGAGGCGTGACGACCGCGGGCCCAAGGAGATCGCGTATCGCGTCATGTTTGCACAAAGCCCTAATTGATTCCTGTGATAGGCCGGCCAGGCGGGCGGCGGTGCAGCGCGCGCGTCAAAAGGACTTCATCAGACGGCCGGCTAACTCGCACCGCGGCGGCGGCCCCGCGGCGGCCCCGCGCGCGTCTGCCCGCCGCGGCTGATCCGCTTCTTTTCATTACGACCACAAGGCGGCGGGCCCATCCGCGCGGGCGGGCGGGCGCGGCCGGGCCGGGCTGGGGGCCTCGGGGACCCTCTGCAGCCGCGGGCGGACCGACCGGAATGAAGACCCTCTTCGGCCGCCCACATCCGGGGACGGATTTGGCGCGGCACGGAGGCGATCGACACGACGCCGCCGCCGCCGCCGCCGGCCCGTATCCGTTTCACCCCCTCTCCTCTTCCACCCGTGTTCCCGTCGTGTTCGTCATCATGAATGTTTCCTCTTGTCATCTGATTGGTCGCGGTGTATGCGCCCAGCCCTGACCGGTGTATGACGCTGGCCAGCGATAATCGGTGCGCAGTAAATCGTGCCGCTTGTAGCCGTTGTCGATACTTTTGTTGCACATTTTGTCATGCCGTCCACATCAGGCGGGGAGGGCGGGGCGGACACGCGGGGGGACCTGAATGCCGGGGCGGTGACGACTCCCAGGGCACGCGCGGGCCGCCGAATAACGCCACGAAGCGGGGGTGTGTCTGGTGTGAACCGGGTTCGCGCCAAGTTCACGAGGACCGAGCCTGACGCACGACTTCTCAAGGCACGCGGTCGGAAAAAAAAAGCAAAACACGATATCTAAAGATTTTTCATGTCAGATTCGCGACAAGTCTTCACTAATGTAATCCGTGCGCGAATAAGACAAGCTCCATGGGCGCGATAAAACACGTACGGGGAACTTCTGCGAGTGAAGGGAGAGAGGGAGCGCGCGTGTGTGAGAGAGAGAGACGGCCCGCGGTGGCAGCTTGTCATGTTCGCAGAACCCGCCTCACCTCGCCTCACCTATCCGGGCTGCACTGACGGACTCCCCGTGCTACCTGGAGGGCCCCGGCCGGCCGGTGGGGAGGCTGGGCTCGCACGCTATGCGGGGGCCGCCGGGGGCCGCCGGGGGCGCCCGTCACACGGCTCGGCTCCCCGCACATTAGGGCTCCTTGTCAATCACGGGCGCGGCGCGGTGCAAACGTCTGGCCCGGCGCCAGAGACACCCTCAAGGAGGTGCCGCGTCCGCAAAACGAGGCTGACGGGCACGCGCTGGCACGCGCCGCCACGCGCCGACACATGCAGCCTCTCGGGAGACGTCCTCTAAATGACCCGTCCGGTGTTCGCGGCGAAAGGTACACGCACTGCGAGAGGTGCACATCATCCCTCCTAACCAGCCTCGCCAGGGCCGCCAGGGGGACCGGCCATAAACGGCGTCCCCGGCGGTCACACGGTCGGGTCCGGGCGCCGGGCGGGTAGGCAGTGCGGACTCCTCGCACACACGCGTGCAGTGCGGGCGGCCTACCCCGGCTCCCGCGGGCGCTCGCGCAGCAGATTATGCCGCGTCTTTCCCGGTCGTTTCACTTTTACCGAGGAATAATGGAGCGCACCGGGGGGACTCATTTAGAGAGGAGCCACAAGTCCGATGGGCGGACCCCATTGAATATCAACATGTTGCCGAGTTACTTTTATTTAAATTTGCCGGCGACGTTCAGTGCATCGCGGAGCGGGGCTCGCGGGCCCCGGAGGCGGCTGTATTCAGATTAGACTGCACGGCAAGGCCGCGGGCACGGCGATCAGCGGGGCACACGGACGGGGTGCAGACCCTCTTCTTTTATTATCATATTTTTATGTCGGTCCCCCGAGTGGCGGAGGGGAGCCTCGGCGGCCCGGCCGGGCGCAGCGGGACAAGCGGCCGTAACGAGAGAGGCGGCCGCCCGCCCAAACCGCACGGCCCCTGCTCCACCCCCGGACCGATGCGGCACGACCCCGGCAGATATGTGCCATTGGCGACGGGGATTAGCTGACGGGTCGGCACCGCCGGCAGATGACATTGCAAGCACTCTCTCCTTCTGCGCGCCGCGGCGCACGCGGGCAGAGATGAGGCAGCCCAAAGCGGACTACAAATATGTGGCCGTGATGTTGCAAGCACACCCGGGACAAGGAAATTAAATGCGCGAGTGCATTTTCACAGCCACTACGTAAGGTGTGCCTGTTGTGTGCGGAAGGATGGGGTTTCGAGGGGGGAAAAGGGAAAAAGCAACAGGACGCAAAACAGCAGTTGGCGGCGTCGCTTCTTTAAAAAATTCAGAACAATTACTGCGTAGTGTAGCCCCGAGGGTGGGATGGGAATGCAGATGCGAATCAGGCCGCTGTCCGACGCCTCGCGCGAGGTCCGCAGCGGGGCCCTCGGCCGGGGCCGGGGCCCGCGCGCACCACCTCTGCACTCGGCAGGGTTGTCCACCACGCCACGCCTGGCCTGTAATCAGAACCGAGCTGCAGCAACAGTGGCACCCGGCATCCTGGGTGGGCAGCGGCGGCGGCGAGGCCCCAGCAGCTCACGCCGCTCGCACAGCGCGCGCCCCGCCCTCGCGTCAGCACAGCTCCAACGAGGATCGAGTTTTGTCGCGAGCCTCGCCGCCGCTCACGTCCGACCCACAGGCTGCAGCGGCCACACCGCACAGCGTTATTCGCCCGTCCCGCAATTTTCAGAGCGTTCGCGCGCCATGCAAATGTGCCGGCGGCCGGTGCGGCGGCGGCGGTGCGGTGAACGCGTCCAGCGCGATGCGGCGGCGGATGCACCGGCGGTGGACGCTCACCGCGCTACCGTTTTGTGGCTTGGCTGCTGACGTAGGCAGCGCCAGCCGCGCCCGCCGCGCCCCTGATAACGTGCACAGCGGCGCCCCGGCTGCTCCGCGAGGGACCCCGATTACGCCGCGCGTTGTTTAGCGTGGCGATCCACTCCCGCGGGCCGCGAGGCGGTGAGGATGCCGCGGACGGCCTGCCGCCGGCGTGCCGGCCCCGCTGACATGGTGGCCAACACCGACTGTCACCGCGCCGCCGCCGCCGGCGCGCGCAAACCACACGCGGGAGGCGTGGCGGCAGTAAAGCAGGCCGAAAGTGGGCCGCTTCCTTAGGCGCGCTGACCACATCGTTCGCAACAACACCACCCCGGGAGGGGCCCCCCGGCAGGCCATACGGCACCGGCGGCCGGCACCGATGCGAGAAAGCGACGCGCAGCGAGATGGGCTCGCGACGCGGCGCTGCTGCACACATGCGGGCACGGCGAGCACCCTCACGGCGATCCCCCGGTGCAGAATCGATGCGGCGTCGGGCTGCGCGGACGGCGCTGACGAACCCACTCACGCGGGCCGCACAGCGCGGCAGCCGGCCCGCCCCGCTGGGTGGTACGCCGCGCCGCGTCCCGGTTTGAATGGCGGCACGAAAAGAAATGGGAGCCCGGCGCGTACGGACGGACGCGATTTGTGGTCGGGCGGCGCGCGGCATCGCCGCCTCCGCAAGGCGCATCGCCGCGTAATGATACACATGTTTCCATTAGCCACTTTTTCCCCCCTCTCGCCATTCAGTGCCGCGGCGCACGCGCGTGCTGGTGCGTCCCCCCGTTAGCGCGTGCGGCGTCCGAGGAGGGCCGCTTAAACCACGACGCACCCTCGTCCTCCCGCGCCTCGGATAACTACGTGAACGAAGCGGAGATTCTTCGGCAGCGCCTCGGACTCGACGGGGACCGTGCGCCTCACGGCCGCCCGCGGCACATCCACCCTCCGACGGGGGCCTCCGGCGGGCCGCCGGGCTGCCCTTGACCGGGAAAAGGCGCTCACGGTACCTCACTCATGAGATGCATATATGAGATCGGAGATAAGGAAAAATAAAGGGCGGCGGTGGGGGGAAATGCACGATGCCTGCACGCACCGAATGGCAGCGCTGAATACCGTTGCGGTTCAACGCTCCCCCCGCGGCCCAATAAGGAACGAATGCTTTTCTTAACATCAATCAGATAAATGACGAAGCTCATACGTGTCAGGGGGGCGTGGCTCCCCCGGCCGGGGCATGTGTGCCGCACAGGTGGCTCGAAACCCAACAACCGAAATAATCCCAACGGAGAGCGATAGACCCCGAGCAGGAGACGGCTGGAATAATAAAACCAGCGCTTCCCTCCAGCTCGGTGTGGTGGCAGCCATTCACGACGACCAAAACAAAGTGCAGAGAGGCGGGGGGTGGAGCCGCGGAGGTCAGCAGCGCCGGCAGCCGAGCGACTCAATGAAAAGAGTCCCGCATGGACGCAAATTTCTTGAAGCATTATAATCACAGAGCGCGATGCGCACTTAGCGTGCTGCTGCAAGGACGAGCAACGGCCCCAAGGCCGGCCGAGGCTGGGGGCAACAACACGAGTGTGCGCGCTGCCGAAGGCCGCGGCGGCCGTGGCGAGGAGTGGGAGGGGCAGGTCCCATAGCTCTGCCCGGCTCCGCCGCCTGCACCTGCCCCGCAGTGTAACGACCTCGGCCAAGACCTCCCCTCCCCGCCAAGCCCCTCCTCCTCCCTCCGCGTCCTTTGGTTCGTCCACGACGATATTTCGCCGCGGAAATCTTTCGCCGACGTGCCTCCGTCCCGGTCGTCTAAACGGGCCATTCTCTCGGCTCGCAAGGGTCGTCTGCGGGGCGCATTTAGATTTTCCGATTGCCGCCTGCGCTTTAAATGTGGACGGGTTTCGCAAAGAGCGTACCGTCATCATGACCGGGCCAGAAAATCCCGTGATTTCGAGCCGCCGCCGCAGCTGCCACTGTCCGCGCGGGGGGCAAAAATCCCGCCGCAAAATTGCGCGCGTATATATACATATATATTTTGAAACGGCGAGCGGCGGCGGCTGCCCGCCTCCCGTGGCCTCCACATAGGCACGCGGTGCGCAAAGGGAAAAAGGATGAAGGCGGTACGCAGGCAGGCGAGGGCCGCGCGCTCCGGCGGGGCGTTCGCCTTCTGCAGCGCCTGTCGCGCCCTCATCGCGAGACCAAATCACACGTGCGACTCGTCGGCACGGCGCGGCCAGCCGGGCGCTCTCGTAAATGAAGATGAAAATTGGCTGCTGCTTTGGTCGGGCAGAGACGGCGGACGCACAGCAAACACAAAACGACTGCTCGCAGCAACATGCGTCCGCGTGATAATTACTTGCGTTATCGCAGGGACAGCCGCCGCCGCCGCCGCCGCCGCCGCCACCGCCTCGGCGGCCTACGTGACGGGGATTCCGACGGCCGACACCTCTGGGGCCCCGGCCAGCACGTTCGGTAGCAGACAGATCTGCGATGCGCGGTGTCCCCCGCCGGGCCCCGCACGCACACAGGGCGGCGAGGGGTGCGGGGCCCGGCAGAGGTTCGGTGCCGCGCCGCCACGCCCACGACCATCACCGCCCGCCGCTGAAAGAGGATGTGCCGCGGGAATCGAACGGCGCGGCGCGGCGCGGCAACACCGGCCCACTTTTTCCCAGGAAAGGCCCAAAGGAATTGCACTCGCACTCCGGCTAACGACGCGGCGCGGGGGGGAGAGATTACAGAGGCCGCGGGTACCGCTGCGGGACGAGCGAGGCCGCCTTACGCTGCCGAACTAGACCGGCTATCTGGGGGGCGGAAACCCATACGGGCACGTCAACGGGAGGGAGGTAGGAAGGGGGTGCGTGCGGGAGGCCGCTGCGCTTCATAGAGCAGGAAGGGAGGTGCGACGCGAGCGGAGCGGGCGGCCGGGGCTCCGGGTCGGTGACAGCCGGAGGCGCCGGAGGCCGAGAGAGGACGCCGGAGGCCGGCGGAGGCCGGCGGAGGCAGTGTACCGGCAGCCCGCTGACGGCCGCCGCCGGAATGGCAGCGTCGCGTCGCGTCCGCACACGCGCGCGGCACAGCCGGGGATGACCAGATGGCCACACATGCCGCGCACAAGCACATCCTATTTTCGGTAAGCGAGTGCTGGAAGCGGTTCGTGTTGCTCCGTCGTAAACCCGCGCCGGCACGCGCCGCCAGCGGCGGGCCGCCGCCGCCGCCGCGGGCCCGGTGAGCTACGGCCGCGCGCACGCATCTCAGCGCAGCGAAAAACTCGTGCGGGGGTTGTGTTCGCTCGGCGACGAGTTCTGCGGGCCGCGGCCGGCGATGAGTCGGGGGGCGGCTTTGAATAAGATTCCAGGCCCCGCCGTCCCGGGCCCTCCCGCGCCGTCCCCGCCGCTGTCACGGGCGGCATTAATCCGGCCACCGCGCCGCGCTCGCGCGCCCCGCTTTTAGCCGCTTCTTGACTGCCTCTTTTGCGCGCATGCGAATCGATCGAGCGCGCGCGCGCGCGCGCGCGCGTCGCCTTGTCTTTTTTACGTCGGGGGCATAAGTCAGTCCTGTCCGACGAGGCCACGGGGCACTAAAGAGGCCTGCAGCGGCGGCGGCGGGGCCGGCCGGGTCGGGCAGTATGTCATCCTCTATATGTACTCCGCGAGTGTCGATCAGGCGGGAGGCGATGGTTATCTCGGCGGGTGATTAACGCCTGCACGCATCGCATGCACGCACGCCGCACCGCCACCACCTCATCACGCGAGACGAACAACGCGCGGCGCGTTCTGAAAAGGCGCCTGCGCCGCCGTGTCGGCACAACGCTCCCCGCGCGGCCCGCTTATGTCGCAGAGCAAAATGTCCGCCTGATTGGGGCACGGCCGTCGCGGGTGCCGCGCTCCGTGAGCGATATCACGGCATAACGGAGCTGCACTCCCGGTCTTCTTTCTCTGACTCGCGTCCGATTTATGGGTTACGCGAGCACCTGCATGACCCACATGCGTGCTGTACATCACACGGACGGCACACACGCGGCTTCTCATTACGCAAATAAGTGACCGCAATCGACCCCCCGTGCAACAGCGACACGGCGAGGGTGGCGTTGACGGATCGTGTCGTAGTTCAGCCGCGGTGACGGACAGAATGAACGGGGAACGCCGCTGGCACCCGGGTCTCATCGCAAAATAATTTACGTCCATATTTAATATGGATTTTTTACCGCAATATATTTTTAGGGTCTTGTTTTCTAGGAATCCATAAAGGAATTCTCGCTGTACGCGTAAACGGCGGAGCCCTCGGTCGCGGCGTGCAATTGCACCGTCCACACGAGGATTGCAGTGTTTTCCCGACAAAAACTCGATTCCAAACTCTCGGCGCCGCGATAGCGGCCGTACTTGTTCCAATAAAGACGGGGGGGAGGGCGACAGAAATTACCAGTTTCAGGGCGCGATACCACCATGTGTGAAGAGCAGGCTCGCGAGATAAAGATCATGGGCCGGCTAGATTACAGTGTAGCGCGCGCCCGCCAGACCGTGTTCAGGACACGTCCAGGACAGGAGACGACAAAAACATGTTACGAGTGAGATACGTCCGTGGCAAGTGCGGACGAGCCGGCGCAGTGCGGGCCGCTGCCGGCGCATTTCATTTTCAGGATGTGCCCGCCGCGCATACTATGTGTTTACAGCGTCAAGATTGCGGCGGCGGCGGCGGCGGCGGCGGCCCGCCTCCTGCACTGCAATCGAATGAGACATGCTGCCGTCGGCCGAGGCGCCGCGCACAAAAATAATTCCACGTTAAACGCCATTCTCCGCGTCGGCGTCCGAAACGACCGGAGGGCGCACCGCCGCCGCCGCCGCCGCTGCCCCCCCCCACCGCCCCTGTCGTATCGCCATCTCGCTCGCTCCGGCGTGGGCCCGACAGAAGGAGCGACGGAGAGGAGCATAGTGACGCGCCGAGGGTGGAATCGCGCTCGCTTTGTCTGCAGGAGGAGCTGCCGCGCTCGGGTACGTAATGATATACCGGACGTGTGCAATTGATTTCCGACAACACGGAATTAGAACGGCCCCGTCCGTCCGCCTGCGAGGGAGTGGCGGCCGCTGGCCGCTGGCCGCGCGGGGCGCCGCCCCGGCCGCCGTCGCCTCCGAATCGTCAAAGGATGAACCGCCAAACGCCCATAAAAGTACACCCGCCTCGTCTTATTCCCCTAAAAACAAAAAAATTATCGACCACGACGTTCACCTTTGCAGATGCGTATTTCATTTCGGGCCGAAGCGTCATCGTAACAACATCGTAATAAAATCTGCGCGGCCAAGGAAAAAGGCCGCGCATCTCATATGTGTTTTGAAGTGCCAAGGGGGGGGAAACTGGAGGGGTTCCCGAAGGTTTAATATATCGCCGCGGACACAAAAACTGCGGAGCGCCTCGCGGGCAGGTGATGGTCGTCAGTGCCGCCCGCTGCTGCAGCTGCAGCTGCCGCAGCTGCTGCCTCCAATCCGTCACTGACTCGGTCAACAAGGCCCCGACGCCCGTGCCAACACCCTCGCCGACACTCCCTCCTCAACCGGTGAGCGCGCGCGCGTGTGCGTGTGTGTGTGTGCATGTGTGTGTGTGTCGGTGCTCTTCCGCACGCTCCCGCCCCGCCCTCAGCCCGGAGTCCGCCGGGCTGACAGGCGCCACTCAGGGCGCGTCAGAGCGCCTCTCTAATGTTGGCTTATTAAAATTGCTCGCGTAGGCGGCACGTCCGGGGCCGTCCATAAGTCACGATCCTTTAAACGCGTTGCAAAGTGCGCGCGCGCATCAAGACGGGCGCGCGAATAAATCAAAGAGGTGATTGAGCGAGGGCAGCAGGAGCAGCCGGCGGCGCGCAGTGGTCCGCTCCGGTCGGATCTGCATTGCGCCCCGGCGCGCCGCTTCCACGAAGAGCAGCGCGCACGGACCCCCGGTCATCCACGGCGTGGGAGCCTTCCGTCCGGAGGGAGTGAGACACATATCGGGCGAGACCGCGGCTCGGTGAAGGTTTTCGTTTGAGGAAAAATAATAAATAAAAGAATACATGGCGAAACGGGATTCGGTGCGGAGGGACGTCTAGAGCACGGTGAATGAATGCGGAAGGGAGAAGGGGAAGAGGAAGGGTGGTGGTGGTGGGGTACAGTTCAAGATCCGTGTAGTGTCTGCTCCAATATGTCAGCGAGCGGCTTACACAGCGCGCGCGTTCGCCCGAGATCAAACAGCAATACAGAAACAGCATCCCAGACAAGTGCGGCCCAGTTGCAGCAGCAGCGGCGGGGATACACAAACCATAGGCTCTGCAATCGGAGAGGCAAATCAATCAAATGAGCCTAGCGGGAGCAGCGCGCGCGCACACGGGGGTAGGAGTGGTCGGGAGACAAGCCTGATGGGATTTCGTTTTGAAAAGCTCTTGTAATAATAAGCAATTTGACGTCGAGTCGCTCTGTGATTGATACACCCGTGCGAGGACGTTTGTTCCGGTTTTCGCAGGCGGTCGCCGCGCCCTTGTGGGGTGTGCAGCGCACAAGGTACACTTCGTGTGGCCGCGGCTCGGCGCATCAAGTCCCTACCGCGCCCAACCCACCACCACCGCCTCGCACCTCCTCGCCGGCTAATTATTAGTGGCTTAATCAGCGGTCTCCCACCTCTCATATGCAGCCCAAGACGAAAAAAAAATAACAACAAAGTGAGAATCGAAAAGATTTAAAAAAAAAAACATTTGATAAAATTCCCAAAGTGCGTTTTCCGTCGTTGATGTGAAAAAAAGAAAGTGTGCTGCGTTCAACGGGCACAATATGCGCCGCTGCCGCCGCGGGCCGACGCTCGAAACAAGGCGGCCCCGACTAATCACCGTGAGTCCGCACCATATTTATGAATTGAGCTCCGCAGCCGCAGGTCCGCAGCTCCACCCACGGCGCGCGTTCGCCACGTGAACCGCTCACGGCTAAAGGGATCACTTATCGCCCGGCCGGCAGCGAAACGGCACTCAGAAACGTATTTCAAATAGTGAACGAACGAACGCCCTCGCGCCGGCAGAGATTATCGTGACGGGTGGGAATACGGCAAGATTGTGGAACTGCCCCCGTCGGCATGATGCGAATAAGCAGTCTGGAACGGAGCACGAATTAAGGGCCCGATTTCACACAGAATTTTAGATCCTGTCGTTTTAATTTTCTTCCTCGTTAAGTGTCAAGTGGTTAAGGTCTGGTGATGGCGTTCGTCGAATATTTCATTTACTGTTCGTAACCAGTGCCTCTCCAGCTCTCGTTTCCACCGCGGTGCATATAGCAGGGCAGGCAGGCAGTGCGCGCGCGCGTGCACGCGAGCCCCGACCTCCGCGGAAACACGAGAGATGAGCGCAGGATCCACAGATATAAAGCAATTCCAAACAAAAATAATAAATAAAAGCAAGATAGAGGCAGACAATGGAGCGCGGCGATAAGTAAAATAATGCACCGCGGCTAATGAGACCGCATTATTTCAAATTATTTTACATTCTGCTTAAATCAAAAGCGCTCAGGGCCTTTATCATTGCCATTATAGACGCTCCGGGCTCCGCGTCCGACATTCCGATCGCAGTGCATCTTTCTTCGGAACACCCACCGCGGACTTTTCGGTATCGTCGTAAACGCACCGCGCTCAACATTCTTTTTTCTTATTTTTCTTTTATTTTTCGAGACGTGAGCAAAGATGCCCCGGACGAGATAGGCAAATATGGTCGGTTTCTGGCAGTCCGCTGGTAAACACCTCGTGGCCTGCGCCTGATGGCGCTCCCCACAATCGCGCCGCCCCATCTGCACACGCGCGGTGTCACCGTACAACGCTAAACGGGCAGCCATCCAGGCGGCCATGCGGATCAATCATGGCCGGGACGGCCGCTATCGCGCGCCGCCGCTCCACACATCACTTCGAATTACGCGCCGGCAAGATCATCTCCGCGGCCACCTCGGAACGCGAAGCGATGCGCCCGCCCTCGTCACTTTCCCATCGGAGCCGTATCGTATGCCGAGTCCTAAAGCAAACGCCGCCGCAGAGAGCCGAGGGGCGCACAGCCGGGGCAGGGAGGCGAGGCGGGCACGGCGCGGGCATTAACGTCCTCACCTCGCCACGTTAAGGGTTATCAGAGGGTCGGGCGGCGCGCGGAGTGGGTCAGTAAGGCACACCTGACGGCGATACCACATTTCGGGCCCCAAGGACACGCGCGCGCGCGCGCGGCCCGCCGCCGAGGTGCGAGGAGAGTCGCCGCTGCGGCAGCGGCACGGCGGCGGCGGCGGCGGCGGCGCTCAGGTGGTCTGCGGTGGCGGCCAGAGGGCAGACCGCATCGCACGGCGACACAATGGCCGTCTGGTCCGGTCCGAATGAAACTTTGTGGATGTGGGCCGAAGCCGGGGGCAGAAGCCGGGGAGGCGGCGGCTCGGCGGCTCGGGGAAACGTGCTCGCCGAGCCGGCCAGCGCCGCGAGGCGCCGGGAGGTTAGGCAGCCCCGCCGCGCCCGTGCGCACGGGGTTGCCTACCCGCCCAGGCTGCCCGGCCGCCACGGCGGGCCACGGCAAGAAAATCACGACGCACGATTGGGACGGTGATGCGCGCAGAAATTTGCGCGAGGAGTGTGTGCACGACTTCTGGCCGCGGGTCTGACCCCGTCCGTGCCTCGCGCTGCAGCGGTGCGGTGTCCGGCCGCGGCGGACACGTCCCGCGGGGAGTGGCGCGGGGCAGTTCTGGAAATGAAAACGGAATACGGGGGAGCAATCAAGGGCAGGGACAGCAAACGTGTCGGCGGCGGCGGCAGCGCGCCGTGCGCATGCAAGGATCGGAAATGGAGCGGCTTCGTGCGTGACCCGCGCGCCGTCACGAGCCGTCACGCGTGGCACTATTACGTGTGACACTCGCCGCGACCCCTGCGGCAGCGTGGCGGCGGCAGCGCGGCAGCACGAAGCGGCCGTCACGTCCGGACACCCCCCCCCCCCCCCCCGGACCCGCCGACACCCCCGACAACGCCGCTCGCCTCGGACCCGGCCCGCAGCGCCGCTACGAAACTGGGTCCAGAGGACGCCGGCTTGAACACCGCGGCCCGCGGCCGCCGCCCACGTCTGCAACACCGTCCGGCAGCTGCATGGCGGCGACACGACGCCGCCGCCGCCGCCGGCAAGTGGAGCGGGGGGACCACCCGCGGGGCCGATAGGAAGACGTCACCGAACTGTCAAGTCGCAGAAGTGTCAGCGAGAACCGCAAAGGGTGGACTGTGGTACCGCTAGGGGGGAACGCGACAACAGCCTCGAGCCGGCCGGTGGTGACGCACGGCGCCGGGGCAGCGGGCAGCGGGCCGCGTGTCGGGCGAGCGGCGCGGTGAATATGGGACTGCGGCGCGGCGGCCGCGGCAAAATGCACCGCCGCGATATTTTCGGTCGGGAGGGGAGAAAGCGGCCGGAACAGCGGCAGCGGCGGGGACCTGCTTCGCGACGGGAGGCTCCGCATAGTGAGGGGATATGCTAAATTTGTGCGGGCCAACGCGGCCGCGCGCGCGGGCATACACGACGCATTCCTCCTCAAGCCAAGGACACGCGCGCATGCGACTTACGGGTATCAGTTACATTCCGCCTTTCCCCTCCGTTTCACCCGGCCCGGCGGACATGCCCTCGTCAAGACGCATATTTAGTGGCGGCACCGGCCCGGACGGACAGACGGCGCGCTCTCTAGAGAATTTGGAGACATTAACATACCGCCGCGTGTGTGTGTGTGTGTCTGTCCATGTGTGTGTGTGTGTGTGTGAGCAGGGGTTGGCAGCGAGCGAGCGCCGCCGAGTGCAGTTTGCGGCCGGAGAGGTTTGGCAGGCCGACTCGTTGCGGCGATCAGCTGATGACAGCGCGCACCGTAAAGTGCGACTGCGGCGTGTCAGCGCGTGGCGCGGACGGGGCCCGCCTCCCCCCCGCGGCCCTGCCGCCCCCCGCGGCCCCGCTGCCCCGGGGCCTCGCTCTCAGGGGGGCCCCCCCCACTAGGGAGAGCCCCCAGGCGCATATACGTTCAGCGAGTTTAAAATGTGCCCGAATGAGACAGGGTGCGGGCTCGCGCGCACGCACGCGCACGCACTCACACACACGGTCGGACACTGGCGCGGACAGGCGGCGTTACCCACGCCGAGTCTCATTCCCACCGGCGGGTACAGTTAGATATCAGCGGGATGGCCGAGGCGGCCGGCACAGCCGGGCAACACAGCCAATCCGCCACGCGGCGCGGCGACGTGACATCTCCATTCCGCGCGACACGATTCGCCCATCATTTCGGCACAGCGCTGCGGCGGCGGCGGCGGCGGCGGCGGCGAGAATACGCAGCGAGGGGTGCCGCCGCAACGTTCCGCTCGCCTCGCCGCGTGCGTGCTGCGGGTGCGAGCTACTGACCTGCGCTACCGTGCACGCCGCGCACGCTGCGCCGGTTCGGGATGCGGCGCAAGCGCCGCCGCGAGGCCCCAGAGCCAAGGAACGGACCCGCGACGCGCCCCCAGGTTACACTTCGCTTCGAGAACCGCGCGCCGCTGCGCAGGAAGGGCAGTCAGTCGTCGACCGCCGTGAGCCGCGGCCACGTACGCCGGGCGGGGATTCGGCAGAAACATGAGCGGAAATGCGGAATGATGGATCGGGATAGCGTAGCCCCGCCGCCGCGGCCGCGGGGCCGGCATGGCAGCGCCTGGCAGCGCCTGGCAGCTGATCCGTGATGGAAGGCCGCCATTCTCGAGGCACTTTGGCCCGGCCGGCCCTACTGGCGCGGCGTGGCCCCGGCCGGGACCCTGCCCGGACCCGGCCAGGCGAGAGTCGTTAGGCCGCCCTAAGTGAGCGGCTAAACACTCAAACGCACAACATGCGCTTCAGCGTCGAGCCAAGTGAGTGGCGCGCCGCGCGCACAGCAGCCCGGCGACAGTTCGCGGCGTTTACGGCGGTCCGCGGAGAGCGGGCGGCGGCGGCGGCGGCGGCGGCGGCGGCGGCGGCGGCGGCGGCGCTCCGTCATGGGTGGCACGCGATGCAAACCCGATGTCCCCGCGAGCCCCCCTGAGCGACGCCAACCCCCCGGCGGCCCCCGGCCAGCGGCCCCCGGCGGCGGCAGCAGCGGCTCCGGCGGCAAGGTCGCACATAACGGGCGCGAGTCGCCGCCGCCGCCGCCGCACGGCTTTGCGGTCACATTCGGAGCACATTCTTGCAGAGCCACTATCGTGGCGCGCTCGTCGGCAGCACGTCGGCCGGACAGTCGGCGCGGGGCAGCTGGCGTTCAGAGCGGCCGTCGTGCACCTGTAAAGGGACCTGCGAGGGACCTGTGAAGGGACCTCCAAGGGACCTGCAAGGGACCTGCAAGGGACCTGCAAGGGGCACGCCGTGTGTGCTCCGTGCGTGCGTGGGCGTCCGTGTGTGAGAGCGTCGGCGTGAAAGCAGCTTCCGTCAGCTGGTTAAAAATGCAGTACACAAAGGTGACTTAATGAGTGTCGGGTTCGATTTCGGAGTGCGGGGAAAATGTTATGGAGCTACCGGATCGGGAGGATTTTGGGCCGCCGCCTGATGAGGAATATGCCAATATGATAAACGAAGGCGAAGTGCACCACCTGCTGTCGGCCGTACGAGCGGTCGCGTTAAGCGCAGAGTTAATGGACCTATCAGGCAGATAATTTCGGCCCGTCCGCGTCCATCAAAGTGCACCCCCCCCCCCCCCCTGCCCCTCCTTTTACGCTTCCACTGTGCGAGCAGAGCAGAGAGGGGAAGAAAAAGAGTGGCCATAGTCGCAAATGAAATGGTGCGCGGGCGCTGCGGCCATATCTGCGCTGCTGTTTGCAGAGCGGCAGCGGGAGCGACGCACACAAGTATCTTCCGCCGGCAGCGGCAGAAATGGAGAGGGTCGGCCCGCAGTAATTCTTACGTAATGACAACAATATGGGGATCGACTGGAGGGCGGCCAGTACAAAGGAGCGCTGCGCAACGCCTTCTCGTTCGCACACCAGACAACATGACTCACACACACACACACACACGTCACGCCGGCATCACTTTCTCGCCGGCACAACAAATCAGGGACGGTCACCGCATAGCTCACGGGTGGAAATGAGCGCCAGAACAACTCAATGAGATAAGATCGCTTCGGGAACAAGTTGGAGCGCACAAAAGCGGCGGCGGCACCGCGCGGAAAACGCGCGTCCGGCGACGTTTTATTCACCGCCGAGGCCGCGCTCGCCTCCTAGTCCACGCTCGTCACGTCGTGTGCCGCCGGCCGCTGTCGTGGGCGTTCGCGAGTGATACGTTATCCGCGGACGGGCAGACCGTATTTCACAATTGGGAAGGGTCGTTACCGGCGATGCGGAAGGGGCCGGCTGCTGCGCCTTGCGGAAACAAGCAGGGTCCCCGTTACATCGCGGATGATAATTCCCTTGGCGGTGTACCCGCTGGAATGCATCTCCGGCGCGGGCAATAGCCGTTCGAACTCATGCAGCCTCATATTACCCACAGGCAGTATTGTTGGCGTCTCATGCGAGAGTGGTCTCTCCTCTCGCAGAGGTCGTGAGGACAGATTAATTTATTGTCCCCCGTGCCTGCGGCACTAAATCTTTTCGTGCGAAAGGTGAACATCTCGCTACCGCCCCGTTGAAGGTTACTAACTGGCAGTTTGAGTTGGTTTGTTCAGTTGGAAGTATAAGAATTTTGTTTTTCACTGGCAGGAGTATATAGGTTAGCCCGGCCTTCGTGCATACATATATCCGACGCAACATATCGACTCATGTAATGCTAGTCACTGCCCCGGGGCAGCAAACCACACACTGAGAAAGACGAGCAGTGATTTCGCAACTAGCTCTGATAAGATGTAATGACTTCCTCCGCTGACAAAGAAAAATAAAACACTGCGTACGGAAGGGGAAGGCAGGGTAAGATCAAACGTCGAGGGGAAAAAATTGGCGGATATGATCAGCGGGAAGGCATATCTGAAAGCTCGAAACCGGATGATGATTCTCCGGACTGCAGCGACGATACCTATCGTTATTCTCGGCACAGTTTGGGTATACACACCGCGCCATTTGATCGCGACTGTAACTTAACCGTGAGCTATCACCAACACCATCGTTATGGGAACGGGCGGCCACTGTGGGGGGCTACCTACTAGTCGTGAGCGGCTAGCTCCGGCCGCCGGTGTCATCGCGAGAGAAGCCGCGCGCGCACAAGCGTACTGGCAAAAACGTGTGCCAAAAATATAACGCACAAGAGACAAGCCGTTTTAAAGCCGCAATTTCTTTGAATGTGTCCCTTACCTCGTCAGTAAAATGTTAATCCGTTCGCATTAATCAGGGGCTGTGGAGGAAATTACAGCTGCGTTCGGAAGAAAAGCCTTGTTCATGGCAACTCTCTATAGGGTAACCCAGTGCTCGGTACAATCATTTCACCCAGCAAAGCCCCTCATGCTAACGTACGGCAGGGGAGGCAGAATTGCAGAACAGCCCAGCCTCGCGTGCCAGCCAAGTTCGAAAAGCTGTGGTTCCTCGGAGCATCCACCGCCATTAAAATGCACATAAGCTGCAGAGCCGGATGCAGCCATCAAAGCGGGGTAGGGCACCGGGACCACAAGGCTAACCAGAAGCTAGAAACACACCAAGCGTGGCTGAGCATCACGTCCACTAGGTTATGCAGACACTGGGGCTTTGCCAGGCGCTGCGGCTTCTGTGGTCTTTCTCCTTCCTGTCGGTAGTGTGTCAGGCAATGGCTCTCCACACCACAGCAGCAGCAGGCGGGCGCGCTTTTATTGGCATTCATGTGAAAGCGTGGTGTTCAGAGTGGCTGTCAGCGCGGCCATCAAACAGAACACCCTCCTAAAACCACGGGTAGGTTCAGATAAGTCCCCTATTACCTCTTTCAGTTTGGTTTGCAGCGAAAAATCTGGATCTGTGTGCATTTGCGACCCCCCGGCGCACTTAGGTTCCATTCCATGAAATGATAACAGTGATAGTATTCAGCAAAAAAAAAAAGACTAATTTTTTTCGCCCTTTTTTCTTGTTTGCTGACGAAGCGACCCCCCTGTCTCGTTATTCGGGATGGCGTCATGACTTCCCGTACATGAAGTACTTGTTCGTGCACCGGATCTCCGGTGGATGGCCGTCGTGTCACTAACGGGCTGAACTACTCATTACCAAATGGGATTGAGCCGTGAAATGGGGATTGTCATGGTTAGGCTGGGCGCTCCTAGCGGGAGTCGCCTAGTGGCCTGCATCCCGGGCCCGGCGGCCAGCCCCGGCGGCTAGCAATGCCGCACTGATGCCCGGCACCCTGGTGGCGGCACGAAAGGTCAGCCGCGCAATAACACGCCGATAATGATGCCTCATGGCTTCCACGCCATAAATGGAATTTTACCTGGCATGAATAAACAATTCAGAGCATTCTAAATAATTGAATACTTCACCTCCGCAAAGCGTGTCCATACAAGCAATACAACCCCTGATGCGTAAATGAGAATTTACCTATGCGGTATGATCACAAAACTAATAGCATCTCTTTACTAGTCATTAGCGGTCGTGTAGGAGTGCGAGGCGGAAGTTCATACTTGCAGTGTCTGGACTTTCTCATCTAGGCAAATTACATATCTCGCGATTTTCCCGGGCGGGCAAGAAAGCCCGCATCCCCGCAGCCTATTATTGCCTTTTTAGTTGGGTTTGGTGCTCCAGATCCCCTCGTTCCCATGGCGAAAATGCAGGTGCCGTTACCGCGGGACGGAAGCCGCTCTAACGCTGCCGGGCGCTGCAGGCCGCGAGGCGCTGGGTACACCACACAGAACATCACCGATCCCATCTGGAATCCGTATATAGGAAGAGAATCGGTAGCAAGCCACAGTGAACAAATCACCGTCACCCTTGCTGGATGGCCGCTGCACAAAGACACACACTGCTGGTAGTATTTGTCAGATGTTTGTGGCAACGGGTGTACCTTGGAGGCAGCTAGCCGAGACACGAAAAAATATTAATGAGTGCACCAATTCACTGAGGTGCGACAAAGGGGCAAAGACGAAACGTAGCCCGCTCCTTCCTCCTGCTTGAAGCAAACAACAAGCTCTTCCTAGACTTCACCAGGCGGTTGAGCACTGCGGTATCGTGGGATTGTGCAGGATTTGTCCCGGCCCGGCCCGTAGTGATCCATGCAACGCTGGGCGATGCCCCAGCCGTGATAAGAGGCGTTTGCTGAAACGATCCTTACTTCCGAGAAACTGCTTTTCACATTGCTACACTGGTGGCCACGTCCTACACCCCTGCGACTGCATGCAAACTGCGGCGGGCAACGCCACGAGCGACACGGCAGTCTGCGTTTCATTAGGAACGTAAATGCAACAAGTTGCGTCTTTTTGCGTCGGAGCGGGGAGAAAGAGAAAGGAACACGTGACAATGCTGCATCCTCGCTGCTTCATACCTGCCGAGAAACACCTCAAGGCAGTTCGGCTACCACGTGGGCACATGCACCATTCGTTTTCTCCGCAGGACAACACTGGCCCTTCAGATGGCCGCAGCCGTGTTAATGCAGTGCACAATGAGAAACGGCTTCTTAACTATCTCGCGGTGCGCATCATGGCGCGGCGCCGACCGAGTGCATCGATCTCTGCTCATTCCTACCTCTTGGGGCTCAGGTGGAGCACGCGTCCGGCACGTGATATGCCCCGGGCACGGCGGCGCGGACGGGATGGGCTGCGTGTGCGACAGTACGCGCTTCGACGACCGCCCCCCAAACGGGCGTGCGACCTTTGGGCACGACAGTCCGTTGCGGGCACCGCTACTTCACACCTCACAAAACCTAATCCTCCTTGTGCACCAGGACGAGCATCCTGCCCCTCTTCTTTCGCCTCCCCGAAAATGCCCCCCTCTCCCTCTATCTCTCTCTCTTCTGGGCCGCTTACTTTTATCTGGAAGGTACCGCAATAGCTTCATCAGCAGTGTGCCATTGTGCCGGCAAACGAGACGTTCTCAGGCGTGAAGAAGTGGCGGAATAAGGCGTCCATGTCACGCAGGGCCATTAGCTTCCTGAGACATGGACACCCACCGCAGTGGCCGCTCCGGGGAGATGCCGCCGCCGCCAGGGCCGGCGCGATACCGCACGCATATCGGTCATTTCCAGCGCAAACAGGGACAACAACGCCCGCGCGCCGGGCCGCATCAAGGCGGGGAGAGCGCGCGGCCGATAACTTGCCGGCCCACTGTTCGCAGGGATCCAGCAGCGCTGCAAATAACGAATCGCGGCGCGCACCGCGCGCACCGCCCGCAGCGACGACGCCTTTGTTTACACTGCGGCGATGCAATACGGTGGCTATGATTTATTGAGCCTCAGATTTCGCGCGCCGTCAATAATGCAAGATATCGCTATCTTACGTGGCAATTATTGGATTGTCGATGCGCGCGGCGGAGCGTTCGACTGCCGCTCGCCTCGCCCGCGTAGGCAGAGCAGGGGCCTAACGAGAACACTCGCAGAAATGCAAGCGGACCGGGAGGTGTGCTCGGGCTACCTGTCTACCCGGAAAGAAAATAACCGAGCTACCGAATCTCAAACAGCAAATCGGCTGGAAAGAGCGCTCAGCGGTTAACATCGTCAAGAACTATTTTCTTTCCTCGCACTGTTCGCGGGCGGCGTGAGGGGCTCGGGCCGGGGTCACGTCCAGCAATTGAGCCGCGCTCTATGCCTGGGCCTGATTGCCATCACAGCTCCGCATGGAACCATGTCGCACGTCGCGCAACAAATTCACAGTCCGGCTCTCATTTGAATTAATGGCATCGCCACGCATGGCCACTCTGGAGCGGCTGCTGTCGGGCGAAAAATAGACTTATCCCCGGTGCGCGGGAAAGGGAGGAAGGGGAACGAGGCAGAAATTTATGCCGTCTGTACGAAACCGTTCCCCCGCTGATGCCGCTTATCAGATAGCACGGGCCCCCCTTTACTTGTGCCCCAGCAGAGACAAGAGGCAGCAGCAGCAGCGCGCGGGGGATATTTTCCGCGCACTCGCGGATCACTGACTTGTCACGGGTAATAAATTTGATGGCCGAAGTACAACAACGTAACGTGGTCACGCTTGGTCCAGGCGGCGGCGGCGGCGGCGTCTTTGTCACGCCAACCGTCACGCTAAACGGTCATAGAGATCACACTCAGCCGGCGGCGGCATTTCACGGGAGTACAAGAGCCCGAGCACGACCAAACCATCCGGGGCACTGCAAAAGTCCGGAGCGGGGAGCGCGGGCGTGGCGAGCCGCCGCCGCCGCCGCCGCGCTGCCGCCGCCGCTGCCGCCGCCGCCGCCGCTCACCGTGGTCGCACCCGCAAGCCGATCCAGCCTGCTGTCGCGCACGGTGATCCACCACGCGTGAGATATTACATACAACGTATTCCCGGGCCCTAAAAAATATATATTAAGACGCCACCGGAGAGGTTTAAACCCCCGCCGGGAACACGTTTAAAACAAGAAGAAACGCACGAACGGGCGAGAGGACCCTCCGATAGCAACACTCTTGTGCGTGTCTGTCCGCGCGGTGCGTGGACTTGGGAACGGAAATGTGGTAGGAACGGAGCCTTGGCCGAGACCTTGGCCGTGGTGGGACGGGCCGGCCGGGCCGGCACCTCACGGGCACCCACGGCTGCCCACGGGTACCCGCGCCCGCAGTGAGGCAGGTCGTGGCTGTCGTGTTGGCGCGCCACTCACGTGACGCAAATGGTTTATCTCGGCGCGCCGGGATGCGCTGATTCGGCGGCGGCGGCCCATAAGGAGAGTGCTGCTGTGTGCGGACCGAAGCAGACAGGTGAGCATTTGTTTTTTTTTATTTCCCTTCAATAATTTACTTCTGACGAACGAAACCTTGACACTCCGAATCGTTAATACAGCCAAGTGCAGCTGCAGAAGGGTCCCGGCGTGCGGCGCACTATGTAATTAACAGAATGGTAAACATCGTTAGCCGCCAAACCCCCCAAGGGCCCGACAGCCGCGGCGGCAGGGCCGAGGAGGGCGGCTGCAGGGCGGCTGCAGGGCGGCGGCAGGGCCCCACCGCTGCCAGCGGGACCCCGGCGGCGTCGGCGGTGGCGCGCGCAGAATGCACACGAGTTTGCCGACCTCCGATGTGGGGCAGCCCGGAGCGGGCGGGCGGGCAGGGCGGGGCGCGGCGCGCCGCACCGGAGGCCCGCAGGGCCGCGGGTTCAGAATACGTGTCGCGCACCCTGACGGCCGGCCGGCCGTCCGCCCGTCCGGCGAGAGACAAATCGCCGCGACCGGAGCAGGCAAAACGCGGACCGCAGCCCGCGGGCGCCGATTTTGAGCATTAGTGCTCATTAGGGGCACGGCCGGGCACGGCCGCCACAACTCTCTTCCGACATGTTTCCCCTTCGCGAACACCGAACGAGCACCGCCGACCCCGCGGGACTCGAAAGATGCTACCAAGGTCATCACCCAGACGAAAATAATTATCAAGCTTAGCGACCGGCTGCATACGCATTCAGCGCGGCAGATACGGGCGCCGCGAGCGCGCACACGCACACGCACACACACACACACACAGGTACGCACAGAGCTGCAGACGAATTGCACGCACCGCGCTGCATTCATTACGCCCCTCTCACTGGCGACACCTCGCGTGAGAAGAGCTCATCGCGCCGGCGTCTGTCAATGACCAGGGTGGTCCCGTTGTCGCTTCCGGAATTTACTCCAAAGGAATTGAAAAAAAAAATCAAGAAAAAAGAAAAATAACGGCGAGGCATGAGATGAGCACAGTCAAAGAAGTGCATTTCTTCAGAATCAGTCTCATTAATCCGAAACTCCTAACCGGACCCGGTGATTGGCAACCGAGCGCCTGCGACCACAAGGGTAGGCCAGCCCGCACGGCGCGCGCGTGTGCAGGTCTCGCTTGCCTACCCATCAGGCGCTTAGGGGGCAACGGTCTCCGCAAGAAGAAAAGCCTCAATTTTCTTTTTTCTTTTTTTGAAAGTGGTTATCGTCGCTGTCGGCCGCCCCCGCGGGGGGTTGGCGCGGGGGATGAGTGAGGAGGGGGGCTCGCCGGCGCAGCGTCAAATTTGCAATTCCTTTCTTTTTAATGTCAGCGTGCAAGCAGCGGCAGCGTGCAGCGGGGCGGCGCACGCACGCCGGAGCAGAGCCAAAAGGGATGGTGCACTCGTCTATCTGCGCTGGGGGCTATGTTCCCAGGCGCACGGCAGGCCCGGCCAGACCAGTTGGCGAGCCGTGATGGCATAACATGGCCGCCGCCCCCGCGGCGCGCACAACAGGCCCCGCAACGGTGAGAACACCGGCGCACACCGCGGCCGAGCGCCGCCCTGAACTTGAACTTTCTCTGTGCGAAGGTGATCGAGTTTAACTTGTCTCGCCCCTGTGTGCGCGCGGCGGGGGAGCGTGGAGCGGGACGGGACAAGGGAGGGGGGGGGGGGGGGGGCGGGCGCGGCGGGCGCCACGGTCCGTGCCCCCAGCAGGCCGTGTGCAACCGTTACTTAACAGGCGCCTCGGGAAAAATTACAAGATTTACGCGATGCTCGTATGAGCGTGAAGCACGCCCGCTTCCGTCCCTTCCCGCCCCCTCCGCCGCAGCCCGCGAGGAGTGCAAAACAATGGCCGGCAAAAGAGCGCGAATTAAGAGGGATACCGATTTCGCAGCCGCAAAGTAGCGGTCTACGACGCGTCCGTGTCGACGGCGTCCTTCCTCAACACGTTGTAACGTCGTATATTCTTGTTGTCATCGACAAAAAAAAAACGACTATGCGTCGCAAATCCTGTATCAGACGCCATTCTATATCGCGGCGTCAGAGATGAGGGGGAGGGGGGAGTATCCCGTGTCCAGTAAGCCATTCCATTCTGCGCCGGTGCACAAAACACTCGAGCCGGAATGCAAATGACACACGCGGCCCCCGCGGCCACACGACCCGCGCTGCCGGGCGCCGCTGCCGCCGGGGGAGGCGCGCCGTCCGTCCGCGGGACCGATGAAGTGCGATGAGGAACGCAGCGCCGCCGCCGCTCCTTCCACGAAGCGCCACCGAGGGGGCGCCACCGTCGGGACGAGCCGCTAACTAATGCGGAATCCACGCAAATGGAGACAGGCCGGCGAGCTTCTGCGCGCGCGGGGAGCAATAGGGGCGGCATGATGGATGGCCTCGGAACGAATTAGTAAAAGATGGGGTGCTACTGGCAGATTTACAGCCCCCCGCGCGGAGTGCAAGAAGGAGGGTCCTGATTGGAAAAGTGCCGCGATAGGCCGCCGCGCCTCCGCAAATCCCTTCGCGCGGCCGCGGCGCATGCAGCGAGTGATGCAACGAACAAAAGCCGGCCGGCCGGCCGCGCGGCGGCAGGGTCGATGCTCGCGCTCGTGCCTAGGGTCAGTATAAGGCCGGATGAGACAAGGCGTGAGAGGACACCGCACGTACGGCATCCCTGGCCCGCGGCCATGTTTATACACGGGGCGAAATGAATAACATCAGCCGGGCCGCGCCGCCCCGCGCCGCCCCTGGCCGCCTGCCTGATGCGGCCACTCGCTATAACTTTCTTTGGCTTTTGCGCGACGACATCGAAAGTAATGGGGTAATCGTCATGGCCAAGGGTATGCGGGGCCTCCGAAGGGGTCCGAGAGGGTTGCACGGCGGGGCGGCGGCGGCGGCGGCGGCGGCGCCAAGGCCGCGGCGACGGCCGCGGAAGCCGCGGGGGAAACCGCGGTGAAACGGAGCGCCCCGTCATTCTGGTGCGAATAGAGTCATTTTCGCCAGCAAAAGGAATCCATTTTCATCGGGCCAGATGAGCAGGTTGCCTGCGCTGCACGACGACCCCGGGGGCGAGACCCGGCGAGACCCGGCGAGACCCGCAGACACTGCAGTGCGGCCATCGCGCCCCGCATTTACTATTCAATTACTCGATTCCAGTCCGCACTCGAATTACCTGCCGTAACACTCCATCACGCGGGGGTCGTTTTGCGGGGGGCCCTGCTACATAAGCCATTGTCCCCTGTGCGCACCCGCATCTCCAGAGCGGGCTCCTAAGTCACCTCCTCGGGACACATTTGCATATCGGCGCATAGGGTGCGGAAATGCGAGGATGGTTATTTAACTTGACCCTGTCGTCCATTCGACATTATACAACTCCATTAATGGAGGAAACCGAAGTATGCGCGGGCTACGTACCCTACGCACCGGGATGCGATGTAATTAGCACGTGCCAAACACTGGATTTGCCGGGAGCGCCTAAGTGCAGCCGCGTACGTACCTGAAATCAGAGGGAGTAAAAGGGTCATTAAATGGATAAGGCAGAGACACGGTACTCAAAACATCCCGCAGCGAACTGTGCCATATCAGTGGCTTATCAGCCGAGCTAGACTTAAGCGTCAGTCGGCAATTAAGAAAACGACCTCTCATATTCTCAGGGACCGTCCCAAAGCGCTCCTTGCACGGTAAACAAAATTATCCAAAACAGCGTGCAAAAGGAGAAGACGATAAGAGCAGCAAAACGAGTAGGGTAGGGGGGCCCATACTGGACCCGCGAACCTCAAGATCTTGGAGCGGTACGAGCGGTACCCCATCTCTTATTAAATTAGTCGATCGTTCATCAATCGAAATACCACACAAAGTGTGGTCGGGGACTTTATCTCAAAACAATTAATCGGGAGGTGCGTCTGCGTGTCTCGGCGTTTTCGGGCGGGCAGGCAGGGTGAGAGGAAGAAGAACCGGATCTACAGGCGCCGCGCAGTACCCCGCTTCTCTTTTATTTTTGTTCATTTCATAGGACGCACAATCAGAGACACAGCGCCAGCGCTAAAACGGCTTTCGCGATGCACCGCGGGGCAGGAGACGTAGCACAACGCCCGAGCGGCGCCCGCAGCTTGACAGACGCACACCATCGCCATTACCATAAATGATGCATCGCCTGAAAGTAAAGGCGGACGCTTTCGGAGTCGTTTGGGCGCATCGATGCACTTTTACGGCCACAATCCGAGTTTGCCTCTTGATGCGGCAGGTGGACTACTGGTCTCATTTAGATGGCGCTGGAAGGGTTCTCTTTGCGGGGCGCCGCCAGCGGAGCGTATGCACGGCAAAGGCGCCCGTGGTGGAAGAAATCTCGCACGGGACTTTGCGTCCGGCAGCGATGGGCGGATATTGGGTGTACACTCCGGACACCCTCCACCTGCCTCCCACTCACCTCACACTCATCAGATAGCGATCTAAAGTAATCCTGCATCCCGACACTCCTGAGGCCCACACGCCCTGGACCCACCCACTCATCAAAACACTCATCGACTTCTCATCCCGAAAGAAAGCGCGCCACGGACTTGTGATGGTCTTCCGCGCAGTGACTCATTCACCGGCCCCTTCTCTTTCTACACAACATCGGAGTAAACTACACGACAACTACGAAAAAATGAAACTGGCTGGCTAGCCAGCCGTTCAAAAGTAAAAAAAAAAAACCGGCGCGTTGTTTACATTCTGAATGGCGAAACGCGCATTAAAACAGAAGTGGTCCCGCGCGAAGCTCATCACCGCAACGGCGCCGCGGCCTGGCGCCCGCCTTGCACTTCCGCGTCACCCCCGTTGTGGTATAAGTACCGCGAGAACTTTCCCAGAGATTCGGTCGCTGACCCATCCGACGTAACGAAGTGCAGCAACACCGTAACGTCGTCTTACGAGATCTAGATGGATGTAAATTAGGAGCAGCACTGACCGGCAGCGGGCTGCCGAATCATGACGTCAAAGAAACGGCACCTAACGAACCCAGGTATATACAGATTTAATGATGGGTATAGCGCGGCGTCCCCGGGGGTTCTCGACTAGAGTACTCTCCTCGCCGTCCACCCCCGGGAGTGTCGCTCTCGTGCCGTCCCACTTATCGACGAGGCTTTATTCTTCTTGACGGAACAATAAAAAAAAGAGGACAGAAAATTGAGGCGCATCTACATAAAGTAACGGGTCTGAGGACGGTAGCGGCGTGGCGCTGCTCTCCACGCCCCCACAGGGGCAAGGCCAAGGGCGTGGTCCATGGACCTTACTGAGACAGAGGAAGGGTGGAATCCAGCACAACGAAAAGGAAACCACATCCTAACTGACTCCCTTGTGCCACACCAAGTCATAAACTACACATCGACATGCGCACGTACACACACACACACACACACACGGCCCAGAAATGCATACGAGACAAAGCGCACGGCCCGGCGCACAATAAGAGCGTCAACGCCAAGGTATTCGGGGTCAGTCCGGCCCTAAACGGGGAAAAGTGGCCATGTGGGGGACAGCAGCCAATCAAATGGGCCTCAGAGGGCCTCTCAAAGGGCTCATGCCGGGCACGTCGCCAGAGGGCCTTAACGTCTTCACTTGCGGCCGTACTTCAACTTAATTCAAACGCCTTGCCCCGTGAATACCCAACAAGGCTCGTGTGTGCCAAAGTGGGCTGATGGATCGGCCACGCACAATGTGCATGCCGGCCGACGCCACCGCGCCGACCCTGGGGACCCGTCGTGTCGGGGACCTGTCGATGTATGAGTGCACGACGCGGAAGCGCACATAATAGGGCATGCCCACTGGCAGGGCAGTGGGGGCCTCCGCCCCCCACCGCTCTGCAGGGCCCGTACGTAAAGTGGAGGACAACTTCCCGAGCCCCACACGGTGGCGCCGGCCGCATCCCCAGGGCCGGGTGACATCGCTGACCCTTCGGTATACGACCTTGTCCAACTCGTCACGCCGGAATGACCTTGTAAACCTGTGCACCAGCCCGGTGCTCACCTCTTTACAGCTGGCTCGTCCCTTCTGCGATATACCGAGTCAAGACCCTCTGCGTTACCGACCGGGGAACATCTCCTGATGACTCTGGCCACTTTACGTTCCCCCAGGCGGAGACAGGTGCGCCGCGTCTCTCCTTCCGGCTGCACCTGCAGAGGTGCGACGTGCTCGCCGGCCGGTGCTGGTCCGGTTCGCGCGCTCCGGGACATTTGTTCGCGGGGGTCAGTTTACGAGCGCGGCCGACGGACCACGACACACGCCGATCCTTGACCCCGACGGGCGTGCCGACTTGTGCGGTGACGTCACGACGCAGCGCTAACAGCAATGAGTTACCATTTCCCGTGCAAAAGGGAAAGCATCCGCGTTATGCACGCCCGCCATACCGCCTCCGGTGTCCCGGCAAGGGGGCCCTCTCATTGCGGCGAGCAAATTTTTCCCGAGTCGAAAGCACGACGTACGTCCCGGTAAGCCCGTCCGTCACCTTCGCTGCTACTCGACCGGCATTCTTCGCCGACAGGAATAACAATGCCGACTCGTCCCCGCGTGCGCGATCAGCCCTTTTTTTTGTTGCACATAGTGAAACAGAAAAAAATGCGTTTTTGAAAAAAAAGGAGGAAAAAGATGGTGTCGCGTCCGGCCAACCGTGTGTCGCACGTCGGGGCGGCCACGCAGCAGCCTGGCTGGCACCGCCTGTCGGCCACCGCATGCGCCTCTGACTATGATTGCGGGGGAGAAAGGCGCTCTGGTACTCTGTAGCTCGGTCCTACGCCCTGCGCCGCACGGCATCCGCGAATTCGTCTTGAAAGGCAACCAAAAAGACGCAGATATTTTAAAAAAATAGGCCACTGCGATGTTATACCATGTGTTTTCTTTTCATCCAGGGACCAGCGGCAGCATTGTATCAGGTTCCATTACGTTAGCGAGGAATGCCAGTCTATCCGACAAAGCCCTCGCGGTGAAGAGTGAAATCCTCCGAGAAAACCACACGGCCGCGATCCGGCTACGCAACGATGTCATACTTCGACCGGGCGGTGCAGCCCACGAAAAAAACATCTCCCCGCGGATTTATTACAGAGGGGATTCGACGGTGTGGTGGTGGTGGTGGAGGAGTGGAGGACTTGTCATCACGGCGTGGTGCAGAGAAGAAGAAGAAGCTCGGGGCTGTCGGATGCAGCGCACACAAAACAAGCAGCACAAAAGCGGCGTCACATTCTAGTTAACAAGGACGTGCGACGCTAATGAGAATCATGTCGCCGCACGGGAGCGGGTCGGGAGGGGCGGCGTGCCTGCGAGGGGCCCCCCTCGTCATGACCGCATACACTAATCAGCGAAACACATCGCGGGGAATCATACCGATGCGCGGTCCGTACGTGATCGTGGGCCCCGGCCGTCGCGCCGTCCTTGTCCCCCTCGCGGTCACCGCGGGAGCGGTGCGAGAGAGAGAGAGACGGTCGGACCCCGCGGCAGCAGAGACAGCGCACGAGCGATGACAAGGATCGGCTTACGAGATGCATCGACAAACGACTGCTGATGAATGAACGGGCAGGACGCTGACCCCGCCGCCGCGCCACGCCCATCGACTGGACCAAAGGTCACGGCGCGGAGGCAGCAGCAGCGGCCCGGGCGACAACACGAGTGCGGGGGGATAAAACAAACAGTAAAGCTCACGGCGGCGAACGCTGCCTCGGATTTACGACCGGTATTGTCTTCATAAGGGATGAAATTGACAGTTGCGTCGGGGCAGTCCATCAATGAACGAGCGCGTCTTCGGCGTGCGGTCCGCCGAGCCGGCCGGCCGCGGCGGCGGCGGCGGGGGCATTCGCCGACTTCGCTCGCCGACAACCGCGGCGCGCGGAGCGGACCAGTGCATCACGGCGCACAAGTGCACACATTGCCGGTGGCCACGCTGAGAGGGGTGGTCAGAGAGCGGTCAGAGCCAACGAGCCCAGCGGAACGTTATGGGCTCACCAGCCCGACGCCCCCCCCCCCCTCCTCCGCGCGATATCCCCTGGCCCAGGCTCTCGTCCAGCCGCGTCGCTTGCCGGCCTCTCTCTCTCTCTCTCTCTCTCTCATTCTATCTCGACCACGCCGCGCCACGCCCGCAACGCACTGCGCGACCAACATTCATTAAAATCCATTCCCCCGGCGGAATGTAGCGAAGCACTTGGACGTGCACGCGGCCGCGCACGCGCACGAGATGTTCGGGCGGGGGAAGATGAGACGTCGGACTGCAAGGTGCACGCAAAAACTGCCGTGACTAATGAACGCAGTCCGATGCAACGTCACCTCGCCCACCTCGTGCTGCAGAACGCCGTGCACACACACACACACACACACACACGGGACCGAAAATTCCAGAGAGAAATCGGGAACGGGAAAGGGATCGGGCACAGATTAGTCACGAGGATGTCACCCATCCCACGGCCCTCGGCCCCGCTGCTGGTCCCCCTGGGCGACACCCACCCTCCTTTTCCAGCGCCGGGTGTAGTTCATTCGACAAGACCACCTAGCCATGTCGCTTGCAAATAAGATGGACCCCGTGTGGGTCGTGGGGCAGGCAGCACACTGCGGTAGCGGGCCGGGGGCCTCCGGTCGGGGGCCTCCGGCCGGGGCCAGCAACAGCAGGCCAGGAACGACTTTGGTAGCGGCACTGATTGGGAGGCGGTCTCACCGCCGCCGCGCCCTTGGCATACCGCCTGGCGCAAATCATACGGGTGCAGAGCAGAAGAGCTACAATGTGGACGCGTTTAGTGCATGCGAAATGTAATATCCGGCTTTCACCTCAAACGAATAGTCCTTCATCGGACAGCGAGAGGGAGAGGGTTCTCTGACACGAACGCGAATCGACGTGTAGACCGGCAAAATTAAAAAAAATGGTTGGATCGGGCGATCGGACAAGGCGACGCAGAAGAGGGCGCTGCAGGCGGCCGCTCCCGCACTGTCGGCCGGTCACGGTGACTTTCCGGTTATCAGTCCGGAGCCACGCCAAAAATTATAGATCGGGGAGATAAAGGCCGCGGCTAGAGCACAATAAAACAGAGCCGGCGAGTCAATCAAGGCCCGCGTTCCCAGGCAGCCAGCGACCCTCCCGACATCGACAGGGTGCCGGAAACGCTGGTCACTGTCCACACCCTGTCGCGAGGCCGGGAAACAAAACGAGCTAGTCTGCCCGCCGATCACAATTTCTTTTGCTTTCGTTCGTTCGGCCCGAGTGTCCTTTCCTTTTGCCGCGCCGGAGCAGGCAATTATCACATGGCGCAAGATGACGTCAGATTGTTACGAAGGTTGCGCGTTCGGTTCGACAATGGCAAAAGGCGGTGGCGGTGCATTCCTGCGCGGCGCCCGTGCCGTGCACTCCTCCGGCCGCACCGCACTGCACCGCGCCGCGCACATGCGCAACCCGTTACGTTTCGCACCGACTCCCCATTCATCACCAGGCCAGTCGTATCGTAAAACGTCTCAGCGGCGCGGCCAAAGCAGGGGCGGAACCGGAGAAAGGGGACGGACAACACGTACGCCACGCCCCGCGGCCGTTGGACACCGCGCCGCACACTGCGGACAGAGTGTAGGCGCGGGTGCGTGGCGGGCCGCGCGCCCGGGAGAAACGAGGCGAGGAACCGCGCCGATTCGAGTGCGTTTGGAGCAGCGTTCATATAGAAATCTAGTTTCGGAGACCAGTTATTTGTTCCAATAAAATGTTTCAACGACGGAGGAGGAGAGTTCCCTCACAGTGTCCACGCACGACGCCCCCGACCGGTGCATGGGAACTACGACGCCCGAACGGCGGCAGCAGCGGCAGCAGCACCAACGCCAAACGCCCCGGCGCAGCCTGCAGCCGCCGCCAACGGCACCGCCGCCCTCGACGGAACGAAAGAAATGATTCTGCACTCCCAATAAAAATCAACGGCCCTGCCAGATTTAGCACGCCCCGCCCGTTAACCAACACGCGGGGATGAAGATGTTGCCCCGGTGCTGCTGCTGCTGCAGCAGGCCCCGCGGCCCCCGGCACGGACGGCTCTATGCACAGCCACGTACCCGGCGCACCGGCCGCGCCACAGATACGCCGCGCCGCCCGTTTTCGGGGAGCGGGGCGGCGGGGCCGCATACCGCATGTTGTATACGTTCTGTCCAAACCCCCCCGTGCCAGAGGCCATCAAAATTGACGATACGGCCGCCGCCGACGACGACGTTCGGAAGCGCGCGGCGCGGGCCGTGCGCGGCCGGCCGGTCGGGCCCCCGCCGCCCCGACTTCTTTTACATGAGTTTTACAGGGCCATTACGTCAGGCGTGTTGTCCAGCCAAGCAGACGACGTAAACGGCACATTCCTCGACCGCGGAGAGGCGGCAGCTGGGAGCTTCCACCACTATCCGCGGGCGCAAAGACCCGCGCGACACCCGCGGTGTTGTGCCAATGTGCCACAATTTCCTCCCAACCCGGTTTTTGGACCCCCATCGGGGCTCGCCGTCGTGAAGGGCGCCGGCGCCTCGGCAGCGCCGGGGAAGGCGACGCGACTCTCCGCGGCGGGGGTCTGATCCGTCCGCCGCACGGAGACGTCTATTTTTATCGGCGCGCGCTCATTTGCATGCCGCTATCAGCAACACACACTTTCCCGGGCTTTTTGCCTCGTTCCCGGGACATGCAAAATGAATCCGATGGGCAGCCGGCGCGCGCAGCTACGGCCCCGCCGCACTTTGGGGCCGCATCAACCCGCTCCCCGGCGCGCGCGCCGCAGCCGCAGCCGCGCCGCTGCCAAAACGCGACGGCTTCACAGAGCCTGATCAAGTTCGATACAGGTTTTAATTATAACGCGAGGAGAGTCTCGGGGAGATTGGCATGCGGCCCGGCGGCGGCGGCGGCGGCGGCGTCTGCGCGGCGCAAGGGCGACGCGATGCGACGAGTCATCCATCCGACTGGAAGCGAAAGCGAGCGAGAAGAGGGAAGAGGCGAGCGCTTTTACCGAAAGGGAATAAAAATGATAAAACGAAAGCCGCTCGCACGCCGCGGTGAAACTTCAAATCGACTCTACGGGAGGGGCCGGCCGGGCATACATAAGCGGGCGTCGTGCCGTATCGCGTGCAGCGCCGCCGTCAATAACGGATAGGTCGCGATCGGCGCGAGAGTTGGCGCGGCCCCGGCCCACCTCGGGCGATGTCTCGAAACACGCGGCGCGACACACGACAACAACATTGAAAAATGGACAGCGCGACGCGCTTCAAGGAGGAAATCGAAAATTTTTGGCGTCGTACGCGCGATAAGAGTGTGTCTGCGGGGGAAAACTTGAATGTTTCTGGAAGCGCTTCATCGGAACGTGGGCGACGATCCACCACAACTGCCCCCCCCCCCCCCCGCATAAGAGTGAATGTGTGTACGCCGCGCGTCTAAAGAAGAACAGAAGCAAAAGGGCCTTCGCAAAGGTTGTACTGCATAAGCTGTGTGCTTTCGAAATGATTAGTTTTCGTGATGGCAGCAGACTGCTTGCGCGTGTCCACGTCTCGCGGCATCGGCCGAGGTTAACGTCGAAAAGCAATAGCAGTGCCCAGGCCATTCCACCCATAATAACGCCGCATGGCTCTGCCGGGGATCTGATTACACGGGTGCCCATCAGCGGCCGGCTGGTGGGGAGGGGGACACCCAATGACTGGACCGGCACGATTCAATCGATGCATTCGCCCTCACGCAGACAGCCGTTTCACAAAAGGCTGCGCTTCGTCGGGGCCCTCCATTCCGCAAGCCTCGTCACGAGGCTGCCACGTGCATCATGTTGTGTCCCCTTCTTAAAAAGGAGAGAGCGGATATTGCTTTCGCCAGTGTTGACACGACGGCAAACTCGCGTAGTGAAGGTACGAGATGTTATCAGACGCTTGTCAGATTTCGACTGGCATCCATGTTTCCAGCCGGGCGACACATCGCACGCGCCTGTATACCCCCCCCCCCTCCCTCCCCCTGGCCTGATGAATCAGTGGTCAGATTCGAGTGAAAACGTAAAGAAAATACCAAAAGCGTTGTACTAGAAATAGTAAAAAAAAAAAACTTCGAAGAACAGTTAGCCAAAAATAAAATGTTGAGGCAAAGGCAGAAATTTTTTTGCAGTAGATTTAGCTACGCACATGACTAAAATTAAACCAACAACCTGGTATCCACACATATAGTTTATGTCTGAACAATGACACTTCAGGAGCGGGCAGCCCGCACTAAACACTTGATGTTATTCTGTGACGAATTTCGTTAGGAGGGCCATCTCAAGATGTTATAAAAAGATAGGAGCCAGGAAAGAAAACATCTAGCACGGGTCCGGGTGCAAATATAAACGAGGAAGATAGTTCCTTTATTCGCCTTCAACTCCATTTTAACAGGGACAAGAAGTGATGTGCCGTTTCGCAAACAAGTGGAGCGCCCCAACAGAACGTGTTCATAGCGAGCGTCGACGCAGCGTGGAGACCGGCGGAGACCGGAGGAGACGTAAACTAATTCCATACGAAAGTCATATACATGGTCTCAAATAACCACGTCGCTAGCCCCGGTGCCCCAGACAGGCAGGTAGACGGAAAGTAATTAATTCAAATCAACGATTCTAAACGAGAGTAATATACCCATTGAGATAGAAATACGGTTTTGATACAATCCCCAGGAACGCATTTGCAAGCATTAACGAGCGGGGAATCGCTGTATTAAAAGGCTGCCCACTTTATTACGCGGGCTTGACGACTGCCCGGAGCCCTGGAGCCGAATGAAATGGAATGAAATACCAGGTCTGGTTACATTAGAAACAAAGTTTGTGCGGACAGCGCATCCGGACCCGGCGGAGGGCCGTGAATTCAAGGCATAACACTTCGCAATCCCCGTATGGGGGTCACTGCATACAACTTCAAACCGCACTTCGAGCTCCCCTTTCCGCGCCTGCATTTTTCACACATTCCAGCGTAATTCAGAAGTCGCCGCGGCCGATCCGACAGCGCGAGCCCGACAGTGTACCCCGCGGCGCCGCCGGTCCCGGGGACGAGGTTGCCGCTCCCGCCGCTAGATGGCGCTGGGATCAGACGGCCCGTGAGCGGTGACCGAGCCGGCCCAACGGCGCGTTGCACCTGAAGGACGAGGTTTCGCGGTGCTTATCACAGGACGCCCCCACCGCGCTGCTTCGTTTGGAATCAGCTACGATCGTGCATCGAGCACTGCGGCCGCCAGGCGTCAATGGGGATCTGAGTCCGGCACGTTGTTCAGACGGGCGCCGTTGAACGCCAGTCCAGCTAAACGTTCGGGGCCGACCGCGCCGTCACCGCGACTGCAGCGGCTGGCTGAAGTTTGAGCGCGCCGACTGTGCAGAGGGCCGCGCACTGTAGCGAGCGCCGCCGGCCGTCGCGTCGCAGGCCCGCCGCCGCCGCGGCCGCCGCGGGCACTGCGGTAGCCGCAAGACGCCCCAAATCCCGCGACAAGGCGGCCTGCCCTGCCGGCCGGCCGGCGGCGCCCACATCGGGGGTCACTTTCTCCGCCATTTGGCGTCCCGCGTCGGCGTGGCGGGGCGCGCGCTCCCAATATCTCACGTCACGCGAGTGCACCGCGGAGACTGCAACGCGCGGGGGCACGGCAGCGCAGCGCTGCGCCGCGGGGGTAGGCACGGCCGGCGGGCGCGGCAGTGCGGCGGGCCGGCCTGCCCGACGGGCGCCCGCGCGGCACCGGGTAACCGGGACCGACCACGGCGATGAAACCATCACGAGGAAGCAGCCGACATTTCGCGGACACCGGAGAGAGGGGCCGCGGCCCGCTCCGCCAACACAGCAATTGTTATCATTAGCGGACTGTTAATTGAAAACATTCTAATTATCCGCGCGCCCGTCGTCAGCGCAGCGCGGCACGGCGGACCACTAACGGACCCCTACTACCACTACGAGCCCGGCCGCCGACCGGTCGCCCGGCCGGACCCGCAGCATCCTTTCCCCTCTCTTCTTTCTCTCGCACGCGCGAGGTCCGAGCGAGAAAGAGAGAGAGAGACATGGCACGTCGCAGAGGGAGCCAGGACAGAGAGAGAGAGAGACAGAGCGAGAGAGATAGGTGACCTTTGGCGACATGGGCCACGACGACGTTCCCGATTGCCGGTGAACTCTGACCCCGCGCCTGGGCCTGCTGCCTTTGTACTACCGTGTCCAGGCCGGCGGCGGGGGCGGCGGGGGCCGCGGGGGCCGCGGGGGCAGCGGGGGCCGCGCGGGGGCCGTGCCTGCCCGGCCGTGTCGGGCTGCCGAACGCGTAGGTGGAGATGAAAACAAAAATTCTGGAGAGAAAAAAAGGGTCGAAAAATAATGAATTTTAAAGAAATCAGGTCCTGAGCACGGCTACTCTAAACCACCACATTGCAACTTCGGGTGAGCGGTACGCGTGTTGGTGCGGGGCTCGCTTTACACGGCGGCCCGAGTGAGTTGTCGTAAGCGCCGCGGCCACTGCGTCAGTAGTCGGCGCCGTGCCGCTCTCCCTCGGGGAGAAATATGAGCGGCGGTGACGAATGATTGATACACGCGAGGCGGCCGCGTGCGTAGGGACGTGTTCTCCGTCGCCCGGCCGCCGCCCGGCCGCCACCGCCGCGCTGTATCCGTTGTCCACGCAGAGAGAGAGAGACCCTGTTTCTAATAAATGCCCGCGCGCGCAATAATTCCGTTTCGACAGAGATTCTACAATGCTTGAATAATGTAGCGAACAAAATGGTCGCGCTTCCGCGAACGGACCTTACATAAAAGGGCGGAGGGAGAGAGCTGATTAAATAAATTCTGCGGCCGCGCCACCCGCGGCATGCATTTTATTATCCCCCCAGCCGGTAGGGGGCAGGCCGAGAAACCGAAGCGATGATGCGCGGATACGCGAAAATTTGTTTTCTTCTCTCTCTCTCTGTGCGCGGCGCGCAGGGGGCCCCGCGCGACAGCACCGGCCGCCGGGGTGGCGGACCGAATGCCAAACAGTTCCCTTTTCTTTTTCCTCTTTTTTCCATTTCTTAACCTTTTCTAGGAAGAGTCTCGCGACTGGTCGGCCGCCGGCGGCCCACCCCACTGATGCAACAATATTGGCAACGACAACAAGCGAGAGTGCGCCGCATAACAATAACACACGATCAGGCGAGGGGGGAGGGGGGGGGCGATTAAATTAACATCGTCGGCGCGGGAACACTGTTGGGGGGGAAAAGCGCTCCTCTCCGACACGGCCGCGGCCCCGCGAGCGGCCGGCTTTATGGCAGTGAAGCGGAGCGGGCCGACATGAGCGGGGCGCATCGCATCGCGGTCCGCCGCGTGTCGCCCGGCCAGCGACAAGCAAGATGCGAGCACCGCCCTGACATCACACACACACACACACACGCGCGCGCGCGCGCGCGTGTCAAAAGCAGAGCACGCACGGAGCGCAACGCCTCAAAGCCCCCACCCTCCCTCCCTCCCAGCTCCGTCAACTTACTATCACACACCAACGCGCATAGATCATAAACGCACTGCAGGACAAATGTACACAAAGGTGTACAAAAATGTACAAAATCACCAAAAAATCACCAATCTATGCGTGTTGGTGTGATAGTAAGTTGACGGAGCGTCCCGAAAGTCCGGACACAAAGTCCTCCTCTTTGGAGCGAAATCTTGTTGTTGTGGAGCTTTTGCGTGTCGATACGAAAAGGCTAGTCGGGCCCGGGGGGGTCGTTGTGTGTAAACCATCCGGACCCGCGCGCGGCGCAACAAGCCCAGAAGCCCGACAAGTGTGCCCTGCGCGCACAATGGGAGGCGGGAGGGGAGGGGGGGGGGGCTGAAAAACGTAGGGGACACTCTAATGGCGACCGCGGCCATCAATAAAGTGCGCCGGCAAACGAGGCAACAGCGCGGCCGATTCAAATGAGAGGCGAACCCTTCCCGGTGGACACCCTGCCCAGCGCGAGGCGGCGGCGGCGGCAGCAGCAGCTTCGAAGCCCGTCCGCCCCGCCTAATGTCTCGTCAAAGGGAGTCTCTTTCGCGCGCCAATATACAGAGAGAGAGAGAGAGAGAGAGAGAGAGAGGAGGGGGGGGGGGGCGACGGAGCGCTGCCCGCCGCGCCCGCCCGGCTCTCAATCAGCACTCCCTTCACTGTATTCCGATTCCCCGATACGCGATCACCTAACTGTTCCCACATTAACAGGCAAGAGCGGAACAGGGCACACGGCGGCAGCAGAGGTGGGCGGTGCGGTATGATATCTCTCTCTCTCTCTCTCCCCTTCTCTCTCTCTCCGTCTCTCCCTCTCTCTCTCCCTCACTGTCCCGCCGCCTGGTCTATGATGGTTCCGCGCACAACCATTATTACATTTAATCACAAGCATGGCTCGTCAGCTCGGGCCGGTGCGGCATCGCAGTAAACACACACACACACACATGCACAGAAGACAACACTATCGCCCCGTACCTCAGTCTTAACCTTCTCTCTCTCTCGCACGCACGCCCAACGCCACGAGTCGCGAGGTGCGCGCGCGCGTGAGAGCGAGAGAGAAGACCGAGTAATAACACGGTGCTTCGGACGCGCGCAGTCAGCGGCCCCCGAGTCGGCCCTCCTCCGCGTCGCCTTTTCAGAAACACGGAATGTAATCCGGGACGATAAGTAGCCGCTGCGGCCGGAACTAATCTGGAGTCGGAAGTCGTGCCCAGGGAAGCAGAAGCTTGAAGGTGTTTTATCACGGGAAAAGCAGTCAATTTTTCCTGTCGATTCTGTTTTTTTTTTGTTTGTTCTTGCTTTTCTTTTGACCGTTCATACGACCTCCTTCTATCCGGGCGCCCCCATGCAACGTTTCTCACGGCGCCGAATCCCAACCCTGTCGACGCCCCCCCGAGGGCCCCCTGAGGGGCCCCTGAGGGCCGAGAGATGGACGGCTGGCGCCCCGCGCCGCGGCTGACGCGCCGGTAAAAATGACCCCCGCAGCCGAAACTGGGACATCCGCGCCCCCTCTGTGGTGACCGCCTGGGGTAACGAACCTGCCGAGAAGGCCGGGGAGCACCGCGACACGCGGCTATCATAACATTGTCCTATCCCGGGTCAAAAAAAAAAATACAAACGGGAACGATGGTTCATTACGCGTGGACGACATGCAGCAGTGCATCCCGAAACCGCTACACCCGCGTGCTCCGCGCGCGCGCGCACAGCGCTAATCTTTCGGTCAAACAGGCGCATGCAATCTGTCCGTCGGAAGACTAATTACAATACCGAGTGAGCACCGGTGCGAGCGATGCATATCGGCGACTAGTGAGAGGTCCGATGTGTGTAATGATGTGCATTGGGCCGTGGCGGGCCGCGGTGCCGCGGTGCGCGGGGGCAGCAGCATCGCCCCATTGTCCCGGCTGCCCGCAGCGCGCCTGCGGGTCAGGCCGGCCCGCCGGACGCGGCTGCTCGGCGGGGCTGCCTACCCGCCCCATCACAGGCGCTCGGTGGACCGCGCCGAAAACACACGCGCTGCGATCGGAGCGGCTGCTGCGGGTGCAACTTTCTGGAAATAGCTTCGTGGCGGTGTGCGGACACGCGATAGTACTGCCGATAACGATGATGGGTCCGGTGCGGTGCCAATAGAGCGGCGGCGCCACCGCGGCGCGGGCACGGAGCGAAAGAAGATAGAGAGACGCGGGAGTTAAAAGTCATCAAACCGCCCCGCGCCACACCTGCAAGATATGCCAGTTTGGCACACCGCCCCGGCATCCCCCTCCTATTGTAAAAAATAAAAATAAAAAATAAAGAGAAACACGGCATGTGATGTCAGAGGGGGCGCTTCATTACGGGTGCCTTGTTGTTTGCCTCCCCCCCTCACGACTCCCGCGCAGGCCGCGCAGGGCGGCCGGGGTTAGGTCAGAGGCAGCGGCAGCAGCAAGCACGAGTGCAAAGAAAAAGCCGCACAGCACAGCCGCGGCAGCACGCGGCTGCCAAACAATTATATGCGCTCCGGAATGCCCCGGCGCCCTTCCCGTTTTAAACGCCCCCGACGCGGCGGCCTGCCTGTCGGGGGGCAGCCCGCCGGCCAGCCGGCCTCGGGGAGGGGCGCCCGGCCGGCGCCTTATGCCCCCTGACATCATCATCGGCCGGCCTTCCGCCGTGCCAAGGAATCCGCCGCCTTTCCCCCGCGCGCGGCGCCCCCAGCTCGCGCGCGCCCCTTTTTCCGGCTCTTTTCTTACGCCGCCGCACGTCTCACTTTACGCTTCACCCGTATATTACTCCCCGCTGCCCTCACCGCTATTGCTGCTTACCGGCAAAACTACTTATTATTAGCAAGAAGCTGCAAGGAACAGTACGGCAAGATTATGGGCGGACTATCGCCCGGCGCCCCTCCCGCTGCCCGGCCGGGCGTGCGCCCCCCCAAGCCCCGGCCCGACCAGCGCCTCCTTCTCGGAAGTCACCCGGGCTGGGTGTATCCCCGCGGGGCAACGGCGGCGGCGACGACGCCACGCGGTTAAAAAGAAATTCGCCGAGAGCAAGGGAGGAGGAGGATGAGGTTTACGGGGGTGTTTCCCTTATTGACCAGGTTTTAGAGCCCAATTAAAGACGCCTTTTACTCCCGGAGCCGTTACGTACACGGCGGCACGACCCATTCACTTATTAGGTTAAACGCAGCGGCAGGAAATCAGCGGGGCGATCGTCGCCTCGTCGTGCGAGAAATGTGTTGCAGGTCGGCCCCCTTCCGGGCCGCCCCCGGGCCGCCTCCGGGCCCGCCGCGGACCACACGACCAGGCCGCGCGGCGCCTGCCGTACAAACAGCGCGCTATCTGGCATCGCCTGTGGGAGCGGGGGCTCGAAAAAAACAACGACATTTTTCCATACCAAAAGGCGTATGAGGGACAAGACGAGCGCACCGAGGAGCACTGCGGCCCAGCATGCATGCGCCTCTCCGCGATGACCCGCGGCGCTCGCATTTTTGCTCCAGAAACGGGCAGCATCGCTATCGCATCAATCTGGCGCGCACTAAAATGACAGTTTACCGCGCGGCCGCGCATCCGGCGCGTATCCGGCGCTCGTAAAGGGCGGCTCGCATGCGCCTGGCACGCCTGCCGCACGCCGGCCGCACGCCTGCTGCACGCCGCCGCCGCCGCGGGAATCCGTCGGCCACTAAACTGCCCCCGCGGGGAGGGTCGGCCAGGCGGCCGGCCGCGGTGCGCGCCGTGTCCACATTTACAGCACGACGGCGAGCCCAGCCGTCCGTCACGTCACAGCCTTGCTACCGCGCGGGGCGCCGCTTCATAAGGCCTCATAAACAGCCACGCAAATCTGTTTCCCCGGCCGGGGACGACGCGAGGCGGCAAGCAAGCAGGCAGGCGCGCGCGCACACACACACACACACGCGCGCGCGATCCTAAAAAGCCCGCGCCGAGCGCCCCGTCAGAATTCCCACAGAGCAACGTACGGGCGGGGCGGGCCGGGGGCACGCAATCAGCGGCCGCGGCGGGCACTAAAGCGACTGTCACCCACCTCTCCTTCTCCGGGAGCGCTGCCGGCCGCGAGATACTTTAATAACAGACAGCAGCCCTCTGCGGCGGCGGCGGCGGCGGCGCGCAGGGCGTTTCCCCCCCGTGTTGTGCGAAAGGGCGAGTAAAGACGGCGGGGAGGAGGAGGGCGACGAGGGGGAAGGCGGGGGTCGTGTCGCAAGGCGCTGAGAAAGTAAAGTGTCGCCCGCACAATGGTCCGAGTGTGTGTGTGTGTGTGTGTGGCCACCGCCGGTGCTGTAATCGGGAGCGCTGCAGTGTAAATGAGGCCCGGGCAACACGGGCAGCGTGGGGCAGGTCCGGGAGCGCGCCGCCGACCCCGCCGGGCCGCTGCTGGCAACGACCGACGACGCACCGATGCCGTCGTCGCCTCGCAGAACTCGCGCTCCGCGAACGGGCCCGAAAGCGAATTCGTATAATCGTTTGGGGAAATTGAAATCCTCATAGCTTCTCGGCTAATAGCGCACCGGCGCATATTGAAAAACAAAAATTGTAGAGAGGAGCACTATGCCATCGTTTTCCCAAAAGCAGCATTACCAGCACCAGCGGTAGCTGTTCATATATCTATATATATAAAGTGCAGGCTGAAAAAGGCGATCCCACAAATTATAAAGTGGTTGCGAGGCGCTGGGCGTGGCCGGCGGCTCTCTAGGGGGCTCTCACGGGTGCGAGCGGCCCCAGCGGCGCAAGCCGAGCCGAGGGAAGCGAAGCCTTCCCAGTCCCCGACGGTCCCCCGCGGCCGCCATTGTGTTACCGAAATGACGTGACGACGATGCAATTACCACAGTGCAATGCAAAAGTGCGTGACTACTTTTTAATTTTTTTTTTTCATTTTTCCAAATGGTGTCTTTTTCCCCCCCGAACGTGTGTGAGTGTGTGTGACGTTGGGTGTGGGTGTCTATGGAATTAGCGCACCACAACGACGCCGTAGAGGTGGCTACATTTATGAAAATAACTACACCTTTTCAAACACAAGAGGTAAGAAAAAATTAGATGACTCCATCAGGAAAAATGCAGATCTTTTTTTTTGTTTTAAATTAGGAAAAAAGTCACAATGTTGTAAATGTACGGTAACGCGAGTGAGGGACCTCGCGGCCGGCCACCCCGGCGGCGGCGGCTGTGGCCTGCGCGGGCGCCCGAGAGCCGCGCGGCGGCCACCGCGGGGGGACTCGCGGAGGTCCGAGCGTTATGTCGTTAATGGGGAACGATAGTGCGGGGCGGCGCATTAACGTTTCCGGCGCTCGTTACCGCGCCGCGACACCGCTCTCGCACACCGCTCTCGCACAACGCTCTCGCACAACGCTCTCGCACAACGCTCTCGCACACGCTCTCACACACGCCCCTCGTCTCGCCCTCCGCAGTGCCGCCGCCACCGCCACCTCCTTGGACATCGGCCAACACCTGTTTCCCAGAAAGCGCCCCACTCCGAGTCAATCACAGGGGGGAGCGCTGCGCCCCGCGGGGCCCCGGGGAGCCCCCGCTGCCGCCGGACACCCGGCGCGGCGGCGGCGCGGCAGCGGCGGCATCGGCGCGCGGCCATTGCACCTGGCGAACGGATTGACAACGCTGCGAGCAGCGGGGCGCGGAAACAAGCAAACATGCCCGTAATTGCAGGGATAGGGGGACGCCGGCGGACGAGTGTCCCGCGGGGCGTCCGACGACGAGAGCGTCGCCCCGCGTCGTCCGAGGCGACGCGAGGCGGGGCGCGTTCCACACGGGGCCGCATCCTCCGAACGGCGTCGTAACATTTCTGATTTGATGGGGAATTCCGTGTCTCCACCGTGTCGCCGGACTGCTATCGCCTGTTCCGGACAATTTTCGGTCACCGAAACGAAGCAGAAGCGAGGCACGTCAGTCAGTCGGAGGGCGGGCGGTGCGCGCGGTGCGATGCGAACGCCACTCACTGAACCAGTTCTCCGCTCATATTCGTCGTTTCGACTAGTGCTGCTGCTGCTGCGAGCCCGTGCTACACGCCGCCCGTCCCGGCCCGTCCCGTTACAGCGGCGTCCAGCCCTCTTCCGTCCCGGGCCTTCAATCATGAGCGCAACGGGAGCGGCGTCGGATGCGTTCAACTGCAGCCTCTCCTGGTCACAGCGACAGCCCCGCGGCAGCGGACCACACCCGAGAGAGCGCCGCCGGTAGCGCTACACCAAAACAAACGGTGGAGAAAAAAAGTAAAAATTTAAATTTATGGAGAACAAAATACACCGGCCAGAAGGAGCCGGGCGGCGGGTCGCGCGCATCCCAACTCGGACACCTCGCTGAGCGGAAACCGACGGGGAAACCGGCGGGCGTCGGTGCGGGCTGCGAGTTGTCGATTCGATGCGACTAAGGCACCGCGCGAGGCGAGCGAGAGAGAGAGAGAGAAAGAGAGAGAGAGAGAGAGAAAGAGAGAGAGAGAGAGAGAGGGAGGGAGGGAGGGAGGGAGGGAGAGAGAGAGAGAGAGCGGGAGGGAGGCGCGCACTCTGTTTGAACCATTGTAACGGGGCCCCAAGCCGAGGCAGCGGGGTCCAGGGCCCGGGCCGGCCGCTGACTGTGCCACACTGCGCCGTGGCCGTGGCCGTGCCGTGGCCGTGCCGTGGCCGCGCCGTGCCGAGGCTGGCTGGCCTGGGACGGCGCTCCGACAGATAAGGGCATGCTCTGTAAGGCCCTTGCCAGCCCTGCATACGGTACTGCACGACAAGTGATGGTCTGGGCTGGGCGGGCTATCCACGGGCACCTACTCGCGGGGGGACGCCCCGGCAGCGTGGCTCCGGACAGAGGCGCCGCCGCCGCCGTGGCCGTCGCGGCGGCCGTCGGCGCCCGCGTCACCTCAAAGGACTCCCCGGCGTCGGCGGCGGCCCTGGGACCCTTCCCGTCGGCGGCGGAAGAACCCGCGGGGCGGCGGAGCGGGAACCTTCTGGCGCCGGGCAGAGGGCAGACCCGCGACTCGCGTGCACCGCACTGCATGCTGACGAGGGGCACGATACCCAGGGCCATCCCTCCCCAAACAGGGAAATGCAATAATTGGTGAGTGCGATGCGCTCGGCCGGCGCCACGCCACGTCACGCCACGCCACGCCAGGCTGCGGCGAGCTGCACGCCGCACGCCGCCGTGGGATCGCCAGAGTTAGTAGGTCACAGGGACCCGCGCGGAGGGAGGGACGAAGGGCTGCACTGTGTTTCATTTGCGTTCGAGTGATAGGGTCGCACGGGCCCGCATCACACACACACACACACACACACTGCTCGCACGCACGCGTACAGAGACCTGGAAATAACGCCATACTCAGGTGGGCGCGCGCCGCCCCAAGACAAGGGGTTGTCATTAGGGGTCGCAGCGATCGAGAGCACGACTTGCGTCTCATCCCGACGCAGAAATGAGTCCGACCAGAGAGGCACGACGGAGTCACACACACACACACACACAGGAGCGGGGAGAGAGGGGGGCGCGGAGGGGTCGCCGCGCTGGTTGCCCTCTTGACGACTTAATCGCACTGCAGGCCGTATCTAACCCGCCGCGCCGCTCCGCGCCGCACCGCGGGATAGCACGCGGCCCGTGTGCGTCGCCCTGCTGCGGGACACGGCGCACCGCGACACAAGCGAAAGGGGACCGCGGCCCCGCGGCCCCGCGGCGCAACTCGTAGCGCGCGAGGGAACAACTTCGTTATTCGAAATCGAATGACGCGACACGGAAGCAACGGAAGCACCCGGGTGCCTTCCCCGCGCATGACAAATATAAAATCGCGTGCGGATGGTTTATTTTCCCCGCGGCGGCACTCACTGGAAATTGAAAACCGCCCGCCGCCGGTAAACGCATCCTTACGGGGCGCGTCTTGAGGCGGGGCCAAACATTCATCAGGGGCTCGAGCGGCCGACACGTACAGAGAATTATCGCCCGTTTCTCACACCAACCCCCTCTCTCTCTCTCTCTCTCTCTCTCTCTCTCTCTCTCTCTCTCTCTCTCTCTCTGGCTGTCCGTCTGTCTCTCTCGCTGCGTCCCCGCCTCCGCCTCGGCTAGCGGGCGCCGCTGCCGCCGCCGGGGGTCATCTGGGCGCATCACCGACTCCCCCTAAACGGCTGACCTTTGACAGATACGGCTCCATTTGAAATAATCGCGGCCAGCAAATAAGCCGCTTGCTGGCGCGCCGCCGCCGCCGCCGCCGCCGCCGCCGACCGCTTGCGAAGCATGAGGGACCGGCCGAGCCGCGAGGCCCCCGCCGCCCCGCCGCGGCGCCCCGCTCGCGAACGTAAGCCGCTTACTTGTTTGGCGACGCTGGGGGACAATTCATTGCGGCTGACGTACGCGCGTTTGTTGTTCCACTTCGGGTCCAGTGTCGCTGTAGGTTGTGCGGCCATCCATACCTAGGCGCGCGCGCCGCCGCCGCCGCCGCCGCCGCCGCCGCCGCCGCCGCCGCCGCCGCCGCCGCCGCCGCGCCGACACCCATCGTCCATCATCCGGCATAGTCCGGTTTAATACTCAATTTCTCGCGTATACGCGCGCGCATCATTCTGAAATATCGCCGGGGAGAAAACGCGAAACGCCACCCTTGCCGTGTTCTTTTCCTTTTATTTTTCGGGCCGGATGTAAGCAACGGCGGCGAATAGTGAGAAATATGCGGCTCCGGAGAGGAGCTCCCGGCAGCCCTCCTACATTCCCCCCTCGCTGCTGCTGCTGCGTATTTTCGAGGAGGTCGTGAATCACTCCTCCTGATCTGCTTCCACTTTGCTGGCTATCTCTATATGGCCTGACAGACGTCATTACACCGCGAATGCGAGCATTTCGATTACGAGAGAGAGAGAGAGAGAGAGAGAGAGAGAGAGAGAGAGAGAGAGAGAGAGACGCTAGATATCGGGACCGGAACAGAATGCGGCCGGGGCCCGGTCGTCTTCTGCTAATTAGCCGCTTCCAAAATATCATGCCATAAGGGCTCTGGCCGCAGGGCCGGCGGCAACAGGGCCTCGGCCGCAGGGCACCGGCCGCAAGGGCTCCAGCCGCAGGGCCGCGCCGCAGGGCCGCACGCCCTGCCGCCACGCAATTTGTGAGAGCCTTATTAGGGAGCAATCGGCTGGAAACTAGACGAACCGGGCAGCGCTGGAGATGGCCATATTGCTGTCACAGTCGTAATGGCCTTCGGCAGCTCGTCCGCACACTCGAGGGGTTTCCTGCAGGAAACGGGAGGCTGGGCGTGGACCAATTAGAGGGGCCCTGAATCGTCAAACGAAAGGTAAGGTCATAGTGCAAAGGGACACGAAAAAAAAATCAACACGCGGAGACGGACACAAATAAACGACGGTCGCAATCAGGCGGCCGGCAGCTTCTTCCGCGGGGTGGATTTTCTCGGGGGAACCGCCGCCGCCTGTCCGTCATACCCAGTTATTCAAATGGGGAAGGAAAGCGAAACGCGGGCGGGCAATTACAATAAAAAGATAGGACGACACTTGATCGGCTTTACCCCCGCGCGCGGAGCGATGGGATTGACTGATGTGTGTCGCGGGCTAGTTGTGTCACTCCCCCTGGGGGGCGCAAGGTGAAAACAAGATCCTTGTGTTTCAACTTTCACACCAGCAGCGGGCACTGCGGCTCGCGGTCACTTAGTCCCCGCACACAATGCGCCGGAGAGGAGAGCGCGTCAGGCGGAAACGCGGCGCAGTCCTGTCTGGCCGCCGCGGCGCTGCCCCACTGCCCCTTCTTGCCCCGTCGTCCCCGCGGCCTAATGAGCCCGGCGCGGTAGCGGTCAAGTGCACGGGGGGGGGGGGGGGGGGGGAGCCCCTCGGGGCAGACAGCACATCAAGCCGTCAGCGAGCCCTCACGGGTCATTCCCGTCCAATCCGTAACGACGCACTCACACCCTAATCCCGTGTGTCGTGTCGTGCCACGCGGCGTCGGAGCGGGGCCCGACAGCAGCACCAGCACTGGCAGCGCGGCTCGCCGGCCCGCGGCGCAGGAGTAATTCAGGTCCGGAGATTCGTTCGGAGCTTCGGTATGAAGTGGAACTGGCCCTCCGCCGCGGATGATCCCTTGCTCTTGGCCGCGAGCCCCAAAAGCGAACGCGGCCGACGGAAGCTCGGCGCGCCCTCCGGGCTCCGCAGGGGGTTGTCAACGCGCGCGGCCGGGGTCCCGGGGGGCCGACAGCTCACACGGTTCCATTCGACACGGCCGGCCCCGTTAACTAATAACGCGCGCCCCACAATGGTAGCGCCGGGGTTCATTGAGCTCGGTTTTGGCCCGCGGGCGGGAAATCACCCACGGAGTTCACATATTGCACGAGATGACTCGAAGGTTTTAAAACTTCTTCGATAACCTATCCGCGCGGCCTGACAAGCCGCAGCCGCCACATTGTGGTGGCACCACAGTGATTACTCATTAATCCAATAATCTCGCGTAGCGGTATTTGGGCGCGGCCGCCGCCGGGGAGTCGACCCCAGGATCTGCAAAGAATGGGTCCGGCCCACGGCTGCAGACGCGACGCATTTTCCTTTCTATGGCTGCCCGCGGTACCAGTTTAGGAGGCCGTGCCCGGACGGCTTCTGCAAGTGAGACTGAAAAGGCCGTGTTTTTCTGACTTTACTCGCACCTGTCCCGTCAGGCGGGTTACCGCGGCCGAAGACCCGCCGGCTCACATTCACAGACCTAGATCTGGGCAAAAATTTCGTTCCTCACTCTTGCTTACTCAGAAACAAGTGTAAAGGATTCTTCTTTCTTTTGCCAGCTCGAGTACAGTCCAATTATTGCGACCCCATTTCACTGACGGACTCGAAAGGCTGTCACTGAGCCGGCTGACGGGGGTGTTTTTGTGCGTGGCGATCCTCCAGGAACATCATGACGACACTGCGCAGCTCTTGAGAAGGTCAGTGTCCTTGGGGCGGTCACACGCCAGCGGCCAGGAAAACAAACAGTTTTTCCGCTGCGAAAACGATATCAAATTGAAAGCTGGGGCCCACCCACCCAAAGACATTGAACCCCGCCTAATCGGTATGCTATCTTATTATTCATGAGGGCGCTGCACGCCCGCGATATGGTTTCCTTGGATGTCCCGAACGCGCCCCTTGGGGCCATATCTCAAAAACGCCTCCGACGGCCACCGGGCAAATGTTATGCGCGGCGCATACATTCCGACAAAAGTTTTACTTTTGTTATTATCATTTTCATCCCGTGTGTTAAAGGGGATAAATGCGCATACAAAGCTCCCCGTCTCGTTTTCTTTCGTCGAAAGACCACAGTCCGAAAGTGAGGAGGGAGGAGGGTGAATGGAGACGAGTCAGGTGCGAGGCGGAGGCAGGCGGCCGAAATAACTGGAGCAGCGTGGCGCGTGCCGTGGCGCGTGCCGCGGCGTCACAACCGGAATCGCCTATTACGGAATTATTGGCGGCGCCGGGCGGCGAGCGTTCGCCGCCCCCCGAACCTGAACCGGCGGCAGCATGACATAACTCGGCTGCGCGGCTCCGCTCGCCACGCCCGCTGCCCCACACGTTTGCTAATTTGCGGTGGGCCCCAAATTATACCCCCTCCCTGCCCCGCCGCTGCCACCGCGCCCCTCCCGGGGCCAACGACTGATCACCGAGGACGCGGTCAGTGTATCGTCATAAGTTAATCCCGTCAGAAGATAATCTAACTTACGGCGCCGACGGGCCACGTGACAGACCGCAGCTAGGACCGCAGCGGCCCGGCGTACGCGGCCGACGAAAAAAAAAATAATAATAAAAGAACACGAACAGAGAAGTACAGTTAGAACGGGAAGGGGGCACACAGTGCGCGAATCGAAAATTGCCATCACACGCGCGCGCGCACACACACACACACACACACACACACACAAAGAGTAGCAAAAGCAGAGACGACGTTCAGACCGTTGTCCGAAATCCCTATCATTTCATTTTCTTTTTTCGGAATCCCGCCGGCACTGTGTCTAAAGCTAATGATGAGTTTGGCGTCGCGCGGAGAGCAGCAACCGAAAGTCCCGGGATGGGGTTCAAGTCTATCATTCAGCGGTTCTGCCTCGGTATGTGAGGGCTCGGGCTGCGCTCGGACCGGCGGATGCGCATGCGGCGAGACTGCCGGCATCATTTCTAACATATATTTTTTACAGCGCTTTTAAAAATGAATGCATGCGTATATTTAAAATGATTAAAACAATGAGGGCCCTGCCGCCGACGCCGCCGCCGTCCCGAAATGCCTCAAATTCCGCATTCAGTCTCCCACGATGCGCGTCCTTGTCCCGGCCGACGCCGGTGTCTCCCCCGGCAATAAGGTGTTTGGCTGCGTCCGGAATACATTACCGATTGAATCGCTTCGCTCGTGGCGCTAAGCGAATGCAAAAGGCAAAGAAATTAAAGGACACGGCAGAGAGGACGACGCGCGCCGGACACCGATGCGCTCAAGGCGGCCGCATTACGGAAGCAACACACCAAAGCCTCTTAGCAGGCAACGCGTTCTAGGAACCACGCACCGGGGGGTACCTCCCCCCGGCCCTCCGGCCCTCCGGCCCTCCGGCCCTGCGGCCCTCCGCCGTGGCGCGCGCCCTGTCATGACAACCCCGCCCTCCGCGCCCTCCGACCCCTCGCGGGACCTTTCGCGACCCTTCGGACAAGGCGTGCGGACAATCATTATTCAAATCGCCGGCCGCGTTCGCGGAAGGCCGCGGCAGATTTGTACGGGGCCGCGCGCGTCCCTCTCGCGGGGGGGAAACCGAATCGAGGAGAAAGGGTGGGGCCGCCCGCCATGATGGCCGTTTAACACAGAATGGGAATGTGTCGCGGGGTGCGTGGCGCCGGCCGGACCGTCCGGGCGGGCGGTGCTGGCAGCTCGGCCCGGCCTCACCACACTACGTACGGGAAGCGGACAAATCCTTTCGGCCGCGGGCAGAGGGCCGAGATAACCTTTGTCATTCTTCGTAATGGAAGAAAACAAAAGGCCGGGCTCGAGTCGGCCGGCCGGGCGTTCGTCAGCTCCCTAGCGCCGCCCTCCGGAGACTAGGAGGTACCGTAAACAGCCACGCCGCCGCCGCCGCCGCAGGCCGGCGGCAAATGTGGCGTTCTAAGGCTTTACCAAACCTTACCGGCCAGAAGTACGACTCGACCGAAGCTCGGCGGGTGTTGGATTTCAGCTACCAAATACTGAGCGAGAAAAGAAAAATAAATCGCAGAGTTGAATCGCTCCTCAGGAGGCACTGACCGCTGTGCCCAGCATGCTGCTGCCACACTTCACAGGGGGCGGCCCCTCATTGAAATCGTGGCGTCATCGCCAAATTGAAGGCCTGATGAACTCGCACCACGCCGTTATACGCCTCCTTAAACTATATTCGACGTTTCGCAAGGGTCATTTCGTTTTCAAAGAGCCGCGCGACTCGTATCCCGCACTTCCCCTGCGGACCGCCTCGGGCCGCGATCGGGTCAACTAACCAACACGACCTCGGCGAAAGGACCGTTGCGGCTCGGACTTAAGGCAGCCACGCGAATAACGAGAAAAAATGGCAGTGCAGATAAATAATATGCTTCGCAGGAGCTGCACGGGACAATGCAAAACACGGGGACGACCCGACCCCGAAATACGAGAAGGGAGTACGGGAGGTGGCGGGGAGGGGCGGGGAGGAATTCGTTTGCGTTTTCCGCGCCCGTAGTGTACACGCGCACACCTTAATTTTATCTGCACCGGCGATCTGCCGAGAGAAGCGCGGGCCCCCGCTGGCTTTTCGCGCGCGCGCGAGCACACGTACACAAATTTAATGGTGTGCCGGTTTCAAATTTGTCCATTCAGGTCATGGATATCTAATTAGCCGCGTGTGTGTGAACACGACGGCCACGAACCGGCGGGGCCGCCGGGGGGGGGGGGGGGGCGTACACGGGGCCAACGGCACGAGCTGCAGATGGAGGATAAACGAAACAATCGGCACGAGATACGAATTGAGTCCCGAAAAAAAAAAGCACGCGCGCGGAGCGTTGTACTTGAAAGGTACCTCACAAAAGCGGAAGGGGAAACGGCAGCGTGGCGCGCCGAAAGCGCGGCCGCACATGCGGGCAGCCGCGACGCAGTGCCAGAGAGCGCTGCGGACGCCCTTGCCTCCTGTGACGGCAGGGACACAAAGCCGCGAGGGGCCCCGCGGAGCCAATCGCGGCCCGACTACGAGGACGGTTACAAATGGGACACGACTGCAGTGCACTGGGGCTCTGGGCCGCTCTTCACTTGCTCATCGGAATCTCTCTTTGTGTCCCGCCACGTCCATTCTCCGCCACTGCCGCCGCAGGCAACGACGAGAATTTGCGTTACAGCGCAGAAAAGCAAAGGACCCGCGTCCTCCTCTGGGCCGCCTCCTGCTCGGCCGGGAGAATGGAGTGCGAGGCAGCGGTGGCGGCTGCCGGCCACACACACCCTGTATATACATTAGCGTCAGGAACTAGCACTTGGAAAATAATCGGAAAATGCCGGCGCGAACGTTTATCCAATAAATTGTCGCGTCCGCAGCGCCAGATTTCAGTCTGTGGGCTTCACGACAATGCGAGCCCCTCTCCCCCAGCGGCGTTGTTGACACAAAATAAGAAGAAGCGAGCTCGGACGTATAGGCTCCGCTTTCGCATTCTCGCGACGCGTTGAATACTTTCGGCGGTCATTTCTGTTTACTTTCGACACGGCCGCACGATGGCATCGGCATGAAATCTTCTTTCCGTTTAGAGGCACACACATGCATGGGGAGGGAGGGCGCGCTGCTATGCAATTGATGCGCCCATGTACGAGGACATTTGGCCGAGGCCGCCGGGGCCCTCGGGAACATTACACGGGGCTCCAATAGGGTCTAGTGGTACCACATGGAAGGGGGGAGAGGACAGCAATAGAAAGTAACGTCCTATGGGAACAGTGCCGATCCCACACAGTGGGTACTTGAAAGGTCGTTGCATGCCGAATGACAGTTGTCAGGTCGTCACTACAAAAAGGAAAACTGACAAGGGAGGGGGAGGAGGCCCTGTGCGCGACGCGGCTGCTCGGGTGCCTCCCTCCGCCCCGCCCCCTCCCCGCCTCCTCCCCGCCGCCTCCCCGCGCTGCTGCCGCCGCTGCCATGCGCAAACAGAGTGAGTAATTAGCAGAGGCAGGAGGCATTCCTCGGGTATCACTATTATCGGTATTGGCGCGGGGATATTTACTGCCGCGCTACCTGCCTCCGCCTGGCCGTTTTACAGCGCGCCGGCTGACCCCGCCGACCCGCACCGCTCCCCCGCGCCGGCCCCGCCGCTTACATCGGAGTGGGAGTGGCAGCGCCACTAAACTTGGAAAACATTTTACTAGAGTGCCAGATTTACACGCCACAAAACTACATTGGGGGGCGGCTGTAAACGTCAGCCAGAACCAACATCGGGTGCGGGGTGCGGCGGCGGCGTCCGATGCCGTCTCAATAACGTTGCCGACGGCACTTGCGACGGCGAAGTGACGCGAGGCCGCCGCCCCCGCAGAGGGTACAGCCAGCGTCGACAGTGGGGCCGTCGCCGCCGCCGCCGCCGCGGCCTCCGACGTACCCTCCCCTCCCGCTCCGTGACCTGGTGGACTAGACCCGTCGAGATCGACTCGCCGCCGCCGCCGCTGCGAGTATGTGGATTCAATTTCCATGTGCGGAAGGCACGCTGACCGACTGGCGGAGCGCGGCGCGGCGCGGCGCTGTGAGGCAGGTGCCGCGAGCTGCAGTGCCGAGAGCTGCAGTGCCGTCCCGGACGTACGCGCCGCGCCGGGGCAGCAGTGGCGGCTCCCCGGCGGCTCCACGGCGGCCGCCGCGACGCAAAGCGGCGCCAGCCGGGCATTATGCGGCGCGATGCGGCGCGATGCCATACGGCCGGGGCGCGTTCTGGGCAAACTAATCTCCCTCATTACTGGGCCGCCACCGCCGCCGCCGCCGCCGGGGGCCGCGCATTTTTCTCCTCCCCTCCGCGGCAGGCGGGGGGTGCGGGCCGCGGGGGGCCCGGCACTCATCGGATACCGGCACAAACTGCTCAATCACATCGCGCTGCATCACGTGTGTGCGTGTGTATGTGTGTGTATGCGGGACGACCCGCGACTGCCAGCGTCCTTTTTCTTTTCTGCATTCTAGTCCACCTAATCTCCGACTTCAAATCTCTAACTTCCCTCGGTGTGTGTGTGTGTGTCTCTCTCTCTCTCCATCTCCCGCCGCTTCCTACCCCCAAGCACGTCACGCAGCGATACGACGAGCCAACTTGAACGGCACACCGTTGAATATTCAGGAGGACTGAATTCTGCAATTAGAGACACACACACACACACACACACGTGGTGCGCCCGGCAGAATGGCCTTCCGGCTGGCCAGGCAGACACTAGGCGTACACCGCCCGGCCGCCGCCCCGGCCGCCACCCTTGGCACCGTGTACAGTTACCTCTGACATGCGACCTGCAACCGAAAAGGATGCGCGCGGGGCAACGCACGGCGCCGGAGAAAGAGAGGGAAAAAGAAAGGGGGGGAAATGCACCAGTCGGGTTAGTTGTATAGTTGGACTGCACTGCGGCGGACTTATCTCGGCATAATTTCTTCTCATTTACCACCGCACACACACACGCACACACACGCACACACAGGCCGGCGCAGTGCTGCAATTTAAATAGAAAAAAAGAGCTTCCCGCGGCCCGCCGCCCGAGAGTCATCTTCGCCGTCCTGCGTGCGTTTCGTCTTTGTCGCTCCCAATTGGCTCCTAATGAGTAGGAGCGCGACAAATATACACGGACGACGATTAAGTCCGCCACTCCCCGCCGCCGCCGCCGCCGCGCCCCGATCTGTCACGAGAGATAACGGGAGATCGGTCCACGCAGCGGAGCGCGGTGGGCACGCGGCGGCGGCCGCGGCGGAATCTCCGGGAAAAGGTCCGCGAAAGCGCCGCCGCGTTCGACATGTATGACGTGAGTATTCCAGCAGCGCCGTCGACTTGTACAAGGCCATCGAAAAGTGTTCCCGCTCGGGTCCGGCCGCTGGGCGGAGCGTCCGGCAAATTCCCCGCCGCCGCCGCCGCCGACGTGGTCGTCCAGCCCGGGGCGCCCTAGGCGCTATCCGGCCCGCGCCGCCCGCCGCACAGAACACGTCCCCCGAGCCCTCCGCTGCATCCGCTCGCTTTTGTCGGGGGTCTGCTGCTGCTGCCGCCGCCGCTGCATGCCCGGCCCGCGGGGCTGTCTCACCAATAATTACGTGGCCGGCCGGCCTCCTAGGCTGCGGCCGGCCTGGCCGAGGGGGACGGCCCCGCGTGCCGCCCCGCGCGCCGCCCCGCGAGCCGCCCGGGGGCTGTCATAAAGCCGGTTGGTTTTGTTTCGGGCGTCACACACACGTTGTGCGGCGCACACGTGCGCGACGTTGCCGTCGTGCCAAGCGCCACCGCGGGCCCTGCGATCTGCGGGCCCCAGCAAGAGTGGGGATTCTTAGCACCGAAATCGTCAAATAAATTTTCAAAAAAAAATCCATAAACTTGTTCAGTTTTTCGAAATGTCATGTTTTTTCCCCCCCGAAAACATTCTCATAAATTTCGGCACTACGAACCCTAAGCAAGGACTCGACAGCAAATGATCGACCGAAACTGAGAACGGGCCGACAGCGCCTGCGAATGTGAGGGTAGGCAGACCCGCACGGCACGTGTGCCGGAGATTGCCTGCCCACCCGGCGCTCCATGAGCGTTGACTGGCATAAAGGCGGCACCGCACCCGCAGCGTCTTCATTTTAATTTTTTCCCCTCATCATCCCATTAATAGACATTTGCTGTCAGATCGATTTGATGGGGGGGGGGGGGGGGGCGAGCGTGCAGTGGTGTGTGATGTGTGCGGCGTTTATTCGCAGGCCGGCCGCAAGTGTGACGGGAATAGACAAGTAGGATAGCTGTCCGTTCTGATCGCAACGGCTACTTTCGGGGGAACGAGAGAGAGAGAGAGAGAGAGAGAGAGAGAGAGAGAGAGAGAGAGAGAGAGAGAGAGAGGGCCAGTAACGCAGTAACACAGTAACGAAAAATTCCTAACAGTTCGGAGAACGGTGTGCTGTACTGGCACTGGCTGGCAACCTGAAAATAAATTGGAATTCTACCGACCGCCGGGGCGCCCGGTGGAATCTTCCCCGGGGAAAATGTGAGTATAGACATTTGACGTCGTCCGTTCCTCCCATGACCCTGAGAACTCTCTCCGTCTATCTATCCTCCTCCCCCCCTCCCCTCGCCGTGGCGGTGCTCCGCGCAGTCGCACAGAAGTGGTTCATGTCAACACGACACAGGCGGCCGGGGGCACGGGGTCCCTATGGAGTGAAGCACGCGTCATTAACCGCGGACGTCCGGCGCAACCGCTGCAGCGGGGCCGCGGCGGGGCCGCGCTGCATTCACCAAGAGACGCGACACGTTTCTTGGCGCCTTCAACCGGCTGAACCACTTTCCAAGTCGATCTTTGTACGAACTCCTGCGCCCGATCTCTTGGATAGAAAGCGCGCGCGGAACCCAAACCCGAACCCGCGCGCGGGCGCCCTGCTCTCTATCCTTCTCGCACATTTTCTTCTGCAGACACATACGGACGTGCGCCACTGGTCCCCACAGCCGTTTGGCCGCGCCCTGCTCGGCCCGGCCGTGTGAGGGCCCCTGTACGGCACCCGGGGCTTCCCTGCTGCCGACTTGTTTGGTATTCGCCGCGAATCGTACGCGGGAAGTGATAGGCGTGGGCGATGGCGGGCAGGCAGAACCACGCCCCTCGGCCGCAAAACTTTTTGGCAACAAAAAAAAAAGAGGTATATCTCAGTTGAACATAAAGCTTCAACTCGACCATCTGCTAACCCTAGAATACGGTACACAGCGTCGTACACACACACACACACACACACGGTGACTGCATGGGTGCAGTGCGTACGCTATTACCCTGACCATTGGCGGTATTGAAGCAAGGAGCCTGTGCGCGTGAGTGTGTGTGTGTACCCGGCGACTATATGCGTGTGTGTGTGTGTATGCGAGTCATTATTAACGGTGCAATACGGGCCCGCGATGGGCATTGCAATGCGATGCATAGCCAGTGTGTTTCCGGGTCAGCACGTGTCCGCCGGGCACACAGACGGCCACTTACGTCTTCATTTCATTTTCCCTTTCCAGTGTGCATTTGCAAGTTGGGCGGCGGCGGGCCGCGCGGCGAACCCGGTTCAATGGACACTTCCGCGCGCGGGGTCCGGCGCGCCGCTGGGCGCTGGGGAGGGGTCAATGTGGTGAGAAATGCGGCGCCGCGCCGAGGCCGTAGGCGGAGGGACCCGGCCTGAGGGGACCGAAGGCCGCTGACAGCCCGACGCAGTGAAACGCTTATTGGCAGCCAATAACACGGCTACCCGCACGACGGAAGAAGTAAATAAAAGTTGAACAAATGGCGTGTAAGTCGCGCTGTGTGTTCAGGTTGCAGGAGTACGTGTGTGTGTGTGTGTGTGTGCAGTCCGGAGTGCGCGGGCGAGGCGGGGACGCGCCCCCATGAGCGGTGCACGGTTGTAGCTTTCATGAAGATGGTGACGCTCGGGCCGGCGACGACATGGGCAGCGCGGGGCAGCGACATCAGGCAATGAGGGAGGCAGTCGAAAGAGACGGGGGCCGGGCGGGCGGCCGCCAGTGCGGGTGGTCCCGATGTGGGCCCCGCGAGGTCCCCGCCCGGTCCGCGGGGCTGCTAGAGGCGCGCGCGGCGGCCCGCGGACAAGGGTCAATGGGACCGGGCGGCGGGGGACGAGGGGCGGCCGGGGGAACCGGACCTTGCCTGGCGATGATCGTGCCGTTTCCGATGATTTAGAGTCGGCCGCCCCCGACGCAAGGCGACGCGGCGCACTGCCGGACAGGCCGCGGCCCGCGCCAACCCGGGGGTGGCACTTCTCCCAAAGGGACCCCTGGGGACCCCCGAGCAGGAGGGGGGCACCCGCGCACAGCGCCGCACGGCCACACGCCACGACGCGCGCTGCAGGGGGAACACTCGGGCAGCGCGAGCGGGGCCGCGTAAATAAACGCGACATTCGTTACGACTAGCTAAGAGGTACTCACGCCACGCCGGGGACCCGGGGGCAGAGACGGGGAGGACCGCTGACGAGTTTCCCTCACCTGCAAAACAAGAAGAATCGTACGAATCAGATAAGTGTGTGGCAATGGGGGCTGCCGGGGCTCGCCACTGCTGCTGCTGCTGCTGAGGATGCTGGCATGTAAAAATCAATCACCGCAGAGATGCGTTCTGCTGGCAGGTAATGGCCGAATAATAGGCTGTTAAACCAACATGCGCTATGGAGCTCATTAGGGGGCGCCCTTTATGTAAAAAAAAAACATTTGCCAGCAAAGCAGAGGGCACTAGAGAGAGGGGAAAAAAAAAATTGCTAGTAGTAATGATTTTGAATACTTCAAGTACGGTGTGTTTTTGCACAAAAATAGGCAAATAAGTGACATGCATAGGAATACGACCGGTTCCCGTGCGCGCGGCGGCAGCGTGCCCAGGTGGCTAGCGGGCGGCGGGCGCAGGCGGAGGGCCTGTCCATCGGCGGGGGGCTCGCTAACCAGCGCTAAACGCCGCCCGGGCGCAGGGCAGGCGGGCGCGGCAGGCAGGGGATTCGTTTCAGTTTGCGGCGCGAGTCATACACTTGAGAAAGATTTACGTCCGGATTTGGATCCTGGCAGGCTCGTGCGGGAGGCCGGCGCTGTCCTGAGCCGGCCTGCACCGCCTGCACCGCGCCGCGGCACGCCGCCGCCTGACCCGAATACGGCGCATGCGTGCAGTGGCCCGGAGCCAAGGGCGCAGGGCGCGAGAGGTGCCGCGGGGTGCCGCGAGGCGCCGCGAGGTGCCGGGCGGCGCGGGAGGGCGTGCGAAGGGCAGCGCGGAGGGGGCCTCGCGCACGCAACGCCCGTTGCACTTTCGGGGAAATGGATTGGACCAGCGGCCCGCGGGAGGGAGCCGCACGGGCCGCGGGGCCCTTCGTGCGCACTGCACTTGTGCGCGGCTCGGTCAACGCTTTGGCCCGCGGCCCGGCCCAAGCGCATGAGACGGTCCCGTTAGGGAAAGCCCTCTGAAATGTAGGTGTGTGGCCGCGGGGCAGGGACCGCCGGGGACCGTCAGGCGGGGGCCGTCAGGCGGGGGGGCCGGGGGCCGCACTCTGTCGCCGCGCGGGTCGATGACTGCCCGACGCGCCGGCCGGGCGGGTTGCCTGCTGCGTTTCGCCATCATGTCGTAATACCCGGCTTCCTCTCTCAAAACTGCGCCATCTCCGGCTGCTATTAAGCCTTGTACTGCACCGCCGCCGCCGAGGCGCCGGCCGGAGCCCCGGCGGAGCACAGCCGCGCGCTCACGAAAAACGAAACACTCCTCCACCTCAAGCTGCTGCTGCTGCGGCTGCTGCTACGTGGCGGCGATAAAGATCGCGGCGGGGAAAAAGAGGGAAAAAATCACGAGCTTATCGCTGCTCAGGACCTCCCGGCAGCCTTCGATTCAGTCACCGCGCGGCTCCGCGGTTTGCGCGCGAAGATGAGCAGCCTCGCTGCTGCCCGCGGCGCCGGCGGCCACCGCAGTGTCGGAGCGCCTGGCGGGGTGGGCCGCCCCGCCGGCCGTCCGTGCCTTGCGGCGCTGCCTACCCCGGAGACCGCAGGCGCCCGGCGCACCGCCGCAGAGGCGGGCCGCTCCCGTGCGGCCGCGGCCACGGGCAAGAGGTCGCCGCCGCGCGGGACCCCCGAAATTTAGAATGCACGGGAATGCGATAGGCACAATATAATTACGTGATGAAATTAGTGCTTGCGGCGGGGGTATCGCGTGTAGCGCGCATGCGCGCGCGCGCACCGGAGCGGCCCGCTTGCGCCGTCTCCGTCGCTCCCCGGCCGGCCGCGTAAGTCTCACTCGCTCCATCATCGTCCGAGCCCCCCTCCCCGCCCCCCCAAACCCAACAAAAGCAGCTCTCCATCTGCAACAGGTTATTAAGCTCCGGTTGAGATCCGTCCGGCGGCGGGGCGGTCGCCGCGCTATTTCGGACAGTTCGTGACACCATGTGAATGCGCTGGCTGGCCGCTCGCCACGGGGGTACCGGGGTTCCGGGGTACCGGGGTACCCACCTCACGGGTACTCCTTGGCACCGCAGGCGCTGGGCCAATGAACTCCCGCGGCGGCGGCGGCAGCAGCAGCGGGCAGCCGCGAGCAGGGGAGGGGAGGGGCGAGGAGGGGGCTCTCCCGCCAGCTAGGCTACCTTGGCAATGCTCGGCCCACATCATCACATGTGGTTGCTACCGAATTCCTGACCCCACCAGCTGGCTAGCGCGCGCCGTCACGGACACACACACACACACACACACACACACACGCGCGCGCGCTCGTTCACGCGCCGCAAACTCACTCCCGTCGGTGTTGAGGAGCCTTTGTGATATGCAGACACATTTAGTTGCTACCGTTTTCGGATTCCCTGCTAAGTGCATGGCGGTGCATCAGCCGCGGGCCGCGCTGCGGGCTGGACGGGGCCCGGCCCTTCGCCGGCGAATAAATCATGGGATTCTTTCGGCAGTCCAACGGGTTTTTTTGGGGGGGCATCCCGACAGAGAGGGGATAGAAGAGCTGGTCCCCGTTAAAGCCGTATTTCCGCGCGCGGCGGTAGGGCCGAGGTGACAGACGCCACGTTCCAGCGCCAACCGACCAACACACACACACACACACACACACACACACTCGCTCGAGACGGAACTTGCAAAACTGCAAAGACGTCTGCTCTAGCCGGGTGCGCGTATAGTTGCTGAACAGGAGAGAGAGAGAAAAAGAGAAAGAGAAGAACAAGGTGGAAACTCTGGGAAGGTGACGCGGGCATGTAACGAGGCCCCCGTGGACAGGACGTTGTCCGTCACCGCGGGATCATTTTCATCAAACCCAACTCACAGAGAGCGGGCAGCACGCGGAAGAGTTTCGTTCCCACACGCGGGTGTGTGTGTGCGTGTGTTGGTACTTCGGCGCACGCATCCACACGCATCCGCACGGCCTGTGCTTTCATGTGCATCGAGAGGGGGCCTGGAAGACGGACCTGGCGCTGCCTCTCCCAATTAATACAAGGCAAAAAGGCCGTTGCCCCCCCGTGCCGTCCACGTCGGCGCCGGCCGACGCGCCCTGAGGGTGCAACCACCGGAGGGCTCGGCGCGCGAGGCGGCCGCCGCGGCACACGACACCGGCAAGGTCCCGGGGACACCGTCACTGGGCGAGTACAAGAGGCTCGCCCGGGATTCCGAGGCCTTGTCCCTCAGCGCCGCCGAATCGTGTATTGTTTTTATTTACAAAGATTTCGTGAGCTGCAGCCAGCAGTGCGCGCGGGGCTATGTGCACTAAATCGCGCGCGCGGGCGTCGGTCGTGCCGGCCGGCCGGGGGAGGAGCGGGGGCGGCGGGAGAGGTCAGGATAGCCGGCCCCGCTGCGCTGGCACCGCCCCGCCCCGCCGCGGCCCCGGCAGGACCCTTGTCATGTTGCTCCCTGACGATCGACCGGCAACAAGTTCCCAACAAATTGATGACAGCGGCGCTGCCGCACCGCGGCCGCACCGGCCGGCCACTGCCCAGGTATGCGCGGTCCCCGGCGTGATGCAGAGGCGGCGGCGGCGGCGGCGGCGGCGGCGGCGGCGGCGGCTGTTGCGGTCCCCACGGCCCCCGCCGGCAGCATGGGCGTTTCGGATGACCTCGGGGACCGCGCGCCACCGACACCGCCACGACGAGGGGGAGGGAGCCGAGCGGGGCAGAGCGGGGCAGAGCGGGGCAGAGCGGGGCAGAGCGGGGCAGAGCGGGGCAGAGCGGAGCAGAGCGGGGCAGAGCGGGGCAGAGCGGGGCAGAGCGGGGCAGAGCGGGGCAGAGCGGGGCAGAGCGGAGCAGACCCGAGGGGACAGCGCGCTCCAGCGCCTCCGCGGGACGTCGCGACGCCGTTCGGGGCGTCGTGAAGGAGAGTGCTGCAGCTCGATGCTAGATCCCAGATAGAGCGAACAAAGGTGTTGGCCTTACGTCCGGCGACGCTGCGCGACGCCACTTCGCCACCTCCGCCCGGTCCGTGGCCTGCCCGTGGCCTGCACTGCCCCGGGGCCCAGCCCAGGCCAGCACTGAGGGACGCTTCTGTTGCACACGGAGAGAAAAAGAGCGAGCGGAAAGGTAAACGATCCCCCGGTCCGCGGCCGCGGCTCTGAGTGCTTCATTCATACGCTTTATTATCCCGGCAAACACGGCGACGGCATGTGTGCGTTTCCATCTTTGCGCGTTCATAACGATCCACTTAGCGGGCGAAGGGGTGCCTACACACACACACACGGACTCACACTCACACACGCGCAGACGTGTGTGCGCGCGCGCGCGCTCGAGTTAACGTGTGCAAATAGCTTATTACTACGCCGAAACAATATGCCCGCGGGCGACAGGAGCTGCAGGCCACGCGGAAATGCGTTTCTTCGCGGGCGGTCCGCGCCGGTGAAGCGGGCCGAGGAAAAGGGCTCGCCGAAGAGCGGGGCCCGGCCAGCAGCCGGGCGTCCGTGTGGGACCGGGCAGAGCCGGGCAGAGCCGCGGCCCCAGAGCCACAGCCAGAGACAAGCCAGGCGAGCGCTTTGGTTTGCTTACATTTTGCATACAAATGGTTTATTAGCGTGAGCCGGGTCGCGCCTCCCCACGTCACGCCGCCGGGCCCCGGCGCACGGCCGGACCCGCAAGCGGCACTCCCGGCCGGCCGGGCCATACGGGACACGTTCCGATGCGAGATTTGCACGTACGCCACCTCCTTGCACATCACCGGGGCCGGAGCCGGCGCACCCCGCCCCGCCTGGCTCTGACTGGCTGGGCTGTCCGTCTGCCGCAACAGCGCGGCGACATGTTCGGCCGATACCCACTTGCGCTGCGGCGGGGACCTATGACATGTGTCGCCGGGTATCGCAGCTCCAGATATTAAAACAGAGCGGAAAGCCGCTCGACACAGCGCACGCGCGCGCGCACACACTACATCGGTCCGCGCTGCTCTCCTTGTCCGTGCTGCAAATACCGGACACGCGGAGCAGGGGTTTGAGAGGAGGGGAAAAGAATTGGACAGCGCGGAGACATATCGCGAGTCGTGTGCGCGAGTGCAGCGCATGGGACCGGACACCCGCGGTGGCTGCGGCGGCTGCAGCGGCGCGGCGTCCGGGGCGGGGCGGGGTGGCTCCCCCGACCTACTACCACAACACGATCACGCCGGCCCCGCGTCCCCGTCCCATCCGGTTCTGTTCCGCTCCTACGGCTGGATTTCCGATTGGCAGCCGCGCCGCGGCGGGGTCCGGCGGGGCTCGCGCCGCAACAGCAGCCTGCCAGTCCGTCAGAGCGAACGCAAAGAGGAAATTACAAGCCGTGGACGCCTTTCAACGGGAAGCTTCCGGCGGCGGGGCTGCTGCTCGCGATGCTGCGCGACGGCTGTGGACCCCTATCGGGCCGCGGCCGCCGTCGCGGACGCCGTCGTCATCCCGGTGCTGCCGAGGGCCGGGCGGCCGCCTCCCAACAACGGGACAGGGCTGTTCGACACCCCGCCCGCCGCGGGGTCACTGCGAGCAGCGCACGTCTGCGCGATCAAACTTTCGGACGCACACACGTTGGCACGAGCGTCGAAATAGTAAAAGCAAATTCGTGTACGAGGCGGAGGGAGATGGACGCGTTTTACATTCGACCGCGTCGCGCATTTACACCTCCCCGAGCCGTTTGCTCTCCTTCCCGTATCTGCGCGGCCGAAATACCTTTTATCCGAGCTCAAACTGCCAAGCGGCCTAAGTGCCGGTTGCATCCTCGGACACACACACACACACACGCACGGCAGTCCGGGGCACGCGGCGCGAAGGCCACGCCCGCGGGCCCCCGTAGGCGCTCCGCACACGTGCGACACACTCCCCCCTAATTTACCTAACGTTTCCGCGCGAGGCTACCGGGTGCAGCAGCAAGCGGCCGCGCGACACATATGAGCTAATACGCGGTGGACATTCCCGCGCCGCCGCCGACTTTCTCCCGGAATGCGACACAGATGTCCCGGCCCGGCCTGCTCTGCAAGCCAGATGACCCCGCGCGGCCCGCCACACTCGTGTGCCCTTCTTGTGTCACCTCATTCCTGGCCGCGGGCAGCCGCCGGGTACGCCACCTGGGACGGACTTTGACGGCACTGCTGTTCACTTTCCCTTGTCATTGGTGGCGTGTCGTGCCCCTGTTCGTGCCCGCGGGCAGAGCCATTCGAACGGCCGGACCATTCACGGACAGATAAAAGGGAGTACGGGGCACTATATTGAACGCGGGGGCGGGTGGAGAACGTCGCGGCGAGGCCGCTGCTCAAAACAGAGGCGGTCCCAACAAGAACGAGCGTGTTGGAGTCAAGAGAGCGCAAATAAAATGGGGAGTAGTTTGAGCCGAGTGCATACTGGGCAGACTCTAAAGCGAACGGAAGAAAAACCACAACAGAGCGCAACGTGCCTGCCTACATCCTTGTACCGGGGACAAGAAAGTCACTCTGACTTTTCACAGGAAAAAAAGCGAAAGGCTGCTTCGATGCATAGGGCAAAAGGAAATCACTTTCTGTCCCCTTTTTGTCCCCATCCGACGCCCTTCTCTTAAGTAGTTAGGTTTCCTTCATGGCGGGAGCAGCACGCTAGCCCGTTATCGTTTAGCATCGCAGGTACGCCGTACCGTGTGGGGGTCACCGGGGGTGGACAAAAAGTCGCGAAACGGCTTACGAAAGGGAAAACGGGCTCATGCATTTTTTATTTCGGACCATGTGGCCCGAACAAGACCGATACACCTTACCACAGAAAAACAGAAGCTCTGTGGTATCCACTGCATCGAGGCACGGAGACGTGAAACCCAGAATAGAGGCCGCATGCCGCGAATCTACGCTGTCGATCGGGGAACCTCTAATCATTTTCAAACGTCGTTTGCACCCACACTCCGCTGGACGGCGGCGGCGAGGCGTTTGAGAGCGCCGCGCACCGCCCGGGGCGCCACCCCGCGACGGCGGCCGCGGGAAGGGAAATGCAGCCAAATCGGACGACACGATGGGAGTAAATCATGGTCCGTGCGGCGCGCCGTGCCGCGGCCCGGCGGCAGCTCGTGGCCTCCGCAGGCTACACAAATAGCCCCGGTGTTCCCTTTCCTTTGCAGCGCCCTGTCGCACCTCATACTCCGTGACAACACTTATGACCTGGTATTCGTCCCGATACATTGTGCACCCGAAAAGTCGTGACAGAACTGAAAGCGAGCGTCGTGTGGCCGTGAAGGCACCCGAAGGCAGCCGCAGGCCCTGCAGACGTGCAGCGGGGGGGATACACTTTCTCGAACGGGCCCACGAAGTCGGCACCAATCAATGCCCAGTCCGTCTCGTTCGGGGAAATCACCTCTCGCTCCTTACCACCACATGTCCCCCCGGCTGAAGGGCCGGCGGAGGAAAGCGACGTCTGCAAAACTGCTTCCACCCGACCAGTCCGTTTTGTCATCGCGCAAGTGATTGTGTGTGTGTGACAGAGAGAAGCAGCCGAGAGAGGTCCGGTCAGAAGAATCGCGGCACATTCTAACGTCTCTACCCTCCCATCGAAATTAATTGTCCTTTTGTCTACTTGGCCGGTCCCCGCCGGGTCCCGCCACTCTACGCCCGTATTTATTACCGGCGGCAGTGCGTTTATCTTACTCCATTCTTTGCAGACACCGATCACGCTCACTTTTGTTCCTCTCTTTCCAATCTACACGGAGGTGTTCCCTATATGCTTTCTTAGAGCGCGGCACGCGTGAGGCAATGGCCTCTGAAGGCTTCGTCACCACGATCCAGCGTCTCTGCGAGGGGCTCATCAAACGGATCCCGCACACAAGCGCGGAGTGAGGCCGGGGCACGGCCCGGCCGAAAACCAGGGCCGGCATCTGCGAGACCCTTTAGAGAGCATTTCGCCTAGCCGCCGCCGCCGCCGCCGCTGCTGCATGCTCAGTAGAATGGGCCGCCTAATCCGGCGAGGGGACACGGCGGGGACACGCTACGACGACGTGAAGAAACCATTTAGCAGTTCGAGGAAAGGGGGCTCGATTAATGACTGTAGGACATGCACCCGCTGTGCCACACCGAGGTGCTAAATGGTCGCTTTACGTGCCGGCTAAGTCACTTCACTGTATTCCGAGCGAATACTGGGGCCGCTGAAGCGAGCGAGCAGAGAGGACGCTGGGCGCTGCTGGAGGGGAGGAAGGAACGCTCCCCGTGCCGGACACTTTAATCCGCGCGGATCTCAGCGAGGATCAGAGGACCAATCTCCAACAGGAGGCGCACTTTAGAGCTCCAAGTTACGTGCATTTCAGATGGTGAGTTATTGCGGGGAGGTCAGCACTGGTCCTCAATTACCGCGGCCGCATTGTGCCGCAGAAGTGCGCGCACCAGAGGACGGGCGGTTAGCATTCGCACTAGAGCGACGGGCAGTCAGACCCGAATCACTTTGACAGGCTGCGCCAGACCTCAGCGTTCCGCATGCAGCGACCGGCCGCAGGGGTCGACGCCTCGTAATGTTTTTAAACTGGATTGAGCGATTCAGTGGGCAGCGGGCCGCGGTGACGCACACACAAGCGAACGGGACGGGCCTTCTAAGATGGACTGCACTGTATGCCACGTCTGTTTTCGGTTAGCACCCGGCGGTGGTACAATAATCACCGGGCAACGCCTGCACAACGGGCCGCATTTGAGTTTAAAAGCCCAAATGACTGGCAAATTCGATTGCTATGTACGGCTAGCGCTCGAAGAAGCGCCTGTAATTGTTGTATGTCCTACGCCCCGCTAGCCACGCCGGGCAGAGCTACGTCGAACCGAACGGGTCGGAAATTTCATTGCCAGAGACGAGTTTCGACGGGGAGCGGACAAGTATTCTCACATATTCTTCTCCGCGTACCCACGGAACTGACCCATTAAAAACGAGACAGACATTTTATTCGAGGCGAGGGTACGGGGAAGGATTAAAGGGGGAAGGTTCTGTAGCGTCAGGTCCACAAAATCCGCTCGGCGGCGGTGGGCACCAGCTGCCGCGTGTAGCAGGTTGGCAGTGCCGCACGTTACCCCATGCAGGCCATGGGGCGGCACACACGGCCCCGCATTAGAAATAGGAACGGCCAGTAAATAGAGACCTGGTGTATGATCCAACTTTACGCTTCTTTGAAACCATTACCTCACGCACGGCGCAGGCCGCAGCGCCATACAGTGCAGACCGCAGCTGGACGTACCCGCCCAGGAATATTTCCTGCAGCTCGCGCGGCCGTCTGCCGCGCAGTGGTGGTCACCCAGCACGCGCGAGAAAAAAAATAAAAAAAATTTCTGCGAAATTACAATGAGCGAAGGTGACAGGGCCCGGGGGGAGGGGTGGGGGTACCGGCTCGCGTGAAGCCCCGTGAGCAGCAGGGCCGTTATCAGATGTCCATCTCTGGGCACGCCTTGGGCACGCCCTGGGCACGCCCTGGGCACGCCCTGGGCACGCCCTCGGCGCGGCAAACACGCCAGCGCGCGCGACAAGCTCTGGGACCATCTTTTTACATGCTACACCGCGCGCTGCGGCGGGGCCCGCAGCATCCGCCGGCCCCTCTGAGCCTCAACTCCCAACTTCTGGAGCGCTCTTGCAGCGCCTGCCGCAGCCCACTGCCCACCTGCCGATATGCCGTCGAAATGCCTGCGAGCCCCGCACGCTTCTCTCGGGGAGTAGACGGTCATTCAAACCGACGGTTCGTTCCCCTCGCCGGAGAAACAAAGAGGCGAGTTGGCCGCAGTACAAATACGAAAACAAGTGCAAGGACGAAGGGGTCGGCCAGACGACTGCGGCTACTGTGCATATAATCGAGCGCGGCCCCAACGTTGGTACTCCGCGTTGGTACAGGCCTCACCGCTTGTTATCATCCCTAAACCAGCGGGGGGAAGGGAGGGAAAAAGTTGCGTTCATTGCTAGCTGCACAGCCACCGAATCGGCAATCACCGAAGATTGTCGGTGCGTGGAGACCAAGATGCATTTTTCCCATATCGCAGGACGGCATCGCCCCGTTATAACCGGTGAGGCGGTAACGTACACGACGGCCGGCCATGCGAGGCCATCATTACAGCTTCCGGACAAATACACTAATTCGAACGGCCGGCCTCGCACGCACGCCGCCGCATGTGAGGGGTATATGTACCCAGCGGTGCGTCCAGCGGTGCGCGCGCCACGGCCGCGGTCACCATTTACACCATTTACACCGACCACCGCGTTCCCGTGATACCCCCCAGCGGGAGCGGCGCGTCGCCGCAGGCCGCCGCCCAAAGCGGACGCCGTTTTTATGATTACCTCCGTGACTCCGACCCAATGTTTAAACAGTAATGAGTCGCCTGAAACACCCACGCCTTCCGCCCCCTTTCCTTATTTTTTCCCCCCGCCGCTCTCTAGCACCGAGGTTTCGTAATGGGCGGTGCCCACAGATCTCATTATTACACTTTTATTGTACATCACGCCCGGCGATAGAGATAAAGCGGAGGAATGTTAACCTGAAAGTGATTTTTTTTTCTTGTCTAGTTTTTCGCGCTGCTTGGCCATTGACACTGAAGGCTTCGTCTGCTCGCGTCCCCGAGTCACGCCACCAGCCGTTTGTATCTGCCGCCCGGCCTCACAAATTTGTAAAACTGGCCTCCCCTTCGGAACCTACAACGCCCATTTCTTTTTTTTTTTCATTTTTTTCCCTTCTTCCCAGGACAAGGAATTCCTTTCTCGGGTCCAGGGGGGAAGCTGCAAGCTCATGTAGGGCATGTGGGACACCGTACGAATAGTGTGAGTCATCCTCGTATATTGGCCAAACCAACCCGCTAGACGGCGGTGCAATCTCCAGCACTGCGCGGCCACCTCTTTTCCCTGGCCTATCCCACCTAATGCTGGAAAGTGCGTTTCCGACACGGAGCCCCGCAAAACACGACTCGGAATTGGTCCCCGTCCCACTGTGTGGCTGGAGGCACTCGCCTGTGCCAAAGTAAACCAGCCGGCCGGCCGCGCGTCAAGGCGACAGCCTCGCATCCTTGGGACGTTTACAAAAATAAAACACAGCAGCAGCCCCTTTCCCTCTGCGCCGCGCGCGGCGGAAAACCCTCGGGCCCGTCCAATAAGGCCAAGACACACACGTCATGCATAATGCAGCCTAAAGCTAAGAATAAGACGCATGCAGATATGATCGTCCGCTGATGTACCGGCGGCTAATTTAATAATATCGCTACCAGAACACACCTGCGAGGCCTCATTAATCGCGCGCGCCCGCGGCCCGCCGTGCCCGAGCAACTTAATTCGGACGTTTATGGCGCCGAAAAAAAAAGGAAACGCGGCATCGGCGCTGCGTTTGATCCGTACCCGGGCGCGGGCGGGCCACTTCTGAGGCGGCGCGGCGCTGATAGCTAAAGCCGCGCGGCCCGCGGCGGCGGCCGGCCCGGCCGGGGCCCAAAGGGACGGGGCGCCATCCATCATGCCACCTTCGATGCGCGATGATCGGAAATGTCATTACATGCCTTCCAGTACACGAAGAATGCCGCCAGCTGCTGCCGCTGCTGCTGCGTCGCTGCGCCACGCAGCGCCGACGAGAAATATGAATCGGAATCCATTGACACGGAGGAGGCGGCGGCGCTGCTCAATGGCCGGCGGGGCGCGTGCGGTACTCGGCACCCCTTGACTCAGCCGGCCATCAGACGATACGGCCGCTACGTGCGCGGGGACCCGCCGGGGGGCCCAGCATTATTATTCCGTGTGCAAGCAGCCGAATCAGTTCCACGCCCCGACTTACGAGACCTACCTCCTCCCCAAATGAAAATGTATGTACGCACCTGACAAAGGTGGGGCCGGGCGCGGCTCGAGCAGGACAGACGCGCAATGTCGCTCCCGAACGCAACTCAAATTGACAACATGGAACGGAGAGGGGGGGAAAAGAAAAGAAAAACGGAGCTAAATTGAGTCAGATCCTATTCAATGCGACCATCGGACACACCGAGCCCTCGCCAGCGGAGCAATGAGGCACACAGCGTGGGAGAGGCGGGCAGCAGGGCACAGCAGGGCACCGCAGGGCAGCGAGACCACACACACCACCGGAGACACAAGGGGAACAAAATGCACACAGGCCAGACGAGCAGGATCCAATTAGAGAACGATTCGGGATGCAAAGAGCAACGAGGATCAATCAGAGTCGGCTCGGCTCGTCCGTCCGGCCCGGCCCGCCCCGGCGTCCGCCTCACATCGTCACTTGCGTCCTGCGGAGCGTGATGCCGCCGCCGACATAACTCCTTCGCGGGACTTCTTATCACAACGCGGGGCCGCGGCTCGTCTCGCTGTTGCGCGCGGCGATCGCGCATCTATAAAAGAAATGAAACAGTGAGAGTCACCGGTGGCCGCCGGAGCCGAACGGCGACGCGGTGGCGCGGCCGCGACGAGCGTCGTTGCCGCATTGATGCCGTAACGGGAAGGGCCGCGGAGTTTAAGGACCTCGCCGCGGGATTTTACGCATTCAAGGAAAGCTCTCGTGATGGCTGTGTTACAGGGCCGCGGCCCGGAGCGTCACCGCGGCCAACCCCCAGGCCACGCTCCTAACGGGCGCGCGGCAGCCTTGTCGCTCGACTTGCACCGCCCTAATCTCCGACAAGTGCCCGCGCCCCGCCAAATCCCCTCCCTGGGCGGCGTACCGCGAGGCCGTGAGGCCCGGCACCGCGGCCTCCAACCCGAATCCGCGAGGAGCAGGCCGCCGCTGCGAGGCCGCGGAGGGCCGTGAAATGACCACGTCTGTCGCGCGCGTTCGTCGGCGATATGGGTCCCGCCGCGGGTCCGACGCCCGAAAAGTACAGACACTGACTGACGCGCTCGGGCGGGGCGCGCGCGGGCTGTGAACGGCAACGGTTCACGTGCCAAAGCAGGACGGGCCGACCCCACTGCAGTCCGGCGCGGCGGCACGGCAGGGACCGGGGCCGGCCGCGGGGCCGGCCGCCCACGACACGGCGCGAGGCGCATCCACACGGTCACACGAGAACGGAAAAACACGAAACCGGATGGCCCTCTCGCGATGCACACCATCCCCTGCCGTGTCCGCGGCCGTCCGGCCCGGTCAGCAACGCGGCGGAGAGGGCACTTAGCGGATCAGGCCGGCAACGGGAAGGAGCGCGGGGCAGGCGAGGACGGCGCGGGCGGCGCCCCGGACCCCCCCGGACCCCCCCCCGGACCCCCCCGGACCCCCCCGGACCCCCCCGGACCCCCCCGGACCCCCCCGGACCCCCCCGGACCCCCCCGGACCCCCCCGGACCCCCCCGGACCCCCCCGGACCCACCCGGACCCCCCCGGACCCCCCGCGGCTCCACACTCTCCCGGATTCGAGGCGACACGTCCGACACCGCTTCTATTGTCCCCGGGGCCGACCGGCCGCCCGCCCGCTGCCGAGCCCCGGGACGTCACACGGGGCGAAATTAGAACCGCGCGGCAGAAAGTAAGCGGCGATGGCGCGGGGCATAGCGATGGCGATGTTCCACGCGGCCCGCGGGCCCGCTTCCCCCGCCGCTTACGGCGACGATAAAGCGGAAGCGGCTATCACTTTCCAGTCGTGTTGACCCTCGGCAGCGCCGGACCCTCCGGCACGCCCGCCGCCTCCGGGTCAGGGGCCGCCGGCAGCGGGGGCAGCGGGTGCCGCAAGGGCCTGGTGACAGCGCTAACTGCTCACTTGGTACGCTTTAGCACCGCGTTGCTGCCCGGCCCGTTGCTGCCGGGCTGCGGACACGTCCGCCGGGCCCCGATGTGCCCGGTCCAGCCGGACCCCCGGCCCGCCCGCGGGGCTCGCGCCGAGCCACCCACCGAGTCTCGGCTGGTGCCAAGAGACAACGCGATATGCGACGCGCGACTTTCGAAAACCACCTCGTGTATAAGAAATAGCCTTTTAAAAATATCTGTAAAATGGTAAAGCTATTGATCAGGTGGAACATAATGAAGGCGACGAGACTGCTTAGCGGTCGGCCCGGCCTTCCTCCAGCTGCAGCAGGCAGCCCATCCCTCGCCCGACATTACCTGCAGCGGGCCGGCCGGCCGGACAATACTCCGGGCGTCAGGTGTTATTACCCGTGTAAGCACTGGGTCCCCAGGTGGCCCAGCGAACACGCAACTCTGGCGAAAAGACGTAATTGGGCCCCCCGAAAACTGCTGCCGAGGGCGAAAGTAAAGCACACAGCCGCTTGCCAATCACTTTCCGTTTCGACGGGCCGTAAATGGGGGCCATCCCGCGTGCGATACAGCAGGGGAGCCGTCGATGCGGGGCGGATGAGGGCGGCCTCCACGGTCCCTGCAGGCCCTACAGGCCCTACAGGCCCTGCAGGCCCTGCAGGGCCGCCGAGCGGCAGACGGCAGGCGCGCCGCCGCCGCGCTGTTCGGCGCGCGACAAGGAGGGAGGGAGGAGATTCACGAATTATCTATTAATACCCTCCGGCCAGGTCATTAAGTAAGGCGGGGAGCACCTCCCTCGTGACCAGGGCGTCCCCAAGCTATGCAGGGGTCGCGACAGGGATACACGAGCAGAACACTGCGACAGAGGAAATTTCCTCCGTTCCGAGACCAGAAAAACATGGACAAGCAAGCGTCCCATAAGGGCAGGGGGGGGGGGGGGGGATTCCATTCGCGGTATCCCACGTTCCGGTTGTACGGCGGGGATCGAAAGTGCAATGAAAAAAAAAGAGGACGAGGGAAGTGGCCCTCCTCTTTAAAATTTGTGATTGAGCTTTTTCGGGCAGGATGGAATGCGACTCGAACAGCACCATCAAAGCGGGTCACATTTCCAAACTTAACGAGCTGGTAGTGAAAAGCCCGAGGTGCGCAGCACCCTAAAATACAGCCGTCCGTCAGTTTGGCGTCGGGCCCTTCGCCCCGTTTACTATCTAATTTGCTTCCCGGATAGCAGTATATTTCACGGCCACAGTCTTAACATCGGCCGTAGCGGACCCTCGATCTTCTTAGCGGTGCCTATTGGCTCGGCGGCGCGGCGCATGCAACATTTTGCTTGCATCCCGGCGCACGCCAAGGCGCCGCCGGGGCGCCGCCAGCGCCAGCGGCAGCGCCAAGAACTACACCATTATAAATCCGTATCGCCGCAACGCCCGCACGCGCGGCGAACTCGGAATCGGAAGCAGTCGGAAATAAGATATGTGGTGCAGCACGCACGCGCACGCACGCACACACACACACGCACACGCACGCACGCACGGCCTGGTCAGTGAGGTGAGTCCGGCGTAAAAGGCGATTCGGATTCGACGACTTTCCTCAGCCGCGCCGCACTGCGCTGCACTGTGTCGTGGCGGAGCGTTCGCACACGATCGACACGCCCCGACACTTGACACTCGACAGCCGGCGGGGGCCCTAACTACATCCGGCGGCGCCGCATGCTTCCGACTCGTACCGCACGCGCTTTTAGTCATCCTCGCCGAAATTACATTTGTCGCGATGCACCGCGCGAACGGGAAAAAAAATTAAAAATAAAATGGATACACTTTCGAGGAGGGTTGCCGTCGGCAGCAGCAGCCGCCGAGGTGCACCTCGCAGCGCGGAGTATAGACGAGACGAGAACGCGCGGAATACCGAACGAGAAACACGAAACAATGAGGGCTGCCGAGGTGCGAAGCACGTCCCGACAGCAGGGGAGTAGCCGGCGTGGCGAGAGGGAGGGAGAAGGAGCAGCTGAAAACGCAGCGGAGAGAGAGAGACAGAGGTGGGCGCGCGGGTATCGTACGGGGCGTGACACACACACACACACACACACACACACACACACACACACGCACAGCACGGTGGCGGCACAGCAAGCTTCCTCTCAGCATCCTCCTTCCTTCCCTCCTCCCTCTCTGCCTCTCACGCATGCGACGCGTCGTACGCTACTGACACACATGGGGAGACAGAGAGGGAGAGAGAGAGAGAGAGAGAGAGAGAGAGAGAGAGAGAGAGAGGCGGAGGGGGCGAGGACGATCACAAAGGGAGATGAGCCGATATGCGCGCACGCCTTATATTAGAAAGCCGCGCGCGCAGCGTGTGTGCAGCACGGCAACGGCAGCGGCGGCGGCCCTCTGTGTGACGTCGCCGCCACGGAGACTTGGACGCACGGCAGTCCCGGAGCTCCGGACCGGGGGCGGGCCGGGGGCGGGCCGGGGGCGGGGCCGCACCGCTAATACGCCATTTGCCGGGCGGCTCCAATCCATCGCCCCCCCCCCCCTCTGCCCCGAGATGAGTCAAGCCGAGAGGCAGGCAAGCGGGGCTGGCGGCGGCGGCGCTCCCGAAATTCGCAGCGAGCACGGCACGATGTCGCGTGGGCATAACAGGTTCCCGCGCGCCTAGGAGGGCCGTGTGACCCCACCGATACATAACATGTCGATGGATGAATACATTATCTCTCTTTCTCTCCCTCTTTTATTTTTTTTTTCGTAAGAGCTCGTCTGCCGCGGCAGGCAGGAGCGACAGGCCGGCCGCCGCGGTGGTCGCCGCGCCCCAGGAGGACCGGCACCGTTTTAATTCAGCAAATGCCGCGATGTGCCGCGTATTAGATTTCGGCTGGGAGGCACTTGCAGGGAAACGCGAAGGAGAAGAAAAATTGAGTTACATGCAAACCTTGGAACGCTTAGCTATTTTGTGTGCTTTAATTTTTACTCCAACACAAAAAAAAATTTATTTGAAAAAAGTAAAAATCCAATCAACATTTCAGCGCATGTCCAAAACTGCTGGCTGAAGGCCCGGGCCATTTCGGTGGCGGCTTCTCGCAGAGAGCATCGGAGAGAGAGAGAGAGAGAGAGAGAGAGAGAGAGAGAGAGGGGGGGGAGGGGACTAAGGGGCCTCCGGGCGATAGCGATAACACGGCCGGGGCAGGACAGGTGATGTGTGATGACGGCGGCGGCAGAAGCGTCCGCTGCGGATCGACTCGGATTAATCGGGAGGCCCCGCGATTACAGGCGGCGGCGGCGGCGGCGGCGACGCGACGGCCGTCGTCAATGTAACGGGTCGGGGAGGCGACGGATGGTGATCGCCGACCCCGCCGGCCCCGCCGACAGCCGCGGCCTGCGACGGCGGCGCTGTCCGACGCGCGGCTCTCACACACGGTAGCGTAGCAGGGCGGGGACACGACGGGACCAGGTGTGAATGCACGACAGAAGACGGGCAGAGAGGGGAGATACCAGGGGGCGACGGGAGGAAGGCGTTTGCCTGGCAGCGATCCGCGCCGCCAGTGTATTGGGATAACTGAACTCCGGCGGCGTCCTCATAACGCTTTCACTCCGCGGCTTGACGCGGCCGCGACAAGGCTGCGCACTGTAAGTGCGCGCCGGGGGCAGTTCGAGTAGTGAGGGGGGGGGGGGGAGAAAAAAAACAAGTGACATACACACTGCTTGTGCCAGAGCAACGCGCCGCGCGCGTCGCGCGAGGGGGCAAAACTCACACCAACATGAGAGAGAGACAGAGAGAGGGGGGGGGGGGGCGAGCGAGAAAATGGGAGACGTGTGGAAAGAGTGGCGCAGCGCAGAGGCAGGTAACCGCGGCGGCTCTCGGGAGGACAGCGCAGCCAGCACCCACACATTCCCATTAGCAGAAGTTGTCAGTGGCTGACACCACCGGCAGCTCCAAGGCCGCGGGGTACGCCGTCCCAGAGGGCACAAAGCAACAGAGGCAGCTGGATGGGAGCAGGAGGGGTCCCGAAACCGCAGAGCCGGCCCCGCGGCCCCGGCCCCGGGCCACGGGTCACGGGTCACGCACCTCTCGCGGGGTGGCAGCTGCCGGTCTGTGGGTTCGGGCAGCACAACCAGTTTGGCAGCGCGCGGCCCGCGGGTCCCACAGAGGCAGAACCTGCAGGGCAGCAGCAGCAGCAGCAGCAGCCTCATTGTACGCACACACGTCACAAGCAGCGCGGCCCCCACCGCAGGGCGGTACCTGCCGGGCCCCGTGTTTTCGTGCGTCCTGCGTGTCATCGTCAAGCCACCACCACCACCACCACCACCACCGCACATTAATTTCATTGCGCCCGGACGCGGCGGCGGCGGCGGCGGCGGCGGCGGCGGCTTCGGCGGCGGCGCCCCCACCGAAAAAACTAATTAGGCGCGATTGAAAGAGAAAAATATGGCGGCGCATGGCGAAAATATGTGGCGGGCCACACACATATGGGATGAATTAGAGGGGAAGAGGCGCGCGGGCGCCCTGCAAAGCCTCACAATGCCCCCACCGCGCCCTAGCCATGTAAGGAACCGGTAAATACACGTCGGGGCGGTCGAAGCCCCCGGGGCATAACACACACACACACACACACACACACACGGAGGGGGAGTCACACATGCAGGCGAGCAATAACACGCCTGCTTTATTGGACATTCGTACGAAACTGACGCGCGGCCACACGGGCGCCGCACTTTCCTCCGAAACGATAGCGGCACAGCCGACCGCAAGGCTCCGGGGAGCACACACACACACACACACACACACACACACACACACATTTGCGGCGGTCCCCCCCGCGCACATATAATTAAAAGCAGCTGCCCACCGCGTCAGCGGGCGGGACGCCGGCCCGCAGTATCACAAAGCGGGGCGTACGTCTGCGCGGGGGGGGAGAGAGAGAGTGCGGCGATATGCCTGCCACTTTGAAATCGGCCTGCCCCTCCCGCACAGCCAGCCGCCAGGGCGGAGAGGTACAGACCTCCTCGCAGTCAAACGTCTGGCCGGACGGCTGGCTTATATCGTGACCCCACCAAGTGACTGCCGTCGTCGCGCCGTGCCGAAACAGTCTTTCTCAATTATCACCCCTTGAATCCCGCGCCGCGAGCAGCCGCCGTGTGCGGCCGCGGTGTCGCGTCTCGCGGCCAGTTTGTCGCGAGGGGCCACGGCGACTGCGGGGGGGCCACCGCCGCCGCGGCCGGGACAGCAGCAGCAGCAGCAGCTTCGCTATCAGAAGAGGAGGGCATTAAGGCATCCATAATGGGTAGAGCACCACCGCACTCACTAGTACTCTCAAGATGAACACTTTTTTTTTTTTAGTGAAACTGAATTCGTGGAAACACCAAGAGTTGTTGCCGCAATCACGAAAAGAGATAATGCTAAACCGCCGTGTCACTCCCCCGCCTTCAGGCAGGTATCCCCTGCACCCCCGCCACTCCCTTCTGTTCCTCTCTTTCTCGCACTCCCAGGGAGACACCCACCGCAGGTAGCGTTGAACCGACAGACCGAAAGAGATAGATAGACAGAGAGAGAGAGAGAGAGAGAGAGAGAGAGAGAGAGAGAGAGAGAGAGAGAGAGAGAGAGAGAACTTCGACAAGACCGCCACACGCCAATTTAGCATCCCACCACAGTTTTGTATAGTAAATCGTTCCCGCTATCACATGTCCAATCACACGTCCAGAGCAATCCCTGGCCGCTCTAATGAAAGCACGAATCAGAATACGCAACGGCAAAACGTGCACGCATTTGTGAAGGATAAAAAGGTTTAGGGCGTGTACGTGGCTCTGCCTTACAACATACTTATGAACGAATCCGAGTTTGCACCACGGCGCACCGCGCCACACTAAAAGAAAAAAAAACGTTGAAACACTAAACTGTTTATCTTTTCCCGTTTAATTGGAAAGAGCGAGGAGGCTCTTTGCGGCTGCGCAAAGTAGCACCATTCCCAACTACTGCTCCTTTCGTTTCTGTCGGCATTCCAGGTCGTTAAGGCTTGGCCGGCCCACCAAAACATTGCACAACTGGTCCACATGCACCCATCCCATCCATCCATCAGGCGTCGGCCGCGGTGCACAGCGGAGCAGCGCGCGGCCACGGCCAGGGACACGGCCTTCGGGACTAGATCGAGCGCCGCGGCACGGCAGCGGGGCACGACAGCGCGCCGCGTTGGCCGCAAACCACGGCCACGGCCACTGCCACGGCCACGGCCACGGCCAAGGGAGCGGCGGCGGGCAGCGGGGCAGGGGGGCTATGCAGGCTGCAGGAAGACAGGTGGTGGGGGGCACTGGCAGGACCGGAGCGGGGCCCAGGGGGGCGGGGGGGGGGGGGGCGGGGGGCGCAGGGGAAGGGGACCCAAGACGAGCACACGGGGGGCTGCGCCGGGCCCCGGGCCCGCTCGCAGCCAGTCAGTCGAGTCCAAGCCGAGCGGCCGGTCGGTCTAGAGGACTGCAGAGGACGGAGAGTGAGGCCGAGTGCGCGGATCGTAGCGTAGTCCTCCCCACCTGTCCCTCGTGTGCAAGTGTGTGCCAAGTGTGTGAGTGCGTGTACCCGTCGTCATGGCAGTGCGCTACTCCACTGTCGCGGTGCTCTTGCTGGTGGTGGCCGGGTCGCGGGCCGCGGAGCCTCTGAGGACCAAGGGACGCCAGGAGTCGGCCGCGCCGTCCTCGACAACATCCGCGCCGGCGGCCACCACGGCCGCGCCCGTGGCGGCGCCCGCCGCGCCCGCCGCGCCGTCCGGGCCCTCGGCGCCCACGTCGGCGGGGCCGTCGGGCGGCGAGGAGCCCCCGTCCGGGCTGTCGGCGCCGGACGGCGACTGCGACCCGGACAACATCGGCTTCGAGCTCATCACGGGCTACGTCTTCTCCGCGCCCAGCGACCTGCTCGACTCGCTCCCCGGCACGCTCATGCTCACCGACTGCCTGGAGGCCTGCCAGGGCAATGACTCGTGCCAGGCCGTCAACTACGAGACGGGCCTGTGCGTGCTCTTCAGCTCCAACGCCGACACCTACCCTGGTGAGTCCTGACGGCGGCCCTTGGGCGGCCCTTGGGCGGCCCTTGGCCACACCGCGGGCCGGCCTGTCCACTCCGTGGCTTAGGCCGGCCCAGCGCCCCGACGCGCCGCGCCGCTGACCGCAGTCGGAGCGGAGCGGCCCGGCCGGCTCGTATGACGGGGTCAGTGCCCAGCGGGGGCCGGGCCATTCAAGTGGCCCTTATGTGCGTCGAGAAGTGACGCGCATACGGGCGCGGCGGCGTGGCGGCGCGGCGGCGGCGCGGGGCTAGGAGCGCCCGCCACCTGTCCGGCGCGCCGCCGCCCGCCGCTGCAAAGCTCCACTCCCAACACGGCCCAGACGAGGCCCACTAACCCGTCGTCTTCGTCAGCGACATCCTCTTCCCAAGACGGGTCGATGGCGCGGCTTCTTGTTCGTTCTCGCGTCCTAAAAGTAAACCGACGGCGACGTTTCGCTCGGCGACTCCTCGCGTCGCGCGGGTAGGCGGGGCAGCCGCGCCGCTGCCAACGCACACAACACAGCTCGGACAGCCAGTCCAGTCAGTCCGTGGGGCAGGTCGGGATCCCACTCGGCACGCCGCGGCCGCGCAGGTTCCACACACGCTCCACACAGGCCTCGCCAGAGGCGACCAAACAAACCAACAGAGTGTCTAGCGCGAACCAGATCTCGCCGCGTCTGCATCGGGGACGCGGTGAGTGAGTGTGCCTGTGCGAGCGAGCGTGTGTGTGTGTGTGTGCGTGTGTGTGTGTGCGAGGTAGCAGTCGCCCCGTCCTGTCCATTATCACCCGTCAAGTGCCGGGGGAACACCTCCACCTCACCGGTTGGGAGCGCTGCTCGCCGGCCGCCCCCGGCAGGTGCCCCTGACCCCTGGCGGGGGGCTCCTCGGGGAGGCCTTGACCTCGTGCCGGCACCGCCGCGCGGCCAGCAGCAGCAGCGGTGGGCGGGCCGCGACGAGGCGGGGGCCGATGAGACGCACGCCAAACAGGAGAAATGTCGAACCCGTTCCTCCGTAAACATGTCCGCCGCGGCCTGCCCTGCTGCTCGGGAAGAATGTGTATAGTATATATATATATATATAGAAGGCATGGAGGAGAGGAAAAAAAAGGACGAGAAAACGAGTCCATCTTCTTTCTCTCGGCACACACCACGAGCAGCGCACACCGGCAACAGAAGCGCTTCGCGGCAACGCGGAAGCCGCCTCGCCGCAAGGATTTGTTGTGTTGTGTTTTCAAAAAGTACAACCATTTCTTTTACTTTTTACTCCCTTCCCTTTTCTTCTTTGCGCCGGCCGAGCGGCCCGCCGCCGCTGCTACCGTGCTATTTGCCCGCGCACTTCTCTGCAGGGCATCGCCCGCCTCGCGCACACGGGTGCTGCAACGCGGCAGAACCCCCCTTTCACGAGAGGGAGGCGCACGCCAAATGGCGCGTGAGAGTGCGCGGCGCCAACGTTTGGGCTGCGGCCCGACCCGACCCCGGCCCGACCCGGACCCCTGCGCGATGCCGGCGCCAGCGATACGGTGATGCCCCCCCTGATCCCCCGCCGTCACCGCCCGGCCACCTGCCGCTGCTCACCCCGGCTCGAATATCGCACGCCACACACTCCTCGTCGGAATGTCAGAAGGACTTATCTCTCTCTGTCTCTCTCTCTCTCTCTCTCTCTCGAAAACTCATTTTATTTTCGGGGATATGACGTCCTTAACCCCCCCCCCCTTGCTGCTGCTGCTGCTGTTGCCTCGCTCCTCTTGTCTCGGTGTTGGATTTCAAGACCGCATTATCATCATCCAGTTGGCCGGTAAATGAAATAATTCCCATTCCCTCCCCGCAAAAGTGGACCCGCTGCTGTCGGAGGCGCGCTGCGGCGGCGGCTGGCAGTGTGGGCGCGCTCGCATCGCCCGCTTTAAATGAGTTTATGACTCGCGTGCGCGTTGTGGTTTTCGGTATGCGGTCGGCGAATCGAAACCCTCCTAAATCACCGTCCCGTTGGGGGAATGGCCGCCTCCAGGCTGCGGGACGCTGCCGCGGACCAAAAGCACGGTGAATCAGATTCGGCGTCAGATCGACAAGCGAACAAGCGCCTCCCACCGCCGCGCGCGGCGAGAGAAAGAGAGAGAGACAGAGACAGAGACAGAGAGAGGGAGAGCGGCAAGAACCAGGAAGGCCGGTGCGATCGGGGCTCCGCATCCGAAATGCAGCGCGCGTGGGCCGGTCACTGGCCGCGGAGCGCCGCTGCCGCCGCCGCTCTCCTCGATTACTTTATTGATTCGTTCCGACAATAAAGACAGAGCGGAGATATAGAGGCTCTGTCGGCCACGTCTATTTCTAGCGCAAAGCCGAGCACAGTGACCGCGCCGCAAGACCCGCCCGGCCGGCACAGGGGACGGCGGCGGCGGCGTCGTCGCGCAAACCTGTTGGGCCGGTGTATAGAGAGCGAGCGAGAGGGCGGCAGGGAGGGAGGGAGACGGGGGGAAATGGCTGGGCAGCAGGGAGGGGGGCTGAGAGGGGAGGGGCGCCGACAAATTAAAGGCAAGTGTATTGATTTCGTTCTGTGTATGAGGATTGGAGCGGCGGAGAACCGTTACACCATATACGTCTAACGCTTTACCGTCCGCGTCCATGCGTAACAGGGAAAAGGAAACTACGAAGATTACAACATCGTAAAATGGTAAAAGCGCACAAAAAAACGGGTCAAATTTTAGTGGTTGGTGTCGGCTAATTGTGCATCCTGAAATAATGGGGCCGTTCTAAAAAAAAAGGGGGGGGGGGGGGCTTTGCGACCGGCTCCGCTTGATAGTTTTCAGCCCCACCGGCAGAGTCAGTCACTAGCTTATGAGGTGCGGGTGCCTCCCTTTTAATGGCCTGTAAAAGTGGCATTCCAGCCAATATGATCCTCCCGGCCCCCTGGCTGAGCTCGCGGGGCCGGCAGCCGCGGCCGGTGCTATCGCGCCTCCCGATGGAAATAAACGAAACGAAATCGCAAACAAATGCCATTATCGTGGTCATCACACGCTGATATCAGCGGTGATAAGGGGCCGCCGCCGCCGTGTGGCTGCGGCGCGGCGACGTGCTAAACGCTTCCGTTGTTCTTTTCTGTTAACGGTAAGTCGCGGGCAGGCCGGGCTGGTCGCGGGGCTGGCCGGGCGGAGAGCCGCAAGCCCGGTCGCACACCAGTGAACGTAGCGCCGCGTAGCACGAAGCGGTCCGGTCCGGCCAAGGCACGCCCACAGGCACGCCCAGGCACGCCCAGGTGCACGCCTCAGGGCCTGAGGGCCTCCCCGCGCCGCACCGACGGGGGCCTCCTATTCCCCGAAGGCCGCCGAGACGACGGTGTCGACGAGGGCAACGTCTAGTGCCGAAACGGAGGAGGCCACCCGGGCGTGCGCGAGCCGGCGAGCACACAGCGTGCACTGCAGACATGCGGTGCGAGGCGCACTCCGGCGGCGCGCGGCGGCGCGTGGCGGCGCGGCGGCGTTGACATTGGCGCTGGCGTTTGGCACCGGCCCCGCGGCTACCGGGCCCTCCCTGCACCAACGCACGCCATTAAACGACTTATGGAAACGTGACATTAAGCGGCAGAGAGCAAAGTGATTTACAGGGCGGCATTAAAACAAGACTTGTGGCCGTCCCGAGCCGCGAGCCCCGCCGGCGCGCGTCCCCCCCGCGACAGCGCGCCGTTTAGCGTTTCATACGTAAGACCCATTCTAAGCGGGCCGGCCGGCCCGTGCCCCGGCGCCGTGGCGCCACCGCACCGCCAGCCCCGCCGGAGCAACTGTTCATTCTCAATGTAAATATCGCGGGGCCGCTACGCTAGCGCTGTGCAGCGCTGTGCGGGGCGCAGAGGCCACACCGGCAGGGGCGACGGCCTCGGCACCTCGGCCCGGAAGCAAAACCTTCTTACACGCGGCGGCGCGGAATTCAAACTATACTTTCGCTGGTCTGTGGACAGTGTGAGTCGGGCCGCATAGCTCATGGCCGCGGTGCGGGACGAGTCCCACAGCGACAATGGCAGAGTCAGACGGGGCCCGCCACGCCGCCGCCGGCCGGGCCGGGGTCTTCACTCGCACCAGTTGGCGTCGCACCGCGCCGGCAGGGCGTGGCGCGGCGTGGCGCGGCGTGGCGCGGCGTGGCGAGGCGTCGGGACGCCAGCGCACCGCAGCGGCGTCGGAGCGACCTTCAGGTTCAGTGCACTCCGTCCCAAACCATCTCGCTCCCCTCGCCGTCTCCGTCCGTCTCCGTCCCTCCTTGTCTCTCTCTCTCTCTCTCTCTCTCTCTCTCTCTCTCTCTCTCTCTCTCTCTCTCTCTCTCTCTCCTGCTCGCTACGGACGAGATGGCCGGCCGCGGCCGGACGGGACCGCTTTACGGGAGCCATAGGATCATTGATTTTAAGGAGACAGCGGCGGCGGCGGCGAGGCGAGGAGCGCGAGAGTGACGAATTCATTCCATCTTGTCCTGTCCCCGCTTGCAACACTGCAACTTGCATCCCGCCAATCTATCTGCCGCTTTATTTTCTCTCGTTGTTTCCGCCCGCCGCCCCTCCGCCGCCGCCGCAGGATTTACACGGGCGAGGTGCGCTCGCATCTCACCGCGGCCAGAACCGGGCTTTCGACCTTCTTTTTCCTGTCCTTTTCTTTTTTTTTTGCTGTTTGGAGTTTGTTTGCATCTGCCCGCTGCTTTCCTTGTTCTCTAGAAGGAGGGAAGAAAATCAGCTTTTCTTAACAGTTGTTCTTGCTCTTCTAGCTGTACGTTCTTCTCTCTCTCTCTCTCTCTCTCTCTCTCTCTCTCTCTCTCTCTCTCGTTCTCTCCACGCCGCGCAACTCAAAGCCCAATAACACTTTTGAAAACTGTGTACAGCGTTCGCTTCGCGAGGCATCGTTGTCAAGCGCGCCGGCCGCACTCGGGGGGGGGGGGGGGGGGGGGGGGGGGGGGAGACGTGCGGGCGGAGGGGGTGGAGGGGGAGGTGAATCCATTTGGCCGTGTCTCTCACTCCGGGACGAGCATCGGGCGCACAGCGCGCGCGGCCGCCAAGCAATGTCTGGCCGTTACATCACCGGGCTAGCTATTGACACGCCGCGGGTACCGGCGGGCACCGGGCTGCGCAGGATACGTGACAAGGGGTACAACTGCCCTGCTCACACGCGCGAGAATAAATAATGACAGGAGTGAAAAGAAAGAGGCCGCGAGCGAAGGATGTACGTTCGCAGTCCTGGCCGCGAGTCGGCGGACGGACGCGGGCGGGACACTGCGGGGCAGCGCTCCGCCGCCCGCGTCCCCCGCGTCGGTTTGGGTGGCTCCGGAGTTGTTTTCTTATACAAGGCCTCGCACTGTGGGGCGGGGGCCGCCGGGGGCCCGGACCTAGGACAGCGAGGAAAGTCTTCGGCCTTTTATTTGCTTTTAGTGCGCGGGGAGCCCCTGCGGCCGAATGAGAATGTGTGGGCGGAAGCGACTATGGCATTATTGCAAACACACACACTCACACTCACACACACACACACACTGGCGTGCGCGCGGAGAGATGGGCGCAGGGGAGCAGCGGAGATAGCGACAATCTTACGGCGACCGAGATTAGATCCAATTACATCCAATCGCATGCAAAACACGGCTGCCGGCGCGTGCACGCAGACCCGGCCGCCGGACGGGGTGAGAGACACAGAGAGGGAGGGAGGGAGAGAGAGGGGATAGAGAGAGAGAGATTCCGAACTACAATGCATGCACACGCCAGCGTGTAAGGTGTATGCACTAGGAAACTCCCACGGTGACTTGGTGACTGGAAGTGTAGTACGGCTACTGCATTCACACACACACACACACACACGGCTCTATATGCCATTCACCCATGGCGCAGAGAGTGTGAGAGAGAGAAAGAGAGAGAGATAGAGAGAGAGAGATAGAGGGGGGGCGAGGACATTGAGACCGAAAACGTGAGAAGTGTAGCCTGGTGCTGTCCACTTGCATGTGTGACATGGAGCAGGACGTGCGTGTGTGTGTGTGTGTGCGCGCGTGTGTGTATGTACTGTCACAAGGCAAATAATGTCACCGCCGAAAATACACAAACCCACACACACAATGCCCGCCAGCATACGGACTGCGCAACGAAGCACGCCGACAGGTGGCATTGTTTATGGCGTAAATGATAGACACCACCGGGCCGCGTCGGGGGCCGCGAGAGGAGCGGGAGGAGGAGGGGGGAGGAGAGAGGGGGGGGGAGGAAGGCGAGCAGCGGGTGGGGGGGGGGGGGGGGGGGGGGGGGGCGGTGCCCCCAGCAGTGCGGCGCACCGCACAGTTCAACGACTGCGCCACCAACAACCAGGTAGCAGCGCGTGCGTGCACCCGCGGGACATGCAAACGGATCGCTGCTGAGGTGGGGAAGACACTCTCCCGCGCGGCGGACAGAATGTTGTACGGCGTGCGACCGCGGCGAGCAGCGGCGGCGAGCAGCAGCGGCGAGCAGCGGCGGCGAGCAGCGGCGGCGAGCAGCGGCGGCGAGCAGCAGCGGCGAGCAGCGGCGGCCAGCAGCAGCGGCGAGCAGCGGCGGCGCGCCGCCGAGATGCGCTACATCACTGTGGCTGCGCGCCTGCGCGGGTAGGCCACCGCGCGGCGGGGCCGCACACGGGTGTCGCGCGGGCCGGCCTACCCCGGCGCTCGCAGGCGCTGAGCAGCCAGTGGGAATAAAGGCAGAGTGACGCAACGGCTCGAGAACGCGGCGGGGCGGCGGCGGCGGCGGCGGCGGCGTGCGTCGCGGAGTGCGCCTCGCCGCGGACTCCAAGTATGCGCCGCCGCCGCCGCCGCCGCCGCCGCCGCCGCCGCCGCCGCCGCCGCCGCCGCCGCCGCCGCCGCCGCCGCCGCCACGGTCGACTTGCGAGACGGCTGGGCTGAGCCTGCAGGGGTGGCCGTAGCGGTACGGCACAGACCTGACCGCGCACAAAACAAACGCGGCCACGCAGTGCTGTGATTTAGGGACGGGCCCCTCATAACATCACACGCTGACGTGCCCCCGCGACCACGACGACCGGCGACGACGGATAGTTTATGTTTGCACGGGCGCTTTACCTCGGTTCCCCTTTTCCTCGGCGCGCCGCCTCCTCTTTTTGTGTCTGCTGCCTTTCTCTGTCTCTCGGCGCGTTGCATGATGCACCACAAGGTGCCCTCCCCCCGTCATTAGGACGTTAATTGTCGCAAAGGGCGGCGCACGGCACGGCCACGGCCGTCACCGTCGTGTAGAGTCTATCAACAACAGCTTGAAGAGGAGAGCAATAAGGGAGGGGGGGGGGCATAAAAAAGGAGGTTTCGCAGACGCCGGCAGGGCGGGGCACGCATGCGGGGACGTCACCCTGGAGTCCCTCCTTCCTCGGGACCCCGCTCGGGGCCCTGGCCGCGGGAACGTAGCCGGGGCCCTTTCGCGAAGCGCGCGCGGCCGCCCGTAATGTCATTTAACAGGTTTTGCTACAGTCATTATTTGTTTTCTTCATTTTTGCTTTTAAGCTACTCGCCGCCGCACAGAGGCGTACCGGAATTTCCATTCGGCATAAAAATCAAACCCAACCGACATTTAAACCATTTCTTGTCGCGTCGTCCGATATTTTATTATTTTTCCCAGTGCGGCGAGCCTCGTCGCGTGGGGCCGTAAAGCCGCGGACCCGGCGGCGTTGGAGCGGGTCGCACACCGACCACACCCCCAAATGAGAGGCGGTGCGGCGGCGCATACCTGCAGCCCCGGCCGCACATGTCGACCGGCATGGCGGCGGAGCGCGCGGCAACGCACACAGCAGTTTACCTCCCCGCGTCGCAACGCCCCTTTTGCGAGCAGAGTAGTATACAGCGATCGGTCGATACAGTAGCCGGGCACGTCCGGAGGGGCAATACGACCTGACGCCCCGCCAGCCGCCGCTACCGCCGCTGCCGCCGCTGCGCTCACGCCTACCTGGCCAATATGAAGCTCCCGTTCGATCCGTTTCTCATCGGCCGGCCTGCCCCCCCCCCCCCCTGCCATTGCAGCACGATAATGCGGCGTGGTTTGCGCGCCCGGAACCCCGCCCCTACAGCAGCAGCAGTAGTAGCGGTGGTGCCGCGTATCACACAAACCGACAGAAATACTCTCGCAGTACCGTCAGTCCAAATTACCTTAAAATATATGTAAAAAATAATAGAAACCTATATATATACTGGGGAGGGGATGCCGGTCGGGGAGACGGCGCGATACAGCCGCCGCCGCCGCCGCCGCCGCCGCCGCCGCACCGCTCCGATCCTCTCCTCGCCGCCGTGCCGCCGCCGGCCGGGCCGCGATTCGCGAGAGCCCACGCAGGGGCACGCGGAGTGGCAGAGAGTGCGCGCCGCGATCGTATCGGAAAATAAATTGTGGCACACGCGCGCACGCTCGCGCGGAGCGGCATCTGAAGGGCTGCCGTGCCGCCGCGAACGCCGCCGCCGCCGCCGCCGCCGCCGAGGCTAGAATGCGGCGCGCGAGGCGTCTCTAGCAGCTGCGAGCGCTGCCGGGGCCGCTGCGTTTGAGGAATGGTATCGGCTCATGTCGGCCGCGGCAGAGGGGAAAGGAGAAGGGCCTTGCCGCGCTACTATCTTCGGCGGAAACCTCGTCGCGCCGTAACGGCAGGCCGAAAATGCAGACGAAATTCCGCAACTTTTTTTTTTCAAAGGCATTAATTTTTCACGGCCAATTTTTGCGGAAGGCAAACAACGAGAACGACGGAGCTACCGTCAACGACGGACGCGGGACGGACGGACGCGCGGCAAATACCAGTGGGTCAGCCGCGCACCAACCTACCCCACCGCCGCGGCCGCGGCCGTGTGGGAACTTGAGACGCGGACAAGAGAAGGCCATTTACTTTACACCGGCGCCGGGCGGCTTGGGTGCGCTCCAAAGGACAGGCCAGGGCGGAGGGGGGGGGGGGGGAACGGCCGCCCCCCGCAGCGAGGTGTTTGGCCCGGGCTTTCGGCCTGCGACGACCCCGCCGCCGGATGATGGGGAGTAAAAGGCGCCCCGCCCCGGCGGCTGGCCGCTGCAGCGCCGCGCTCCGCTCCGCGAGTTTTCTTTCGACGACGGCAGAAAAGGTCATCCACGGGAGGGGAAAAGGACTGCCGGCTGCGGGAGGGGGGTGGCGGCCGCGTTCTGAACCGCGGGCCCGGTCAGACGACCGCTCCTGTTCAACACACGGCTATCAGGACCCACACATCGGGCCGCCTAATATGACGAGGCACGCAGGGTATCTCTGCGTGGTGTGTGTGTGTGTGTGTGTGTGTGTTCGACGCGACGCGTCGGGCAGCGGAAGCGGCAACCTTCACGACGGAGGTGCCTGTGAATAACGGGTAGCGCCGTTGGCGCCAGCCGGCGCGCGGAGGGCAAACAGCGGCGCCGCGAGAAAGAATGCAACAGGATGAGGAAAGTCTCGAACACACACACACACACACACACACACACACACACACAGCAGCAGCAGCAGCAAGCCGGATCCGCGGCGGCATAGGAGGGGGGGGGGGGACACGTGCTTTGCGTACACCAGGGTAGCGCTGCGGTAGCGTCGCGTTCCCGCGCGGCCCGGCCCTGCACAGGTCCCCGCGGCCTGCACCGCGCCGGGCTCGGGTATCCGCGAAATCAATACCGCGTGGCGGGGCGTGGCGGGGCGTGGCGGGGCGGGGCGCGGCGCCGGCCTGGGAGCATCACGCGTGTACGTCGCATTCCCCCGGCGGCAAACCCTGGCGACCCACATTATACCTCCCAGCCGCGGTCCCCGCCACGCCGCGCCGCGCCGCGCCGCCCGGCCGGTTCGGGTCACACGGCCGCCTTATGCTGCGCCAGCCAGTGAACGACACTTGCTTCGGAAAGCGGAGCGGGCGGCCGCCCGCCCGCTGCAGTACTTTGCTTACAAGAATGCCGGGGATGCGGCGGGGCGGGACGGTTTAACTACGCTTGTAAGACGCCTCGCGCCGCGCGGTGCCGGTCGGCTCGGGTCCGCGAGACACAGCGCGATCGGTTACCGTAAACCGTGCCGAAGACGATACGACGCGGGAAATATAAAAATCCACCAAGAAAAGAGGCTTAAAACAAAAAAAAAAACTTGAGTTTCCGCGGGCGCAGTTACGGAGCGTCACCTAGCCGAGAGAGAGAGATATACACAGCACCGCCGCCGCAGTGCATCGGCGATGGCGGCTTATTAGCAGAGATCGCCCCTCCCACCACCACCACCACCACCACCACCACCACTGCCGTGTGGTACTACAGAGCCCTCCGCTCACAGCGAGAGACTCTAGTATTTTTTTTTCCGCCCCGCCCGAGTTGAGGGTAATGAAGTAAAGCACCCCGGGCCGCTGCCGGGCCTCGGCCCTCGGCTCTCGGCTCTGCCTTACCCCGCTGCGGGCGATAGGAGACGCTCCGACCAGCGTCCCGGACCCTAATGACTGCCTTCCTTTTTTGCGGAGCGAATTAGCGGCGTGGACATGCACGGCACTCCTGCTGCTGCCGCCGCTGGGAGAGGCGGGCAGGTCCACGTCCGCCCTGCAGCAGATGCAACCTAACGGTCGGTGCATCTGCCGCGCGGCAGCTCGGAGTGTGTGTGTGTGTGTGTGTGTGTGTGTGTGTGTGTGTGTGTGTGTCGTCTTCATGGGGCCGCCGCAGCAGCCGCCGCGCGTAGCCAGAGAGGAGGACGCGCCACCTACCCGCCGGCAATGATCTATGCAGCGGCGCCTTGTTTTTGCCATTCCGCGCCCCGTTTGAATGGCCCCCCTCCTCCCCTCCCCTCGGAATGAATGGCGTGCGCTGCGGCTGCGGCGGCGGCGGTGGCTGCCCGGCTGTGATACGCGCCTCGCTGTTTCGTTTTCTCCGCGGCCGCCGCCCCCCCAGGCTGCCCTCCCCCCGCGCCACACAGTGGGCGCCCTGTGACGGCGCTGACCTATCCCAAGGGGGCACGGCGGCGGGGGCTGTCGGCGCGGCGGGGCTCAGACGACGTGCCCCACATAGATCTGTCGTCGCCGACCCGTCACGGGGGCGACTTTCGATGGAAAAGGGAGAGGGGCGGCGTAAAGCCGCCGGATTTATTCCACGGGAGGAGAGATATACACCGAGAGAGAGAGAGAGAGAGAGGGAGGGGGGAGGGAGTGAGAGAGAGGGGGGTGATGGGAGATGTGCCGTTGCCGGCCGCGGCCGTCCGCCTTCATACGAGAAAAACAGCCTAGGATTCTGCAGCAGCGGCAGCAGCAGGTTGAATAACGGGAGTGCGCATCCTCCGAGATATGAGAGAGAAAGAGAGAGAGAGGCTGGGAGACAGCGAGAGGAAGGGAGAGGGACGCGGGGGGAGCTCCGCCGTCCGGCAGCGCGCGGCGCGCGGGACGGGGCGAAAAAATCGGCGGCGCCCGGCGGCGGCGCCACCTGCGCGCAGCGTAAAATTAAAAGGCAAGCAGCACGGCAAAAGTCCGTGTGCAGCAAGCCGAGCGAGGAGGGAGGGCCCCCCCGGCGGGGCAGAGTCCATCCCTGAGGGGGGCGGCGGGGGCTTTTCGAGCGATACGCGCTTCGCATTGTGCCCACCACTCCGCCGTGAGCCAGCAACATTACTGGCCAAGGCATTTTCTCGTGCACAATGAACAGAGACGAAGAGAATGGGAGGACGGACCCCCCAGCCGCCGCCGCGGGCGGACGCGGCGAAAACGGGCCCAAAATATAAAGCGGGGCGGCACGGGCGCCCGGCCGGCCTTATCGCACCTCATTATCAGATGATGCAGCGCCGACTGACCAAATTCCGCCAGCCTGCGACCACACACACACTTATTACCATCTCTCTCTCTCTCTCTCCGGTTCTCTCTCCCTCTCTCGGCCCCGGCGGTTTCCCCGGCCGCCGCTGCAGCAGCAGCAGCAGCAGCAGCCGGGTACACGGGATGTGCATCGGCTTGGCTATCGAGCTATCGCAGGGGGCTGGCTGATCGTGAGCGGCGCAGAGATCGATTCGATCGGGGGAAACGGTTCCGATTTGCAATCGGCGTGGGAAACAACCAAACACGGCGGCGGCGGAGAGCACGGCGGCGCAGGGCAGGGCAGGGAGGGCGGGGCGGGCAGGGGGTGGCGTCGTTGGTGGGTCACAGGAGCGCCACCACCACAGCCGGCCGCCGCGTCCGCCGCCGCCTCCACGCCCCGACACGGGATGAGGCCCCGTCTATATGTGGCGAGGCCTGCCGCCGCCCGCCGCCGCCAGCACTTTCATTTCTCGGTAAACACGGGGCACATTTGTGGGTCACTGCCTAATGTAGTGCGGCGGTGGCTTACCGCCGGCGGCAGACGCCCCGCACACGCCGCGCCGCACCTCAGTGGGGTGAAGCAGAAGGAAGAATCAGGCCGCGCCTCCCCGCTCGGTGCCCCGAATCATCTCCCGCCTGCTTTGACTTATGCAAAAAAAAAAATCACGTCGCCCAGCCCGCTTCCGGTGGTGGCCCCGGCCGGCTAATGTCGCCGCTGCTTTCCCAAGTGCAAAAGCCGCTTGCAGCGCAAGCCTTTCATGCCCTGGGAAAACAAGCAAACGCGGGACGAGAGGGGGGAAAAAAACGAAAGAAAAACGGCGCGCGGTGCGTTTTGCCCACGGACTCAATGCGACGCGGGCGCACGGCGGCCACCGCGGCGGTCGGAGGGTAGTATTAGTGGCCGAGGAGGGGCATGAGAAAACCGGAGAGCGAGCGAGCGAGCGAGCGAGCGTTTGGGGGGTGCGGGCGGACAATGCCGGCCTACATACCGCGCGTGTCGTCTGCTCGCCGGTCACGCGAGGACCGACCTCATGAGATGGATATCGGCCAGCGCCATATATATCGGCCGTAAACGGGGAAAGGAAGGGGCATTCCAAAGAGAAACCATTTTCCGGCCAAAACATTTGGGAGCTGTCGACACCATCAAGCGGTTCTCATCTTTTTTTTTTCTCATTTTTTTTTTTTTTTGAGAACGTAGGGTAGAACGCGATGACGAGTTCCGCGGTGGCCGGGGCTCACCTCCCCGCGGTGCCCCCGGGGCCGACTACGTTTCTTAGAGCGCACTTCTGCGTTTCCGCCGCCGCCGCCGCCGCTCCCGCGGTCTCCTCCTAATGGTCCCGGGCGCTACGCAAATAACATGTGCCGAGACACGCACGGCGGCGGGGGGCATTCCTGGACAGGGGGCAGCAGCCCGGGGCTCTATCTACTCCCACGATGACCTCCGACTCCATGCGAGGGGCCCCTCAGTGTGCCACTGGGACAGCAGATAGGTGCTCCGCCTACGCCGCGGGCCCCGACCCCCCCGACCCGCGGACCCGCGGCCCCCCGGTTCGGCCCCGCCGCGCGCAGCTCCCCGCGCGCCCAAGTCGCCCAAGGTGACGATTGCATCGCTCACGGCGCATCGCCGCACCGTTTGAAAGCCATATCTTTTTGTAGTTTTCAAACCGGTTCCGTCCACATGCATGCCCGCACCGCCGCGCGCAGCCCCCCCGACGCTTCCAGTGCGCCCGCCCGGCCCCTCTTCCTTTCCCACATTGCGCTGCTGCCCCGCCGAGGCGCCTCTGTCACCGTATGATCCCAGCGTGGGTCCTGACACACCGCGCCGGTACGACAAAACGGGGGGGCCTCCCCCAATGTGAGTAGCATCGTGATTGTAAGGATGCTTAGGACGTGCGAATTGAACGCCGCCGCCGCCGCCAAGGCTCCCGTGTAATGGGACAATCGGCTGGGCAGCGCGGCCCGCAGCGCGGCCGCGGGTCGTGGCACCGGCCGGGGCCCTAATGCGACGGCAGCAGTTTGGTGTTGTGGGGGCCCGTTAGGCGCGGGGACGCGCACCCGGCGCCCCGCCGACGCCACGCCGACGCCACGCCGACGCCACGCCGCCGCCACGCCGCCCCGGCGCGCCATGCACGAAAAGCCACGCTCTTATGAAATGAAACAGGTACCGAACCTGTCGGGCGCCGCGCGCGCGGCTGGTCGGATACCAGTCGAGGCAGCAGAGGGTATGAATTTCCTGCTACCAGCACCGTTGGAGTGGGCGGCAGGGGTCACGCGTGGTGGCGGAGGGAGGAGCGGAGGGGAGGGGGGGGGGGGGGGGGGGGGGCTCCTCCTACGCACAGAGCGACGAGCGCACGCGAAAAAAAAAGAATCTACACAGTCGAAACAAGATGGGTCCTCAGCCGCGGTGACATGAATTATTTGGCGTGTGCGGTTCGCGTGGGTTGACAACCTCGGCCGTCCGCGGCCCTTGCCCCAGAGTGCCCCCCCCCCCCCTTCCCCGCCCACGCCCCGCGGAGTGGATTCGTCCGCGTCACCCGCGCTATTCAAACAGTTGGTACGGCGGCGAGTCGCGACCCTCGCTGCGGGATGGGTATTGATGACTATCATTACTCCCCCCCCTCCCCTCCCCTTCCCGGGGCCTGTGGAGTCCCCCCCCCCCCCCCCCCCCCCCCGCGGTCGACGCCACCACCAGCCTCTCTCAGCGGCAGCAGCAGCAGCAGCGCCGTGGTCGCTTGACCAACTCGGTCCGAAGCCCGCCCGCGCGACATCCGGCGAGGGAGGGCCAGGAGCAGCTATTCGAGGGGGGAGGGGGAGCGGCGACTACGCGAACGACCGAACAGGGCGTCCCGCGTGATACAGAAAACGAAACGCGAGCAGCGCGCCGGCCTATCACCGGCCGCCCCTCCCTGCTCACTGCCCACTCGCGTTGAGGTAGGGCAAGGACGGGCGCGGGCGGAGCGGGCAGCGGGCGGGACACGGGGGGTGTGGTGAGGCAGCCGGACCGACTTGACTCGCGCTGCGGTCAGGTCCCCGTTGTTCCTATCTGTGTCAACATAACACGTTAACCTCAGACGCCGCCGCCGCCGCCGCCGCCGCCACTGCACGGCCGCCGCCCGACGCTCTCGGCCCGCCGCAGCCGCACTGCAGCAGCAGGGCTGCAGCCCCTGCACGACGCGGCGCGGCAAAAAGCGGTGGCGGCTGGCGGCGTGCTCGGGGACTCGCCGGGTCTCGCCGGCTGCGCTCGGGGCGTGCACATGCAGCAAGTGTCGGGCCGCCGACCCGCCGCGGCCGTCCGCCCGGCCGGCCGGGGATCTCGCGTGCTCAGTCACGCAGCCAGAAGGAGTTTTAGAGGCGCTGCGCTTGCAAAAGGGAAAAAACAAAACAAAAAAAATGGGGAAAAAAAGGGGAGAGGAAAAATAAAGCGCAAGCGCGCGCCGCAGCCTTAAGACGCGCTGCGGGTATTTGAACACGTGACGGGCATGTAGCGGCCGCCCATTTCGATTCATGAACATGGCCGGCGACAACTGCGGGCGCGCTTATAAGGCCGTGCTGATGGACTCGGATGAACAAGCCCGCCGTCGCTGGTGCTGCACGGCACCGGGTGAAGTGCGGGCAGGGAGTGTACAGCGGCGCAGGCAGCGGCTGCTCAGAGGGGAAAAAACACAGCCGGCCGCTTAGACAAGGACATTCAGGACCAACAGTAGGAGGGGGAAGAAATAACTCACCCCGCAACCCCGCGGCGGCGGCGCACGCGTGCGTCCTGCGAGCGCCTGCCAACCGGAGGGTAGGCAACACAGACGCACTCGTGCACCACGGGTCAGCCTACCCGCGGGCCGCAGTCAGACGGCGTGGCGGCGGCGGCCTCGGCCGGGGGAACTCACCTGCAAAAGAAGGAAAGGGCGAGGTGTGAGGCGACAAAACTCTCGTCACGGCACTAAAGAGACAGGCACGCACACACACACACACACACGAGCGCAGTGAACGCGACGATGACGACGACTACAACGACGACAGCGCATTTCACGCGCACCGCAGCAGAGAGGCTCGCCTCAAAAGTGTGTGGTTGGTTGGTTGGCGGCGACGCAACGAGCGAGACAAAACGCACACACACAAGTAGGGGGGGGGGGGGGTCCCCTCGCCTCCCCGCGGGGACACTCTCACTGCTTGGCGTCACGTCTCCCGGAGCATCACTCTTATCGTGTTTATTATCATATCATGTTTATTTTACATTTTTTTTAATTTCTATTTTTATTATTTAAAAATTTTGTCAACTTCAATTTTTTTTTTAATATTTTTAACGCTCAACATCGACTTATTTTTCCGGGTGCGGCTCGGACGCGTTGGCAGTAACGATCGGGCCGCGGGCTTACGGACGGGCCCCCGGGGCGCGGGCTCGGCGCGGCGCGGCTCGGTGGCGCGCTAGCTTCTCGCCCTTCCCACCGCAGGGTCCCCCCCGCGGACCCCCCCGCAGGCCCTTCGCAGAGCGGGGTCCAGGCCTCCCGACCGCAGAAGTGAGGGTCGCGTCCCGGACCGCGGCCCTCGTGATGGCCGTTCAAAGTGGCACCCGGCCACCCATCCGAGGAGAAAGACGGACACTTTTCGGCAGCCGCATTCCGGGCGGCGCACGGCGGCGCGGCGTGAACCACACGGCACGGCCGTGCGTCACGGCGAGTGACACGCCGTCTCCACACACACACACACACACGACTCCCGTAATGACGACGATCCATTTCGGAACGAGGCATTAAAAATTAGAAGCAAGGCGCTGACAGTAATGGAACAGTAAACGGCGCTCATGTGTATTCACCGCTATGCGGTTAGAGTGCCGTGGCCGGGCGGTGGGCAGTGGGGGCCGCGGCGGAGGCGGCGCTGCCCGGCACTGCCCGGCACCGCCCCCCACCACCCGCTCCGCACGCCGGCACGGCGACGGCTGGACGGACCGCGGACGCGACGCGACACCCAGCGACCCACTAACTGACCACGCGTTCGTGAGTCAGGTATCAATTTGGCCCCGGCTGCAGCGGCGGCGGCGGCGGCGGCAGCAGCAGCGCGAGGGGCCTGACGCACTACTTTAAGTCGGTTTCGAATTTCGCCGACCCGGAATACGATCACGCGTCGACGCCCCACTCCGTCAAAGTCGCGCGTGGTGACACACATTCGCAGAGGGGAGGCGGGCATGGAGAAGAGAGACATTTAGCGACACAGCACCTGCTGCTCCTCGGCGCCGAGCGGAAGGCCACGCCCCCCGCCTCCGTCCCGGCCGAGCCGAGCCGACCACACGGCGGCCGCCTGCCCGCCTGCCTGCCTGCCTGTGACAGGGATCTGTGCGCGGGCGCGCGCGTTCCCCCCTGCGTCGGTAACGGTGCCCTGTCATCGGGAGCCACACTCGCGGGCGGCGCCGGCCCGCCGGCCCTGCGGGGGAGGGCGGCCGGGCCGGGGACTCAACGGTAGCGCCTCGCACCGCGGCGGCCCCCGCGGCCCCCGCGGCTCCCAGACGGGGTCTAGGTCGAGGTTGGGCGGCGGGGCGGGGCGCCGCGCCGTGACTGACCCCGCTAGGCCGCGGGCCACCACGCACACCGCCAGGAATAAAAAGAGAAAAGAAAAATAGAAAAAAATGAAACTCCTCTGCGTCGCGTCTGGTGCGTTTCCTGCCGTGTCGGCAGCGCACAGGCGACGGGCGCCTTACACAGAAATATCACCGCCGGAGTGCGTTGCGCGTTCGCTTCTGGTTATCGCTGCGACGCTCTGCGATTTGTCCTATCATATCATACACTATTTGGTCCGCTCGCAGCGGGGCATACGTCGGCATAAACAGAGCGCGCGGCCGCGGCTAGCAGCGCGGCACGCATAATTTTCATATCTATCACGAGGCACAGGTGGGGACGGCGGTATCGGGGCACCGGCGGCAGTACGCGGCAATGCGAGAGGGGCCCCACCGCGGCAACGGACGACGACGCGAGGACATTTTCCCTTTCAGAGTAATGCGACCCCCAGCAGAGCAACCACGTTCAAAATTATATCTAGGCGGGGAAAAATTAAAACGCAGACCTAATATCACGTCCTCGAGAGAGTCTCTCTCTCCCCCCTCTCTCTCTCTCTCCTCTCTCTCCCCCTCTCCCCCCTTTCTATTACTCCCTCTCTCTCGTCCCCCTGATGAAAGTTCCGTGTCGACAGTGTACCCTCGCAAATAGCTCCGGCCGGCGCGGCCGCGGCTCGCCGAACCGGTTGCCGTGTTGTCAGCACGGCCCGTCAGCCCGCTCCAATGTGACCTGATACACAGCGCCGGCCGCGCAGCGCAGCACAGAGTGCCCCGGCATCCGGCACCGCCGCCGCACCGCCGGACGCACAGAGGAATAAGGATTCCTTTCGCTCTTTCTCCCGCGGCGCGCTTCCGGACGGGGGGCGCTGTTCTGCGTGAGCCCCGCGGACAGGCGACGCGGACACATTCATCGACCGATGAATGGACCAACGAGCGGCGGCGCACAAACACTGCGATCACGGGGTGCACTGCGCACAACACAGGTTCCATTCTCCCGAGAGTGCGGCGAGTGACTGCTGCACCGCGGTGCACCGCGGACCCCGCAGCACGCTGATGCAGCCGCACGTCTGGTGCTGCGCCCCGCCCGTGCCCCCCGGGAGAGTGGTCACTGGCCAGCAAGTCAACCCTTTAGGAGCGCGTGCGACCTTCCCTCCACTGCTGCTGCACTGCCCGCCTCCCCTCCCGGACCCTTCATTCCATCCTTTTCTCTCTCTCGCTCCACTCCTACTCCCCCATATCGGGCCGACAGCCTGCAAACCTGCTCTTTGCAGGAACTATTTTTTTTTCCCTTCCACCGGCTCCGTACTTTCCTCGGGCCCGGAGAAAGAAATGTTCCTCCCTCTCCTTATTGCTCCTTTGTTCCGAGGCGGACCATACCCTACAAATCACTTCGGGCCCCGAGTTATTTATGCCTTTTCGACAGTGCCATATCTAGTGGCGACTTCATTCCCGGCCCGCCTGCGCCGCCTGCGCCGCCGGAGTAACGGGTTTACCCTCGGTAATTTACCCCCAAATTGAAGCATTCCGGGAGATTGAAGGGCAATAACAGATAAGAACTTCGACGAATAAAAACAAGGGGCACACTTCGTCTTCCCCCTGCTGCTTCTAAAAATAAACGAACGTCACGCGGCGTCGCGCTTGATTACCGCGGCAACGTCCGGAATTAAAAGTAACCCGAGCCGGCCGCAACAGTTTGCCTGCTTCATTTCGCCCTCTGCTTCCAAAAGGCCTGGCCGCTGCGCCCACGGACTCCACACCGCCGCCGCCGCCGCCACCACTTCCGCTCCTCGGGTATCTAAATGCAAATCAAGGTGGCTGCGCCCGGGGAAATGAAGACTAAACACTTGGCTGTTTACTTTGTTCGCAAATCTCCGCGAGACTATCAGCGGCGCTGGCGGCGGCGCGGCCGGCCGGCGCACAGAGAGGAGGAGAGCGAACCCTGATAAGCGCGGAGCCACATTTCAATCTGGGCGGCCAGATAAGAGTTGCACCTCGCAGGGCGGCTCCGAGAGCCCCCCGCCAGCCGCCCCGCGGGGAGGCGGCGACGCGGTCCCTGGGCATCATCACGCAGTGCAGCTGCCAGAGCACCCGGCGGGGCGCGCGCCGCCAGTGGTTATTCTGATAATCCTGCCCGCCCCGCCGGGAGTGAGTCGACAGCCGGGGGGAGTATTGATACGCCGCGCCTGTTGACAAGTGGTCGCTAATTGAAGCCTCAAGCCCGTGCGGGTTGGCCGGCCTGTTCCGCTCCGGCCGCGGCCGCGAGGCGGGGCGGCGGAGCGGCGGGCGCTAATGCCGCCGCGCCTAACGGTCTCGTCTCCTCTGTTTCAGGCGCCCTCAGCAGGTCGCAGTTCCCCGTATTCACGATCTACGCCCAGAAGAGCTGTCTGGGCGTCAAGCCGTGCGAGCGCGCCTGGTGCTTCGACCGAGTGCAGGGATACCAACTGTCCGGATTCACGCGAAAGCAAACGCCGGCCGCGTCCCGGCAGGAGTGCCTCGAGCTGTGCCTGGGCGAGCGCGAATTCCCCTGCAGGTGAGTCAACAGCCGTTCGAACCCAACACACGAGGTGTTTCCTCTCTTTTTTTTCCGACTCTCTCGTCTCTCTCTCTCTCTCTCTCTCTCTGTCCGCATCACCCTTCCTTCTCTTATTATATACAGCCCTGCTGCCCCTGCAGCGGCCTGCCGCCGCCCCGCATGCTTTCAGCACAAGAAAAGACACACAGGTGTTTACAACTGCACGATTGCCCGCGCCGCAAAACGTCACCTCGCAACGTCGCCTCGCGATTGTTCGGCCGCGCCGCCGCCGCGCGTCCTTCCCCCCCCCCCCCATCCTCCCCCCGGCACAGCCTTGTAGTACAACAGAGAGATGATGGCGTCAAAACAGTCGGCAGCGGCGGCGGTGCGCATTCCGTGGGGGGACGCTGAGCGGAGCATTCTAGGGCCGGCTGCGGCGGCTGCGGCGGCCGTATCGCTCACCCATAGCAGGGCCCTGCCGAGGCGCGGCCGAGGCCCCCGCCGCCACGGCCGCCACCGCTGCCCGGGGCGGCGCAGCGCAGTGCAGCCCGCGAGGGCCGCCAATCAGGCATCAAGAATAGGACATAAACCTCCGAACAGCAGCGCCGCGGCCCCGCGCATTCCGCGCGGTCAAAATGTCCAAACCGTAAGGACAACGCGGCCGGCGGACCGGGCGGCGGCGGGGCGGGCAGACGGCCATCATTGTTCTACTTGGACACGGCGGCGCGGCGCGAACGTGCACCCGCGACGGACTGACGGCCGCGAGACTGCTTCCACCGCCGCCGGCAACAAAACCAAACGGCAGCGCGGCGGGCCGGGCCCGGCCCCGCTAGGCGAGTACGTGTGTGGGAGGGGCGGGCGGCCCTCCGGGTCCCTCCGGGTCCCTCCCGGTGCCTCCCGGTTCCTCCCGGACCCGCTCACATATCGGGCTGCCCAGGCCCGGCCCCCGCCCCTGTAATGAGGATGCACTGTAGCGGTCCGCCGCCGTTGTGCTTGCAGTTACGTTTTCACACCGTTACCGACGCGCCGCTCGTTAGAGGCTGCAAGGCAAATTAGCTCACTAATTGCGCCCCTTCTATCCTCCCCCGCGCCGGCATTCCGCTACCCCTCTCGCGTGTGTCCGTGTGTGTGTGTGTGTGTGTGTGCCTGAAGCGAGTACATCGATCTTGAGCAATGTCTCCCGCGGCGCACCACCCCATTACCATGTTGGGACGCACGCGCCGCGCCGTGCCGCGCCGTGCCGCGCGCCGCTCCTGTTTACTCGCCTTATCGCCGGCGGATCGCACACGGCACACCAGACGCCAAGAAATAAAATGAAAAGGATGCGCGGAGAGGGGAGACCAAAAAAAAAGAGGAAGGGGAAAGAGAGGAAGAAAACGAAAATAAATGAAAAATAAATAAGCAACAACAAAAATGGCGAGAAAACAAAATGAGAGCCGTGCAGGGAGCACAAGGGGCGCGCTGCTGGTGCAGCAGTCACCCTCCCGGCCTAAAAGTAAAAAAAAAGAGAGAAGGACAGACGAGTGGAGGAATAAGACTAGTCTCGCGGTACTATCATTTTCCGCAATGAATCGTAATGGACACGTATGACACGCGGCCGTCCGCGGTGAGTGCGCCGCGCGGGTGCACCTCGGGCGCCCAGACCGCTCCACGCGCGCGCCGCTCTCGGAACATTTTTGCAATTAATATCGGGAAACAACAATAATAACAAGCCAAGGCCGGTGCAGGGCGGGGCGTGGCGGGGCGGAGGAAGGGGAGAAGGAAGGGGAGGAGGAAGGGGAGGAAGGGGCGGAGGAAGGGGAGGGGAAGGGGGGGAGGAATCGAGCAGCAGTGGCAATCGTGCCGCCGCGATGCGATGCTATTCAGCGCGGCCTATGAAATATGAGAGGGGCCGTCGGATAATTGGGAACGAATTACGCGCGGCGACGGTATAATTTCTCGCGCGGCGCGGCGGCCGGCCCGGGGCCCGGGGCTGCTGCGGGGATAGAGGCCCCGCTGCTGCTTGCCCGCCGACGCGGCCTCGAACTTCACGTCATCTGCACACCGGCCCCCCCGGCAGACGGGTACCTCCCGGGCGCGCTAACCAGGCGCGAGCAGCGCTGCTCCAAGCTGCAGCGGCGCCCGGCCCAAACACATACAGCCGTGATGCCGTTAGGGGAGCTGCTGGGTTATTATTCCGCGCGCGGTGGGGCCTAGCGGGGCAGCCGTGTTTGGGGCCTTTTTCCTATTATCTTGTAAAACGCGCCTTCTTAAAAGGCAGAAAGAGAGAGAGAGAGAAATAAAAATTGAATTGATATGGATCGAGAAATGGGTTTGAGAGGGCGAGAGACGGGCGAGAGAGGGATTGAGGGCCGCGGCGGCGGGGAGGCGGCGGGGGGGAGGAGAAGGGGGGGATTAGAGCCGGGTAAGCCGCCGTGTGCTCCCGGAGCCAAAGGCGCGGCGCAAACGATGGACATTGTCCGGCCGGCGAGATGATGAATTTGGAGATGTGCTTATTCTTGTCGCGGCTACGGTGACGGGGCGCGTTTTCCGGCCGCTCTCACCCGCTCCACCTTACAATAACAGGGCACATCAGAGACTGTCCGGCGGCGGCGGAGGGCCCCCGGGCCGCAGTAAAAAGGAGGGGCCCGCTTTACGTCATTCGGCGGGAATACGGCGCGCGGTGGTCAGCGGGGCGGCCCCGATACCCCCTTTAGTTTAACGAGCGGTGCCGCAATAAGTGCCCATTTCACACCGCGCGCATGTGTGTGAGCAGGCGGTGGCCGGTGCCGATAAATTAGCGGGAAAAAAAAAAAATAGCAATCGATTTCGTCCCCGCGACACACGTTAAACGCAGTGTGCGCGGTAAGAGTGAAAACAAAAGGTGGCACACTGCCGCCCCCCCCCCCCTTTAAGCCACTCCTGGACCCGCCCCTGAGGGGGGCCGATCCCCAGGCAGGCCCGCCGGCGGGCAGCAAAGCGGACAGGCAGGCAGGCAGGCAGGCGCGGCCGGGGCCCGGCGCTCAGTCTAACTGGACTCGATAGTTTCCGAATAGATAATGACTGCACCAAGCTGGGCGGTCGAGGTGCACTGCGCTCGGCCGAGGCAGCCCGGCCCCTCCCCGCTGCGCTCGGCCTTCTGCCTGGGCACGGCACCAGGGCGGCAGGGGAGGGGCCGGCAGACGACGCCGACGGGGACGTGTCCGAGGACGCCGACGAACGACTACGACTACGACGGCGACGTGTCGGAGGCAGTGTAGTGCACGGCACAGTGTGCGGTACCATCTCGCGCGCGGCGTTTATAAAATCGTTACGTCTTTCTAGTCGTTAAGGTCGTTAGAGCACCGCATGGCGCGGCCCGCTCGGCCAGAGAGAGAGAGAGAGAGAGAGAGAGAGAGAGAGAGAGAGAGAGAGAGAGAGAGAGAGAGAGAGAGAGAGCCCTTGCCATAGCGCTGCGTCCGGCCCACAATGCACAGGGCACAACAACAGCAGGTGGGCGTGGCGGGGGCGGGGTGGGCTGGCAGCCGCGGCCCGCGCCACGGCCCTGATAAGAGGAGCCGGGATCGATGCGCGGCCGTAGTCGTCATTTCTCCTGGTTTATTATAATCCGACGGCGTCTCGGGCGCGGCAGGGAGTGCATCTCAGTGAGTCCATGAGAGGGGGGGAGGGGCGGCCGCCGAGGCAGCAGGTACCGTCCGACGGACCATGAAGCACCGCTTCCTTATTCAATCGCCCCCCCCCCCCCTATCCTCCTACATCACTCCTCTCTCTCTCTCTCTCTCTCTCTCTCTCTCTCTCTCCCTCCCTCTCTATCCCTAGGTTCCCTTCCCCTATTTCCCCCCTGCCTCTAGTGGAAGACTCTGGTCACGATGAGTAAAGAAAAATTAAGAATTTCACTCCCGGGTCGTGGAGCAGTCGGCGTCCGTTAGTAGTGGAGCAGTGAGTTACCCCTCTGCCTCAGACGGCTAACGCACACACTCACACACACGCACACAGACACGAGAACCTCCCGCCGCGCACCGCGGTCAAGCATTAGGCGCGTGATGGGTGCGATATGGCGCGGCCGGCCCCTCTCGCTACCGACAGCGCCGCAAAAAGGGGCGGCACATATACCGCTACCGCAGCTATGCGTCGGGTCCGGCCGGCGGAGCGCACCGGGCGCTCCTGGAACCATGCACGGCCAGGGCCTGCCCCCCCCCCTCTCTCTGTCTCTCTCTCCCCCCCTCTGTCTGTCTCTCTCTCTCTCTCTCTCTCTCTCTCTCTCTCTCTCTCTCTCTCTGCGTTTCAAATGAGGTTACTGTTGTGCGGTGGTGGCGGTAACGGCAACGATGTGCATGGGCTCATCTTTGTTCGCCCGCAACTCCCCACTCGCCGCCGCCGGGGGTGCGCGGGGGGCCGCCGGCCGTCCTACACCGCCAGGAGTCTCGGGGAGGGCGCCGCACGGCCGCGTCCGGCGGACGACGGCTCTCCGGCACGCCGCCGTGCCGCCGCCACTTCCGCTGACACTCCCGGACCGCGGCTCATCCGCGGCTCATCCGCGCAGCGCGGCCGCCGCTTGTCAAAGAGAGATAACTTGCTCATTTTCCCGCAAGGACGTCGTCGTCGCGCGGCTGCACGTGAGGGGGAAAAAAAAGGGGTACAGGAGAAGATACAACTTAATCCAGCTTGCCATTAGAGAGAAAGAGAGAGAGAGAGATGAGAAAGAAGGGGACAACGGCAGAGAGCGCGCGCGCGCGCGCGCGGGCAACGACTTTCTCCAGGGCAGAGCAAAGGCAAAAGCAAGGCGAGGTATGTGCCTGATATGGCTGTCACCTGGTCAGCGCGGCGCAGGGCCCGCAGAGGGGAGGCTAGGGGGCCAGTAGGCCGCCGGTAGGCCGCTACGCCGCCGCAGCGGGGCTCACAGACGGGGCTCACAGACGGGGCACTGCACAGCACAGCACCGCACAGCCGGCCGGCCCGCGGCGGAGACTTCAACGACGGAGGTGCACGACAGCGCCCTACACCGCAACAAGCCCGGCCGGCCGGGGGTGCGGTGTGCGTTACACGATGGGGCACATCAGTAGCAAAACGGCTCTCTCTCTCTCTCTCTCTCTCTCTCTCTCTCTCTCTCTCTCTCTCTCTCGCGCGCGCGCGCGGCGGAGGGGACGTGTTTTAGTCCCGGTTCGACCTTTTCCGAAAGGGCGCGTTGCCGTAATAACTTGGGGGGAGAAGGGCCTATTGCTTGCTTCTCTGTCTGCTTGGACTTTTTCTCCGCGCAGGGTCCGCGAAGGGGCCGCGCAGTAATTTGAGGTCACGGCAATTATTCTAATCGAATTCAGCCCCGCGCGCGGATGCATGAGAAGTGTGTGTGAGTGTGTGTGTGTGTGTGTGTGTGTGTGTGTGTGTGTGTGTGTGGAGGTCCCTTCTCGAGCCCGGCTGCTGCGATGGCTCAGTAGACCACGCCGCGTTCTCCCTCTCGAGCCAACCTAATCCAGTTAGGGAAGAGCCCATATGCAGGTCCCCAGAAAAGCAGTCCTCAGACAAGAAGAAGACGTAAAAAAAAAACGAGAGCGGCCGCGACCGGCGCAACTATGTTGTACACGGCGCCGTTTATCTCCATCTCGGACTAGATGCCGTCCGCTTACTTTCTCATGGCGGCCCTCGCCGAAAACAGAGAGCTGCTTAGCGGGCGGTCGCACACGAGGAGCCGGCGGCCGCGCGCGCACTTGGCGAATAGTAACCCCCTCTGCTCGTTTCGAGAGAAGGAGGAGGAGGACGAGGAGGTGGAAAGTGCGCGGGATAAGGTTAAGAGAGAGAGAGAGAGAGAGAGAGAGAGAGAGAGAGAGAGAGAGAGAGAGAGACACGCGGCAGCCCCTACCAAACAGGGGGATAGCCGCGCCGGCCGAGAAACCCCTCCCCGTCATAATCTGCGTGCGTCCATCGCCTTTACGACACGGGAGGCCGGACGCACTTTTCGCAATTTAAGATCGCGCGTATGTGCCGTTACTGGCATGCGGCAGCAGCGGCAGTGGTGTGTGCGGTAGTCCACTACTGTACCGCGGGCCGGAGCGGCGCGAAGCACGGCCGGTACAGCCGGCACGGCCCCGCCACCGAGCGGCATGGTCCGGTCATTAACAGCACCGCACTGGACCACACGCAGGCCATACAGTCACGATCGACATCTCCTCCGCCCCCCCCCCCCCCCGCTCTCTCTCTCTGTCTCTCTCACACACAGACACCGTCCCGAGCCCAGCAGCCCAGCGCCAAGTGGCCAGCCCCCCCCCCCCCCCCCGCTGCAACATGCGCGCCAACGCCACACCGCACCCCGCCCGGTCGCGCGGCGGGTTTCGTGCGTGAAAATCGCGACCATCGTCCGGCACCGGCAGCGGCGTGGCGGTGCGGCGTCGGCCCCGGACGGCAATAGCCGTGCGCGCGCGGCCCTAATTGCAATTTCACCTCCCCCCTTCAATTTCAGCCCCGTGATGACACGGCGCCGTGAAACCCCCCGGGAGCGCTGCTGGGTTACTCCGTGAGGCCAATGGTTACGGCGCCCGCCGCGGGTCCCTGCCCCCGCCGGGGCCCCCCGGGGCAGACGCACTCGTCACGTGTGCAGGGTGCATCCGCACGGAACGCACCGGCCTTTCCGCAACGCCGGCCACGCCGCCGCGTTAACAAGAGGCCCCCGCATCGCTTCGCATACGCTCAGCCGCGTCGCCCCGTCCGGTCCGTCCCCCGCGACGCCGCAGCCGCAGCCGCGCCGCGCGGATTTCGTGTTTGGGAAACCGCAGCCGCCACCGCGGCTCATTTAAAGCCCACACGATCTACGGGCGCTGCGTGTGCCGCGCGGAATGCGGTCAGAGCGCAAGCGCGTTCGGGGCGATGCCGCCGCCGCCCGCCGCCGCCGCAGCGCACTTGAAGGACGTCAGCGCTCGCGGCGAGCGTCCGGGCTTCAGGGCAAGCGCCGCGGGCCGGAGGCGGGTCGGGCCGCCCGGAGCCGGACCGGAGCCCGGCCGGAGCCGGCCTGGATGCGTCCAACAGCACCCGCGCACACTGCGGCGCGCACCGCGACCCGGGGTAGTATGCAGCACACTCGAGGCCCGTTTCACTGCGAATTTATGCGCCATTGTCCGTCAGCAGCGGAGAGCCTCGGCCGGCGGAGAGGCCGGCGGCGGTGCGGGGGCAGGGGGAGGCCCACGGACAGGACCCACTGCCGTCTGCGTGAACAGCGCCGCGCTCCGCCACGCCCCCCTGTTTTACAGCCCGATGCACCTGCGTGTGTGCGATGACCGCCCGGCCTCGGCCGGCCGGCCGGCCTTCGGGTCATGCCGCTACGGCGCACGCGGGGCCGGGAGTGGCGGAGGAGGCCGTGTGTGGCGTGAGCGCCCGGGGAGGTAGGCAAAGTGCAGGGTGCGGCGGGCAGCGGTGTCGTGCGGGGCTGCCTACCCCGCCGCTGACAGGCGCTCCACATCCCATGTTACGTCCGCATCACTTATAACGGTGTAGAGTTTTTTTTTAAATCAATACTCAACCGAGGGAAGCATGCTGCTTAATAAGAAGTCTGTCTCTCCACCTCTAAACGTACTTACCGAAAAGGAGAACGCGGTGTGGTGTTCGAGGGGCCTCAGACGCGTCTTTTTCGTAGGCGGGCGGGCTCGGGGCCCGGCGGCCCGTGTCACGTACGGACGGACCGCTACCGGCCCGGCCCGGCCTCGGCCTCGGCACGGCCCGCGGGCCCCTGCCCCGGCCGAGCACGCCGGAGCGCCGGGGGCTCGGCTCGCCGGGGACACGTCCGGCATTCGCATACAAGCGCCTCTCCGACCTGACCTAACGGAGCGCGGGGTTGCAGACGCCGGCTAATTCTCGCCCGTTTGAAATGCCCCGGTCCGGCCGGGGATGTCGGGTGCGGCGGCGCAGGAGGCAGCGGCCGGCCGGGGTATCTCACTCATCGCAGGCGGCGATGCCTCGCATGCCACCGCCGCCTTCAAACAGTTTTATTTCGAAACGGGAATTAAAACGCCGCCGCCGCCGCAGCCGCTGCTGACCCGTCGCATTTCGTACATTATACGGGATTCCGCGTACCCTCCGCTCCCCGCGGTCTTTACGGGGAAGCGACACAGCAATACTACACGCGCGCGCGCCCGTTGCCAAATAAGTAAGTGATGTAGAGCCCGGAGAGAAAACGAAGAGTCGGCCAGAAAATCGAGAAAGGCGAGCAGCAGCAGCAGAGGAGGAGCAACAACTTTGTCCACACATTTCCTTTTTTTTAACCATTTTTTTTAAATTTTTTTTTTCTTCCAAAAGCAACACACACGGGGCGGGCGGGGACACAAAATAACCGCCGTGGATAAAATAATGCCGCGCTGTACCTCCTCTCTCATTAGCGCGGCCACGTGACGTCACCGCGCCCCTCGTCAGCGTTCCCACGTGGTGCCTGCCGATTTATCGGGGCTATTTATCGTCACGGGAACGGCGGCGGCGGCGGCGGCGGCGGCGGCGGCGGCGGGGGCCGTGCGCGCGGGCCAGAGCGTGCGGTGGGGGCGTGGCGGCGGCGGCGGCGGTGGCGGCCGGGAAGAGCAGAACGGCAAGGAGCTCGCGGGATGTTCCCTATAAAACAATAACCCCGCGGCCGCGAGCGCGTCTCAATAGGCAGACGGCCGCTACCGATGCGCTCACACCGCCGCCGTGCCGCCGCGCCGCCGTGGGTGGATCCCGTTGCGGGCCGCTTCACGGCGATGAGTGACGGCCACCGAGATGAGGGGACGTCAAACAGCGCGAGAGGAAGAGAGACAACATGTCGCCGTCGTCTGCCATTTACCACGTTCCGCGCCCGCGCCGCCGCCGCCGCCGGCCGTCGCAACATTCCGTTCTAATTTCTTTTCCAAACGAGATGGCCTTGTTAACTTTTACCCCGCTGCCGTTTTTTTTTTTTTCGAGTGCGGCGCGGAGGGGTTTCCGGTCCAAAGAGCGGACAATGCGCCCGCGGACTAATGAGAAAATCTGCCACCCCACCCCCCTTCCCTTCTTTCTCTCTCGCTCCTTCGACACGTCGCATAACTTTGCGCGGGCGCACGCACAACAACTTTAAACCCCCGGCGTCGGTCAGCGGCGCGAGCAGAGTTAAAAGAACTTGCGGGGAGCGCTATGACGGAGTGAGGAGGGCCTCGGGAACGGGCGTGGCCGCGGCTGCCGCGGCCCGCTCGTGGGAGGCGACCGAGCCTCGCGTCTAGCCGTTCCAGGGACTCCAGAGTCGCCTCCAGGCGGGCTCCAGAGGAGGGGGGGGGACGAGCTGCAGGTGCGCGTCCGCGTCTAATTAACGGGTCGTCAAACAGCGCAAGTGGCCTAGTCCGGGGAGGCCTCGATGGCACATTTGAGCAGGGGCGCGCGACGCGGCGGTTACTCTGTCACCGGGCCGGCACCGGGGCACCCCCCGCAAAGGGCGGAGGCTGGGACACGGCCACCGCGCGCCGCATTGTCCGTCCCCTTCCTCTCTCTCTCTCTCTCTCTGTCTGTCTGTCTCTCTCTCTCTCTCTCTCTGTCTCTCTGTCTCTCCCGGAAAGGGTAAGAGTTTGGAGATACGCCGCGATAGGGCGCGGCCACAGAGGCCCCGCACGGTCCCAGTGGGTGCGCAGCGGTGCGCCGTCAGCCGGCCCGCCCGCCCCGGACGCGGTGACAAACGCCACACAGGGCGGACCGGACCGAGACGTGAATTTATCGCGCCCGTAAACGCCGTGTGAGCCGCCCAAGGCGCGCGCGGTGGGCCGGACCCCGCGGACCCCACCGCCGCCGCAGCCCGGAGGGGGCATCGGAATTTTTTGGCGCGAGCGCGTGCGATTCCTCACGTGATAAGCAGCAGCAGGGCCCCCAGAGACACACACACACACACACACAAGGGAGGTGCGGGGCGGGCAGCCTCGGGATATCAATCCGACACCAACGCCGCCGCAGGCCGCGGGCCGCGTCGGTTCGCACGAGCCGAAAACAGGATCCGCGACGCGCGCGCGCGCGCGGGGCAGCCAAACTGGCAACGTTAACAACCTTCCTTAAATATCATATACATAACTCCACAACGAAAAAGAAAAAAAGACTGATATTTTTTTTTGTCTGATAAAGCGGGGGGGGGAAAAAATAACAGAAGAATTGTAGGCAAAAGGATTTAGTCCCGCGAGTGGACGGGGAAGACGGACGTTTCGGCGCATCCCGCGGAAGAAGCACTGCGAGTGCCTTTCCGGTGGGGCGGCGCAGGGCGGCGCGAGGCGGCGTCCCGCGCGGAAATTAAGGGCACGGCTCGTCAAGGCGGGCTGCATCGGAACGGGACTACAAGGAGGGAGGCTGCCTAGCTGGCTGACCGGCCGGGCGGCAAGCCAGGCAGGCAGCAGCAGCAGCGGCGGTGGTGGGCAAACGGCTCGGGCAGCTCAATATCATTCAATACCGGGAGGCCGCACCTGCCGATAGCGCTAACGACGGTAACGTGCAGGTAGGTGGGGGCACCGCCTGCCGGACGGGTTATTCTGCCGCTGAGAGGGTGTGGACGCCGCGGACCGAACGGCATACGGCGGCGGCGGCGCACACCAGATAACGCGCGTCCGGTAGCGGTCAGTCGCGGGGCCCCACTCACATAATAACGCCCGAAAGACGGCCCGGCAGCGCGACGACACAGCCGCCGCGGGGACGCGGCGGCTAATAGGACCGGCGGCGGCGGCTCGGACTCGGACCGGACGGACATGGCGACGGCATCCGCGGTGACAAACGGCGGTGTCGCCTCCCCGCCGTTTTTCGGCCACCGATATCCTTGTCATCGGGTGTGGAACGGGACCCGCAGGACCCGCAGGACCCGCGGCCCGACCGGCCACTCGGCAGCGCCGGCTCCCTCAGAAGCAGACGATGCTTTCAGCGGCGCAAACGGCGTCGTGTGGACTCCTAGAATCTTCGTCATCGATCGATCGAAAAGCGGACGACGATTCTCGGGACGAATTTGCCGCGATGCCGTGCTGCGGCATCGGGGAGGTCTGCCGTGCGAGGCCGGCTCGGGCCGTCGGCCGCGGCGGACCCCCCGGGGAGTCCGCCGGGGTGCGCCGCGCACTCCCTCCCTCCGGGCGCCGCCAGACTGGTGATTTGCCGGCCGGCCGGGAAAACAAGAGCAGAGCGTCCGGCTGATGCGTCCCTCCCCAATCGCAAACAAGAGCAAGACGCCGGGGAACGGCCAGACGAACTAATGCGGCCCCGTGCATCACCCGACAATTACACACGATCGACGTGCATGCCATACCGGCCGGCCGCGCAGCAGCCGCGGCAGCCGCAGCGCCATGGGAACCAGCCGAGCGCGATAATGCCGCGTGGGGTACACGCATGTATAGCAACCAGATCGGCACCGCGGCGGCACGCAAGGTGCGCGCCGCGGGGACGCCTGGGGGACGCCAAGGGGACGCCGAGGTCGAGGCCGCCCGGGGGCAGACGGGGGCCGCGGGTGATAAGGGGAGCCCGGCGACGCAACCACCGCCGCCGCGGGGACGCCTTCGAAACGGAAGCGTAGAGGCAGGGGCTCTTACGGATTATTAGTCCGGCGGCCCGGCGGCCCGGCGGCACCGCATTCCCGTCCGATCCAGCGGACAGACCAGAGAGGGGCCCCCGCAAACTACAAATGGAATTGGCAATCACGGAGCGATCGAAGAGAGGCACTGCGCGCGGGGTCCCTGTGGGGGCTGCCGCTGCTGCACGCCGCACGCCGCTGCCTCCGGCCGCCTCCCTTGTCTCGCTCACATCACATCAGACATCACTTTGAATAGCGGATCGCGATGGGCACCGGTGGTCTCCCCACGGCACGGCGTGCAGCACCAGACACACATTCCCCCTCCGCCTCGCCCGTTTTCGCCGCATTTCCGGAGCGCCGCTCGCTCGCTCGCTGTTAGTTTGGCCGGCGACAGAACGCGTGTCGCGCGGTCCGGCCTCCCGGCCTCCCAGCCTCCCCGTCCGCGCACGACCGCCAGCCATCGCCAGCCCATCGGGCGAGCGCGCGCTGCCAGGCGACCGTCCCGGAATGCCCACGTTTTCAACCTTCGCTCGCGTCCCCGCCGCGTCGCACCGCGTCGCACCGCGTCCCGCCCGCCGCGCCGCACCGCGGCCCCCGGCCCGCGTTGCATATCACGCCCCGGAGAAAGCCCCACAGCCCCCTAGCGCTCCGCAGCGCGCGCCGCCGCGGTACGTACGTCCACTATAACAAGGTCCCTCCCCCCCCCCCTTCTGTCTGCTCGCGGCGAAAGAGTCATGACCGTTTTAGAACACACAGTGCGATGAGCGCGCCGGCACGCAAGGCCGTGCGGCCCGCGGGACCCTCGGACCCCGGCCAGGACTAACCTATATTCCCGAAAAACTTTCTACGCCCCGTCGGCCCGCCCTTCATATCGCCCGTCCCGCGGCCGTCACCGCCCGTTTGCAATGCAATAAGAAACCCGCGGCGGCCTATCGCCAAAAGTAGTCCACGACTAATAATCGGTCATGGTGGACGCAGAATGCCCTCCTCCCCCCTCCCCCTTTCTCTTTCCCTTTATCCCCCCCCCCCCCTCCACGCCACGCAGCGGCAGCAGCAGCCTTGTTACAGGGAAGGCAAACAAAAGATTGTGCAGCTGTCACGAGTCCTAGTAATCTGGCCGCACGACGTCCGACCGTTGGGCCGCCGCGCCGCTCTGGGTGCCCCCCCCCCCCTCCCAGCCCGGCCTAGCCTAGACCCGGCCTAGCCTAGACGCGGTGCTCCTAACGCTCTTCGGACACAAATAATTTCCCCTCTTCACACCGCTGCTAACACACTCCCGGCAACACCTACCCGCTCGCCTCGCGTGTGCTAGCAAGAAAATTGACCGGCTCATTATGTACGTACAAGCCGGGCGCAGCAGGGCCGCTACAACACGAGAGAAAAAAAAAATAGAAAGAAGAAAACGGCACACGGACGCGTCAAGAGGCGGTTGCCGCAGCCCCGGTTTTCCGCGCACGGAAATTATTCCGGCGGGTCGAAAAAGGCGGGCGGAAACGTCGACCTTCGCGGGAGAGGAGCTCAGGCCCGCGAGGTTCAAACGGTGACAAGAGCGACGTTTTCACGCCCGGACAGCGCACTGCTGCGCCGTGGGTGAGAGGGGGGCCCGCCTTGGGCCCCGCGGGGGAGGCGGGGCGGGGCGGAGGGGGCAATGAAATAGCAATGAGAGTCCAAATTGCCGTCTGGGCGCGTCGCTGCGCGTACCGCTTTGAAGGAGCAAGCGAGGCAGGCCTGACTAGGCCACGGGATTGGGATGCTGCTAGGATCCCACTGCAAAAAGAAAATGAAAACCAAAAAAAAAGCGTGGTTTAATTTTTCCCCACACATATTTATAATGTGTATACAAGTTTCGCGCGAACTGAATGTAACATTATTTGTTCTTGTTCACAGGTGAGTGAGTGCAGTTGGCGACGCCACGGGTGCTCTCGGCACGGTGAGTTCCCACCATCTACGAGCGGGTCTCGGTCAGTTCCTTTAGTGCATCTTTGACTACAAGCACAGATGTTCATTCAGATTTCATTTTTTTTAAAAACTTTTTAATTTACTTTAAAAAAAGTTCTGAGCGCGTTTGGCGCCTTCCGGTCTGGGATCGAGTGCAGGGTGTATGGCACACGGCGCATGAACTAGGAGAGTCAGGTCGTCGCGGCCCCGCGGCTCCACCGGTGAGCGCGGGCAGGACACGAGGGCGCGGTCCCGCTCGCGGCTCTGTGCAGCTGCGAGTGGTTGGCGGCGCGGCGGGGCGCGGCGGGGCGGAGCCTTTCCAACACCTTGTCCGGCCGCGGCGCGATCAAGAGACTCACATCTGCGGACAAAGTAGCAGGGCGTCGCCTGGCGTCGCCTCGCGGCGGGGCGTCCCGGCGGCGGCGTCGGCAGCGTCGCGACGTGCGGCGAGGCGGCGAGGGGCGTCGCCCCGCACAACGGTGCCAAAATAACGACATCAGCGCGGCGCTCTGCTCCGGCCCGCCTCGGCTCTGCAGGCTCCGCGGGCCCGGGATCCCGACCGGAGCCGCGCCGCCGGGGCATCAGAATGGAAGCACAGCGGCTGCCAGCCCCGCGAGTCCCACCGGAGATTGCGATTCGCGGGGCGTAAAACGGGCCGCGACGCGACCAAGCCACCCACTCGGTGCCGGTCTCGCCGGAGACGGCAGCGAAAAAAAATAAGATGGGACGTCCATAAAATTAAAGCAACGTCCCCCGCATGACGAGTTTTCCGCCTCAAAAGCCGGACGCCTCTCATCTTGGCCGGCATTAGTTCAGATTCATAATCTCTCATCGGCGAGTCGTCGTCGTCGCCGTCGTCTCCCAAAGGTCGCGCGCCCTCGCGGCTGACGCCGTGCGCAATAAAAGCGCTTTATAGGGAGACGGTCTTTGATTCACGTCTCCGATAGCAGGTCCCGGCCGCGGCCCGGCCGGTGACACCCGCCCCGCACCACCGGCAGCGCTGGGCGGCAGCGCTGGGCGGCAGCGCTGGGCGGCAGCGCTAGGCAGGCACCGAGGACACAGCCGGTGATATCCGACCCTTTGAGGGGCATGTAACGGGTTTGACGCGGCCGGCAGGCACGGCGCGGCCCTTCCCTTGGCGCTCGGCCACGCCGCGGCCACGCTCAGTACGTCACCCGGCTATCTGCCGTGGCGGTATGCATTCCCCAATAGTGTGTGAGGCGTCGGTGTTATCGGGGGGGCCGCGGGGCGGCGCGTCAGCCGGCGCTCCGTAAACATGCGTGCGGACGGACAAAGAGAGGAGGTCATCGGGACGGTAGCGGCGGCGGCGGCGGCGGCGGCGGCGGCCAGTGAAAGGGGAGAGGACGCGCGGCGCGCACGCGAGCAGCGGCCATTCAGCGATAAAAATAGTTGGCTAACGATGTCGTTACCGGGCCACAATAGGAAGCGCCACAGCTGCCGCAGCAGCTTTTCTGTGCGGAAGCGCCGGGGAATGGGGAGAAAAAAAGATAAATAAAAAGATCGTGGACCAAGGCGGCGGCGGCGGCGGCCCGGTGCGCCGAATATAGTGCACGGCGCGGCGGCGGCGGCGGCGGCGGCGGCGGCGGCGGGGGAGGCTGTTTTACTTTCTAAGGCCGACAACAGGCGTCGACACCCCCGTGCGCGGACGGATGGACGGACGGACGTACAATGTGAGGCGGCGCGGCGACTGATGGAGGCGGCAGGGCCGCGGCCGGCGGCGGTCCAAACGGAGCCGCGCGGACACGGCACCGAAAATAATCTAGTAGCCGTCGCGGCGGCCTCCTCCCGTAGTGTGTGGTGGTTCAATCACGCGCATCCATCTCCCCGCAAACCAGGCGGGCGGGCGGGCGAGGCTGGACACGATTCATATGTGCTCCGCGCCGGCCGGCCTGCCAGGCTGACGGCCGCGGCGCCCACTTCGGGCGGATATAAGGAAAACGCGCCGGGCTCTCCTTTACGAGATGATGATGCGATGACGACACGAAAAGGAAATGCCATTTGAGGCGACGCCACACACTCACACACTCACACGCGCGCGCGCACAGCTCGCCGTGCTGTGATGACGATACGTAATTGCCCTGCTGTGGCGCTGCGCGAAGTGCCGAGAGCCATGAGCACTCCGAAATTTCCCATGGGCACGGCGGCGGCGGCGGCGGCATGAGGGTCATGGGATGGTACCGCCTTGCCCTCTAGCGGGACGCGGTGCGCCCCGCCTGCTCCGCCCCGACACATACACCGGGCAAAAAGGAAGGAAGCAAGGACCCGAGTCGCCCCGGCTGCCCCGGCGGCTGTGGTGGAGACTTGAACGCCCGAGCGAGTCGCGAGGCGGCGGGAGGAGGAGGAGGAGGTGCACATAAAGTGTCCCCAGGCGCCGTATCGGCCATTAGCATCCGCCAGATTTGGGTGAGCTGGTTTTTACACAGTGATACCAGAGAGGCTCGCGTAATGTATGGGTAAAGCCGGGCGGTCGGAAAATAAATTAACGACGGGGAAAAAAATATATACGAGACAGAGAGAGAGAGAGACAGGTTCCGCTTGTAAACCAAAAGAACGGGCGCGCGGAATTTGCGAGCCTTCTTCTCCTGGGTCCCTCCGAGGGTGTCCTGGCGGCTCGGGTCGCCTCGCAGGCAGCCGGCCGCGCGCTCAGTAGCACAGTGTGTCGGCCCTCCATATACGCGGCCCCCTTGTGACTGTCAGCGGGTAGTGACAGACACACCGCAGCAGCAAAGAAGCCAGGGGGGTGTGAAAGCAGCGCAGGAGGAGAGGAAATTAAAGCGACCCACTTCATTTCGTTTTCAATATCAACCTCTAAGGCCGCCGCCGCTGCTGCTGCGGCTGCGGCTGCAGCCGACCCCGTGGACCGCAAGGGACCTTGTTCTGCGCAGCTGCCACTGTAGTTTGGAGCGAAAGTGACTTCTTCCCGAGATGAGGCTGAGACGAGGCGCGACGGTAAGACGGAGCGGTGGCAAAAAAAAAAAACAACAACAACACGGCGGCAACAACAAGAAAAACAACACACCACTTGCGGCCGGGCCGCTTCTTAGAAGAGCAAAACAGGCACCACTACTCGTCCCGGCATCGCTAAACTGCAAACGCTTGGCGCCCCACGGCGCGCGGAACATGGAACACCAGTACAACGTGAAAATTGGCAAACGTTTACATCGTTTCCCGTTCAGAAAAAAAATGCGTCGCCTATAAAGTTGCTTTTTTTTTTAGCCGAAACATATTTCATGAGACGCCCGTCGAGCGCCTGCGGAAGCCAGGGTAGGCCAGCCCGCACGGCAGCCGTGCGCGCAAGGCGACCGGCTTGCCTAGCCATCAGGCGCCAAAGCCGCGAAAACTGGCCGCACACGCGGCGGGACGGCGTCCGCAAAGGGACGGCGGCGCCCAGCGGCGCAAGCTTTCTCCTTTTTATACCGACCCGAAATTATTTGCAAATCACCGCGCCCAAAAAGACCATTAATTCCCGCTGTAACCGTTCTCATCGAACCTTTAGTGCGACACGGGCGTGTACAAGGCGGCGTGTCGGCTGCCACCGCGACAATAGGGCATTGTGGGGCGCCTGTTGCGGAAGCACCCCGACACACACACACACACACACACACACACAGCCGCGCGGCCCCCGCAACAGCAGCAGCACGCCGCTACCGCGCACACCGATACACTGATGAGCAAAGGACATGACGCTGCCGCCAACGGAAAGAAGAACGCCGCCGAAGGAAAAGTGTGCCAAATCGGGATTAATAGGATTTTTTTTTTGGGGGCTGCGGCGGGCGGCATGCGGAGTGTCGAGGGACATCACAGTATGAATGTATCCCAGCTGCTCATTCCCATAATTAACCTCTTGCGTTCGTTATAAGGCCGAGTCGTGGCCGCGATTCACCACACACACACACACACACACACACACACACACACGGCGGGAGAAAGGGGTGCACGACGACTTTCGGGGGCAGACGGGGCACGCGCGAGGGCGTCGCCGCGGCCGATGACAATGCGGCGTCGCAGCCTCAATGAGCACAATTAAAATGCTGACAAGTCCATCTCATTAATGCAAGCTTTGTTGTCCGGCCGGGCAGCGACGGGAGGGGGGGGGGGGGGGGGGGGGGGCCGCGCGAGCGCCGGCGCCGTGCCAAGAGCCGTCTCGTCCCATCAGCGGTGGCAGTGCGAGTCTCGGTCGTGCCGGCCTCCCGACGGCCTCCCGACGGCCGGCTGCCCGTTGGGTCCGCGCGGCCCGCGGCCCCCGTCCGCTGGAACGGCGATGTCACTAGGCCTCTCTCTCTAACGGGCAAGCCCATGGATCCGTGCACTCCGGGGCCACAGAGCAGCACTCGACTGAGAAATCAATGACGGCGGCAGCGGCAGCTGATTGGGAGGACAGAGCCGCGCCGGTCCGCGCCGGCCACCGACGCCGGGACCCGCGGCCGGGTCGTGCCAGATACGACCGTGTCACACGGCCGCCGCCGCCGCCGCCGCCACCGCGCCGCCCCCAAAGTGCCGCCATTATTTTTATTATTCCCGATCAATTAAGACGTGCGGTGTGCCGGGGCTCTCGGCGTCGTGGCCCGCATGGCGTCGGCGTCGGCGCGGCCGGAAGCGACCGACCAGCAGCGACCGACCAACTTGCGGCGCCGCCGTCGTGAGCGAGAGCGAGAGAGAGAGAGAGAGAGAGAGAGAGAGAGGAGAGGCCACACAATGAACAACGGGGAACGCCAATGTGAAAATTGGTTCTCCCAGTTTGGTCAGGGCGTACAGCGCACGCGGGCTTCTCTTCTGGCGCGAGGAAGGCTTTTGCAAAAGGGCCCGGCTCAGAACAGGTCCACCACCCGGACCCCGCTGTGCTCGTCACCCCCGGCCGTGCAAGTGGGTCAAACTACCCGCGCCTATGCCGCCGTCACACACACACACACACACACACACACACGACGAAGCCCGATGATTGCGACCGGCACGGGCCAATGTTACGACCGACGTCCGCGCAGTGGCCGCGCCGCCGTGTCCACCCCAGCGCCTCCTGCCGTGTGTTTCCCACGCGCCTCTGACACGAGGAGCCCGCAGGCCGCAGGCCGCACCGCGCTCTGCCGAGCTGCTGCTCTGCTCTCTCGCGGAGGAGGGTTTTCGTCAAAAGTTAACAAGATTCCCACAGCGGCAGCTCGCGCCGGCTAGAAGTGTAATCACAGCGTTTAATTACACCGCCCCGACTGATTATCACTCCGTGCTTTGACCCCACCCCCGATACGCGCCAGTGCGATAAGCGGTGACCGAGCGCGCGGGCAGAGAGAGGGAGAGAGAGAGAGAGAGATAGAGAGGGAGAGAGAGAGAGAGAGAGAGAGAGAGAGAGAGAGGGGGGGGGGGAGAGAGAGAGACGAAAAAAAAATTCACGACTTCACACACAATGGAGAGTAATAATCGCCACATGACTTTATACATCCCACACCGCCATTTATAACCGTTTCTCCAAAACTTCAATAATCAAACTGATCCGCGGGGCGCGCCGTCTTAATAATCGTTGGCGAATACTCCGCGCGGAGCAGCAGCGCTATTAAAGCTCTGCTAGGCCGCGCGGACGGGGCGCGCGGGCCGCGGCCCGGTGCGCTAATCACCGGGCTGATCAGCGGAGAGGGCCGCGGGGGCCGCGGGGGCCGCGGGGCGTGCAAACAGATGGATGGCTTCGGCGGCGGCGCCACCAGGATGTGGGCCACGCGCCGCGGACCCGCGCGGCTCCACGGGGCCCCGGTGAGACGCGGGCGCAGTGACAGACGTCCTGCACGTGCCCGTCGCCCAGCCGGACGCCAGCCGCGAGGACCTCGTAGAGGGGAAAACTCGTGGCAACGGGCCGAAAAAAATAAATAAAAGCGAGATTCGCGCGACGACGGCGCCAGCAGCAGTCCACGATTAATGCGGCGGCACTCCGGAACGGTCCGGCAGGCGGATCGGGCCGCCAGTCGGGATTAACGCGACGAGTGTCCACCGCGGAGCCGCCGCTGCTGTGCGCGAGGGGCGCGTTAGTATTCCGCGCGCGTCGGCGCGGGGGCACTTGTTTTTTTTTTTTCATCCGCCGGAATTACCGATATTTGTCTACTCCTTTTTGGCGAGTTGGGAGACGCAGGGTGCGCTGTTGGCCGTGGGAATGCCGCTGTTTGGTCCACGACAGCGGCGGCGGACCTCTCGCGGGTGAAAGAGAGAGAAAAAAAAAACAACATATTTTCTCTCTTTATGTGGTGCTAACGGTGACCTTCGGGCCGCACGTTATTATCTCCCACTGGCACACATACAGCGAAACGTGCAAAAACAACAAAAAAACGCGTGATTTAGCACGAATACGATCCGCGGAGAGGAGGAGAGCTAGGAGGAGGAGGCGCGCATAACGAGATTGCGGAGGAGCGGGCAAGAGAGATGAGGCGAGGCTCGGACAGGCCGTGTGACTAATTGTCCCCCGGCGCCCTCCCGCCGCCGGCGAGCCCACAGCCGCGTACCCGTGCAACAGAAAAGAGAAAAGGCGATGCAATCGGCAAATATTTACGCGTAAATTATGGGCCTAACGTGGCTCATTTGTGCCGCGGCGGCGTTGACCCCTCGGCCGCGGTCCACACCTCCGCCCTCGGCGGATCAGTGAATGAGGTGCGGGTCACGCGCCGCTCCGTGCCCCCCCCCCCCCCCCCCGCGGCCCCGACAGACACTGACCCGGGCGGGCGGCCGTGGTGTTCCGGGAGCCGCCGTGCCGGGGCGTGGCACCGGCGGGCACCGCAGCCACACATGTTGGCATAGGTCAGGTCTCCTCCTCGTCCTCCTCCGCCCTCGGCCATCCCGGGGAGAGGTACCCGTTTTGCGCACCTCACAGCGTCGCGGCGGGGCTCCATCTGCATAAGCAGCGCGCGGCAGGGCGGGGCGCGGCAAGCGCTATAAGGCTAATAGAGCGGCGTTTGTCACTGCGATGTCCTGTGGAGGAGGGGGGAGGGGGGCAGGAAGCGGGCCACACAAACTCTGCCACGCAAAATAGCACACGGCACCGCCACCGCGCTCTTTATGGCAATCAGGTGGACCGGCGGCGAAAATGCTCCGCGCAGCGGGGCCCCTCTGCTGGGGGTCCGCCGGGTGTCCGCTGGGGGTCCTCAGCGCGCGGCCCCGTGATCGATGGCTGCCATCGGGTGCGCGCGCCGCTGCCGCCGGGCGGACGACGCGCCACGCGTTTGATGTATTGCAGTCAGCCTGGGACCGGCCTGGCAGCAGCGGGGCCCCACTCGCGCACGGCTGGCCTCTCCAGCCGCGATGGGTCGTCATCCAAAAGCAGACGTGTGTGTGTGTGTGTGTGTGTCCACGGTACCGTTCTCTCTCTTTCTCTTTCTCTCTCTCTGTCACCTCTCTCTCTCTCCCTCTCTCTCTCTCTCCGTCCTCTACGACACACGCCGTGTGGTGGGAACACACACACACACACTCATACCACGTCCCGTTTCCGTTTCGTGTTTTGAAACATCATCTCTCGGACATCATACACAGCGCTCTCTCTCCTCCATCTGTCTGCCCTCTCTCTTACACACACTCCCTTTTGCGAGGCGGTATGTCGGTACGGGCCCCCTGGCCGTCGCTGCCCCCGGTGCCCGGCAGCAAGTGCCTTCGGTGGGGTGTAGTGCGGCGGCAGTGCTTTGAGAGCGACACTCGTTACTCGCGCTGTGGTGCCCTGCCCTGTGGTGCCCTGGGTGTGTGCGCGGTGTACGGGCCACCCGAGGGGCCGCCGGGCCGGCATCGGCGCGCAGCGCAACGCCACCGCCAGCAGGCCACAGTTTCAATAAACACCCGTGCGAGATAGCGCGCCCATAATGTGGCCCAACGCTACGGCCTCCGGGGAGGGGCCGCGCGGCCAGCCAACCTGCTGCACCGCGCCGGACTGCTCGACACCGCCGCAGCGCAGCCGCAGCGCAGCCGCACCCTGCCCACCATGCTGCGCCCGCCAGCGAGGAATGCCACGCCACAGCGGGAGGTGGAAAAGGGGGGAGAGAGAGGGAGAGAGGGAGAGAGGGAGAGAGAGAGAGAGAGAGAGAGAGAGAGAGAGAGAGGAAAAAACCGCGTTGATGTAATATTCTCAACGAGGTGTGCGCGTAGCTCTCCGTACATTTTAGGGGGCGGTGAAGCGGAGGAGTGGCGAGGGGGGGGGGGGGGGGGCAGAGAGGCGGGCGGTCCGTCGGGGACCGTCAGGTGTCTGCCGGTCACCGAGACAAATCGGGCTCGCGGGGCGCATCTCTCTCTCTCTCTCTCTCTCTCTCTCACGCCCGCTCTCTCACGCCCGCTCTCTGTCGCACGCGCGACACCTTTCAGAAGTACAACAGCTCCGAGATCGGAGCACCGAGGAGTTCATTAACCCCCCCCCCGCCTTGCTGTCTGGATGTCCGTTCCGGACCGCGCGACAGAGAGAGAGAGAGAGAGAGAGAGAGAGAGAGAGAGAGAAGGGGAGGGGAAGGAGGGAGATGTGGAAAAAAAAAATGAAATGCGCCGGAGTTATACAATTTATAGCGCGGTCCATAACAAAACCTGTTGCAAAGGCCCACCGGCGCGCCGGCTGTCGCACAATAGCGGGGACCCGGGGTCCCGTCAAAGGGAGCGACATTTCGCGATAATAATATAATGTAAATGTCCGTCGGATGCCGATACAACAACAGAGCCGGGCGGCGCAGGGCGGCCGGACCTTGGCCGTGGACGACTGGGAGAGCAGGCGGGGCCACCACACCACCATAACACAGCGGGATCTCAAGCCGCGCGGCAACAACTGTTCCTGTTTCTTTTTTTAGTGCGTTTTAAGTAGACGGTGCTCCGGGACCAGTAACGCCCTCCGCGGCGTCACGTCCCGAGCGGCGCCGACTTTTCAGACGAGGATGGATGGATAGGGGAACCCGTCGGGTCGCCCGCTCGGCGGCGGCGGCGGCGGCAGCGGCAGCGTGGGGGGCGTGTGCACTTATGTCCGTGCGGGAACCGGGAGGGCCGGAGGAGGGGCGGTGGGAGGGGCGGCCCCGAAATGAACGGCAAAACCGTCTCGCCCCCCTCATTATTACAATTATGACACCGAGAAGGCACCCGTAATTAGTGAAACGCCCGCGCCTCGCCGTGACCGGTAGCCGCGCGGTCAGGCGGCGAGGCGCGCGGCCCCACCGCCTCGGCCCCCACTGCTGCGGCTCCTGCGGCTGCAGCGGCTGCTCGGCGATGCCCGCCCCGCCCCTGCGGGACACGGCGCGGCACCGCGCGGCCAAATGACAGCCATTGTAAGCTGCGCTAACATGCATAAACATAACACGTGTCCTGTTGCCAAATTACCATGCCGCTCGCAGTACGGACATGCGCGGCGCGGGCGGGCCGCTCCGCGAGTGCCGCGCACAGCAGCCGCAGCCACACACAGCAGTCTACACGCCCGCCAGATGAGAATCTAAATCCACCGCACCCACCGTAATCAGAATACTTTTTTTCATTTTTTTTTTGGGGGGGGGGCGGTCCTCTTGACCTTGACGAGTGCACTCGAGGAAGCAGGCGCATTCACTGGGGCCTAACGGTTCGCGCAGCCGACCGGAGGAGGGGAGGAGCGGGGGGGCCTTGTCAACCACACCGCGTGCGTCGAGGACTCTGTTGTACTGACAGGCGGCGGCGGCGGCGGTGCACGCGCGGGCACAACTCCGAGAGGCGTTCCTGAGGGCGGTGCGGGCGGTGCAGGCGGCGCCGGCGGCGGCCCGGCCAGCGCAGTCATGCATATGCATGCGGGGCAGGCAGGCAGGCCGGCCTCTGCCACCGAGTCGGTCACACGTCTGCCGGACTAGTTGTAGGCGGCGCAGGTGCCGACGGCCCGGCCCCCCTCGACAACTATACTCGCACCACGCACGGGCAGGTCTCCGCTGTGCGAACGGGATGCGCGCGATAAGAGCGCGCGGCGCGGCGGCGACGCGGAGGCGCCCAAGAATTACTTTTACTTTCGTCGCCCCCCGCATTCCCTCCGCGTTGAACGAAATTGCTCATTCAGTTCATTCATGGCCGCGGCCGGGAGCGCTGCGCTCTGCGGCGGCGTGGAGGCGCGCGCCGCGTGGGGAGGAGTCTACGAGTCCGGCGGGCCGGTCAACGCACGCGGCAGCGGCGGCGGCGGCGGCGGCGGCGGCGGCGGCGGCTCTTCCGAGGAAGCGTCCATCAGACTCCTCACCTCCGCGACGTTTGAAATTGCTACCTTGAAGAGCTGGCGCGTCTTCCCTCGGCTTTGCGGCGCGGACCACGACGACGGCGGAGAGGAGGAGGAGGAGGAGGAGGAGGAGGAGGAGGAGGAGGAGGAGGGGGGGGGGGGAGGGGGGCGGGGGCGTGGCGTGGCGTGGCGTGTCGGGGGCCTTTGCATGTTACCGCCACCGCCCCCTCTCCGGCCGCCCGCGCGGCCGACGCTCCCGTCCCGAACGGTAAGACGCCCTCGGCGGCCTCGGCCGGCTCGGCCCGGTCCGGCCCGGTCCGCGCCCAAACTGCCGTGTCCACGGATTCCGATGATATGACGACTGTGAAGGGGGATTTCACAGCCAGAGGCCGCCGCCGGCCCGGACGGCCGGACGTATTGGGGGCGGCGGTATCGCACGCCGGGACCGCAAAGGCCGTCAGCCCGGCCCCCCCGGCCCGCCGGCGGCCTTCGGTCGTTACCGGAACGGGCCACGAAAACGGGTGCGCGCGCGCGTTTCGGCGGGGATCTAAATACCGGAGCACCACCGAGGGGAGTCGGCAAGCGGCCCGGGGCCCCCGGGGCCCCCGGGGCCCTGGGGGAGGAGCTGCATATGCAAGCGATGAGCGCGCGATAGAGCCGCGGGCCTGCAGGCCTGCGCTGCTAACGGGCCGCGGGGCACCGCCCGCACCGCCTCACAGCCGCCCTGCCACGGCTGTCCCCGGCCGATAATACGGAATCTCTGACCGCGGTAGTAAAACGTCGCTAATGACCATAATAATTCCGATTTTGTCGTCCAAGTTTTGCGCGCGGGTCGTCGTTCCCCTGTCGGAGCGCCGCTGCAGCGGGCCGCAGTCGTAAAGGAGGAGGGCCGATCCGGCAGCAAATATAAAGGGGACTTTCGCTGTGCCGGCGCCGCCGATCGGGCGACGAAAAGAATCGACAGGAAAGGGAACAAGGCGCGGGGGACGGGGTGCGCCGGGCGGGGGCGGCGGGCCGGCTGGCCTTACAACGCCGTGCAATGGCCAAAGACCGACAGCGCCAAAGAAAACGTTCGGCTGAGACACTTTCTATTCAACGCGACCACAACCGGGGCGGGGCGGGACGGCGGGGCCCTGGGTGGGCGGCGCCGAGGCTACCAGACGCGCCGCGGGACCCCGCCGCGCGCCCGGTGCAGTCGGCCCCCCCGGGGGGGCGCCCCCTCCGGGGCCCACGGCCGCGTCGGGGCCACTGGGTCAGTGGGATTCGTTAGAGGGAACGCCGGCCACGGCGACGTCACGGGGCGCGTAGGAGGCGATGGGGCATCCCGTGATCGCTCGGCTGTGAAGTGATAATTCTAGGATGACGCGCCGCAGCCGCGCGGCCCGCGGGGAGCGGGGTCCAGAGGGTCCAGAGGCGTCGGTGCCGCCGCCGCCGGACCGTTCCACTGGAGGGGAATGGGAACGCGTCGGTCTGCCAATGACGGTCCTCAGAGAGCGCGGGAATCAATAGCGGGGCCCCGCTCCGATGCGGGGGGCCTCGTCGGCCGAGTGTTCCCCGACGAGTGTCGCCCGGCGGGCCTGCCGCGGCGTTACCTCAGCCTCCACGCCCGTGTATGCACTGTGGCCGGGCGCCTCGGCCGGGCGCGCGTTTCGCACGCGGCACCTCGGCGAGCGAGTCAGCGGCGCGCGGCCGCCCCGGACGCAGCCCCGGAGTGCCCGGACCCTCCCCCACCCGCCGCCGCCGGGGCCCCGTGCAGGACGCTTCCCAGAACTAGTCCTCCGCCGCGACATGGCACCCAAACGCTCTCACGATCTGATTCGCGGCACCGACAATTTCCTCTGCTTTAGGTGCGAAGGTCGCCGTATTTCACCGTGCATGTGCGCAGCGAGGGCCGCGGAGTGCGGCCCCGAGGCAGCGGCGGTGTTCGCCGCCCCGTACCGTTACCGACACTTTAGTGATCGCCTACGGCGATACGAAAAAGAACGGATTTTTTTTTTTTTTAAAGTCGATGTTGATTTTTAATTTCATAGTCGCTTCGCTTGGATGTCGTTTGGAGATAATGTCTGCGTAGTTGCGTCAGTGGAGGAGCACTAAGCCGGCCGGACGGCGCGGCGCGGGGCACGGACCGCCGAGCGCCTGCGGGCCGGGCGTAGGCCGCACGCACGCGGGGCCGCCGGCGGGCTGCCTACACCGCCGGGCGCTCGCCCGCCGCCGCCACGAGAGCAGCGAGGCGCGGCGGAGCGGAGGCAGGTGACAAACAAAGCCAAACATTTTTTTTCCAATCCGCGAGAGAGAGAGAGAGAGAGAGAGAGAGAGAGAGAGAGAGAGAGAAAGAGAGACAGACAGACAGACAGACGGAGAGAATGGAAAAGCACGGCAAAATAATGGTGCGTCGATAAATAGCGTCCGCGCAAACCCTTTCCCGAACGCTTGCATTGTTCGTCATATGGGAGGCGCACGCTTATATGTGCACACACACACACACACACACGGAGCGCACAGCGCACCGCCCGTGTGATTTTCGTGGAACTAGAGCCATTTGCATGACGGCGTACCATACTTTGTTCGAGAGCGAAAGCATATCCAGCAGCGATTCGCTCGACTGGATGCTGTTGGGTGCGGCGGCCGCAGAGCGCGACCCCGACTTAACCCGCACGGCCCGCCGCTCGTAAAACCTGCCCGCGTCACACACAGCAGCATCCCTGTTGTTGAGCCATTCCATTTTATAATACGGAATAAGTACAAAAAAAAAATATTGTGTAGCAAAAGTGGGCGCGGTGGCGCGGGACAGTTTTCTGGACTAGATACGCTGCAGCGGCGGCAGGCGGGGGCCCCCGCAGCCCCACGGCGGCGGACGACGCCATCACAGATATTAGTTCCATGCAGTGTCTTCCCATGCGGCATTACCATACGCCGGGGCTCCCTGAATTATTCATACAGAAAACGGCGATGCGATGCTCGCGATGCTCGCGGCGGCGAGCGTCTTCCAGAAAAGCAAAAGCCGCCTTTCCGCAGAAAGTGATACCCCGCGCGGCGGCGGCGGCGGCGGCGGCGGGCGGCGGCAGCAGCAGCAGTGCCCCAGGCCGACGGGCAGCACAAGGTCAGGGTTGGCTACCACCGCCTGTCGCCGCCGCCGCCGCCGCCGCCCGCTTGAAAAAAAACAAAGATGAAACAAAATTCCCCATACCTGATCAATCCGCTGAATGACGAGTCGCCGCATTACCATTCCATCTCGGCGGGTCATTAATTATTACCTTTCACTGCTCCCCGTCTCATCATTATCATTTCGCTCACGCAAAGGGCGCGCGCGTTGCATTGCGTTGCCGACGGGAGTTTTTCACCCGCGCGCCGCGCGCGGAGTCTTTCAAATCGCCACGCCGCGCGCGCGCGCCGTACATCGGTAAACAAGCCCGGCCGGCCAGTGGCGAGTGGGCCTCGGCGGCGGCGAGGCCGAACGTAAATTTTGCGGACGGAAAACCTCTCATGATAGCGCGCGACTTGTATACTCGAGAGCAAGCCTCGTCATGACGAAAGCGGTTCTCCTGGGCACTGAGTGAGTGAGTGTGTGTGTGTGTGTGCGGCGCACCTGTCTGCGCAGCCTCGCCGCGGCTAGCCGGCGGGTCGGCCAGCCTCGCCGCGCGATGTGTTCCGAGGAGAATACATTGCGCGCATCGATGCTGCTTCCAAACAGCCAGAGTTGCGCAGTGTATGGCCGGCCGTTAACGCCGCCGCCGGCCTGGGACGTTTGCGGTCGGACGAGAAGCAGGGGATCCCCCCGAGGACGCCGCGCCGCCGTGCCAACAACGTTCGATCGCGCCGGGTCGAGCCGCGAGAAACCGCCGCGACCGGGCGGCGGCGGCGGCGGCGGCGGCGGGGCGCGCGGGGAGCTTCCATATAAGAATGGGACGGCCGGAAGCCTCAAACTGTGTGCAAAAAGGGGCCGGCGTCGGCAGCCCCGCCGGGGGCCCCGCCCCGCCCCGCCGCGTCGATGTTATTACCGGGCGATGTAATGAAGGACCCCATTGTTGGTGCGGGCGCACGGGGCAGCGCGGGGTCCCGCGGGGGTCCAGCGGCCGGCATGTGGTGCAGGTGCGGCGGCGGCCGGTCGGCGGGTGGACAGGGCGCGGCGGCGGCGGCGGCGGCGGCGGCGGCGGCGGCGGCACGGCAGCGCCGCTGACGGACACACCGCATGACCCCCGCGGCTGTAATGAGGCGGCCGCAGCGGGCCGCTGCCGGCGGGGCCCGCTGAGGCCACCGACCCTCACTAATATCTTGATCAGTGACACCCGAATAGCGGACCTGCAGCGGCGGCGGCGGTTGCAGCCGCAGCGGCAGCAGCAGCGCAGCCAGCAGAGAGCTATCGGGTCCGCCATCGCGGCTTCCGACGACTTCCGTATGGCCTAACTCGCTATGCGCTCATGGCAGCGGACGCGGCGGGGGGGGGGGGGGGGGCCGCGACGGCGGCGGCTGCCGCGCGGGGAGCCCCTCGCAGAGGGTTTACTGGTTTCAAAGGGCAGAAGACGTATTCATCCGCAAGCCGGATGGGGAGAGAAGGGTGCGCGTTAAAGGGCCGCCGGCGGTGACCTCTCGCTGCACCGGCCTCATGTCGAGTACGACCCTCTCGTCTCAGATATTTAGGCCGGAACTGAAGACGTGCGAGTACGGAGGGGAGGGGGGGGGAGGGGTGCAGGGTGAGAGTCAAAGAGAGAGAGAGAGAGAGAGAGAGAGAGAGAGAGAGAGAGACGGGGGGGGGGGGGGGTAGGCGCCCCGAGATGGTGCTGATATAGGCGTCAGAGTATGGAATGGTGTACGGCCTGCGCTGGCTGCCTTGTCCATGTTCTCCCCCCTCGCCCCGCTGCATAGACCCCCCCGGGCCCCGTGGCCGCCCCGTGGGACCGGTACCGGCCGGGGCCGGCGCAGGTCCCCGCGCTGCTGCGGGCTCCGCGTCGTGCGCCGCCGGAGAGCAGGTCCCCGCCAAGAGCCCTCCGTCCGGCCCCCGGTCCGCGCCCCGTGAGGGTGCACAGCCAGCGCGGGGAGGAGACACTTTTGGCAGTGGGAGACGGGCGCGGCCGCCAAGCAGCGCGACGGCGGCTTCCAGTCCAGTCCGCGGACGGACGCAGCCGCAAGTACGCGGGCGCGTCGCGAACGACGCGCGCAAGGCGATTTGTCTTCCGCGGACAGCAAATGGCGCCGCGCGAGTGCCAACAAAACACACGCGACGGCGCGGCTGTGAGAGCTGCTGACCCAGATCCGGCCGCCCCGACACCTTCGGGCCGCGGCGTGTAGCCCTCGGTGACCATTCGCGTATGTGCGTTACACGGCGCCGCGACAAGTTGGGAAACGGCGGAACCCTGTACGACACGCCGCCGGCCCATCGCGCCGCGCCTGCACCGCCGCGCAGACCTAAATGCACGGTGTGCAGGCACCAGGCCGGACGGCCGGACTTTCTGCACCAACGCCGCGTCGGGGCTCAAGAGCAAACAAAATATAACGCCAACAGGGGGCGGGAAGAGGGAGGGAGAGAGAGGGGGGAGGGTAGAGAAAGGGAGAAACAGAGAGGAGCAGGAGCGGGAAGCGCGCGAAGTTACGAAACGAGAGACGCGACGACGACGGTCGGTATGGGATAAAAGGTAGGGAGAAAAGAAGGAACCTTGATAAACGAGTCCCTTTAAGGCCCTCACTGCGGTGCATAAAATGGTCTATCTGGCCGGATCATTCGGTGGCCGTCGTGTAAGGCACACCGCTGGGGCGCTGCTTTGTCAGTGCGGAGGCATCGGCGGCGGCGGCAGGCGGCGGCAGCGCGACGTGAGTTATGCCCCACCCTCCTCTCCCCTTCTATTCTCACACCGCCGCCGCCGATACCGTTGCCTCGTCCTTCGATCTCCGCCGAGATGCGCGAACAGCTTTCGGGTACGCTTGTCAAGGACGAAGGGCCCGGCAGGCAGCGGCACAGGGCGGTGCCGGGCGGTGCCGGGCGATGGCATCGCAGTGATGTGATGACGGCTCCATCCCGATTGATATCAGCCCGTGTCGCTGCCACGCCTCGCTACGCCGCCGTCGCCGCCGCGCGCCTCGCGGGGGTAAACCTTGTTAGCAGAGTGAATGGCAGGACAAATGAGCGACGCGCAAGCGCTGCGCGCCCTCTGGCGGCGGCCTTTGGCGGCGGACTGGACGAATCCTTGTTGTCATTGCCGCGCCGCACAGCAGCGGATGAGACAAGGGGAGATAATCCCGGAGTCCCAAACCGTAACGTCATGCGGCTTTTCTATCGATGCGCAATTGTAGTGTGATTTCTTTGTTTTCTTTTCTTTTATAATTTTTTTTTGAGAGGGGATAGGAGGCGAGTGGAGCCGAGTTTGCTTTTTTATTTCCTCAATCATAAGTAAGGATGTACGTGCGCGGCCCAAACCGTGGCAGCAGTCGCTTCCCTCCCGCAATCGCCCGAATGAATGGACAAGCCGACGCGGAGCGACATAACGGGCTTAAGGAAATATACCAAAGCCGATCCGAAGTGTAGCAGGAGGAGGGAGAGGGAGAGAGATGGACGGGTGGATAGAGCTCGGAGCACTTGTGATTCGAGTCATTACCAGGTCGCGCTTGGCTGGCCAAGTTGCATAAGAAAGTCGGCTCGGTATAGAAAAAAAAAACGTAACGACGGCGACGGCTGGGGGGGGGGACGGTTTGGTCTGGGCGCGCGCGTCATAAGGCCTTGCAGAGGCCCCGCGCGGCCGTTCCCCTCCGTGAAATACTCGGAGCCGTTACCGCCCCGGTCATCATACGCGGGGCGGACTCTCCAGAGGTCCACTCCATAAAACAGAGCAAATTCGAGCGCCTCCCGCGGCCGGGTGGCCGGGGAGTCATTTCCTGTGGCGAATGGGGGCGGCGCGGTCGGTCACTCCCATCCACACTCAATTCAGCGCGTAATGTCGCCCTTCCGACTTGTACACATCTCGCCGCCGCCACCTCCTCAGAGAGGGCGGGAGAGAGACAGAGAGAGACCAAGGCAGGCTAACGGTTAGTGATATATGAAGTGTAAAGTGGACGGCGGCTGAGACTGCATTTCACCCGCGGTGTGTGGGTCCTCGCGTGCCGCTGCGGCCGCGGCCCGGAGGTGGCCCCCGCCGGGGCCGGCGGCCTCTCTCCTCCGCCTCGGCGCGGCCCCCTGCAGGCCTCTACATTCTCCGGATTGGGGTCCGTGTTTGCAGTGGGGCCCTGATGCATGTCTCCATGAGCGGGCGCGCCATGTAAATGGGCACGCACTCTGTATGCGGAGCGTCCTGCCGGATACACTCCCGGAGGACACGCCGCCGCTCGCAAGGCTCAATCGGCTCAAGTCCAGTTTTATGATGTGAGTCCGAGCGCGCGCGCGCGGCCGGTGCCGGCTGAGGGCTGAGGGCCAGGGGAGGCGGAGAGGGAGGGAGAGGGAGGGAGAGGGAGGGAGAGGGAGGGAGAGGGAGGGAGAGGGAGGGAGGGGGAGGGAGAGGGAGGGAGAGGGAGGGAGACGGAGGGAGACGGAGGGAGACGGAGGCGCGGGGGCAGCGGCACAGACGAACCCCGCGCATACCCAATGCATGCAACATTGTACCGTACAGGGCAGCCCTAATTGCAAAACAGATTGCCTGGGACGGCGGAGGGCCGCCTCTCGGGCCGCCCCGCGTCCTTCGGGTCCCCCGCCCCACGAAGAGCCCAGCATCGGCCAGACGCTGCAGCGACAGGCCGAACCGAACGCCCGCCGCGCCGCCAATATTTTTCGCCGCTCGTCCCGCCTCCGCCGCCGCCGTCCGCCGGCCTGACACGCGACGCGGGACGGCCGGCGGACAGCTATGAAACGGTTTGAAAAGTCGATCTCGTCCCGCAAGGTCCCTCCCTGTGTGCTCCCACACTGCCGCTGCTGCCGCAGCTCCCCGGCCTCCCGTGTGAGTTGCGTGCCGGTCAAAGTGCGACGAGCGGGAATATTCAGCGGCGAGGCAGGCTCCCGCTCTCCCCGGCATCTTCTTCCCCCATTCAAAGTAAGAAAATATGGGCGAGCGGCGCGCCGGTGCGCCGGTTACTCTCCCTGCAATCAGGAGGCTCATTGAAATGATTCAGGGCCCGGCGGCGCCGCTGCCGCCACTGCCGCCGCACCCGCCGCCGGCCTCTCTATTAGCGGCCAACCGGCCATCAGGGCATTCCTTCCGTCCCGCGATGACATCGGTTCGGCCCGCGTGAAATATTGCGCGTTTGACAACCAACCGGGCCGACAACGTTGAGGATGACGGCTACTCGGCGCGGGCCGGACTGCAGCAGTGCCTGCCTGTGCGGCGGCGCGGCGCGGCGCGGCACCTCCCTTCGTGATGAATGAGCACATCACCGCCGGGGGCCGGCCGGCCCCTACAGTTACATTCCCCGACTGATACAATTAAGCCGCGCTAAAAGCAACGCCGCCTAGCGAAACGGGGCGCCACACAGAGCGGGCAAGACTCTAATTGCGCGGCGGCCGCCGACTACAAGGAGCAAAGGGATGCGCGTTTGAAAAACGTTGACGTTGTGTGTTGTCTTGGAGGCGGCGGCGGCGATTCGAAAAGTGCGCGGCCGATTCGGGAGCGAGATAACGCCGCCGGCCGCTCCCGGGGAACAACAAGTCCGCGAGAGGCTCCAGCGGCTAAATTAGCACGTCCACGTCGACAGCCTCGCGGCCTCCCCGTGGGAGCCGGGCGGGCGGGCGGACTCGCGGGGGGCCAGTGGCCGCCGACCCTCCACGCCAGTCCGCGGGGCGGGGGGTCAAGGCCGCGCGCTCGCTGATAACGGTCCGCTATCGCCGCGACGCCGCCGCGTGAACGCCGCTGCCCTCCTCCGCGCCATATCGCGGCCACGTCGGGGGGGAAAAGGCGCGAGGCGGCCAGCGGCGGCGGCGGGGCCTCCGGGAAGGGAGGGCTGACGGACGAAACCGCAGCAGAGCCGCGGGGGGAGCGGCCGTCGGCGGCGACGCGACCGCAAGCCGCGGACGGCCGGACGGGCGGCGGGACGACGGGGGCCCCGCAGCAGGCGCGGCCCCACGGCCAGCCGCGTGCGGACGCCTCGCAAGGCCGCGTCCGAATCGCGGCACGACGCCGCACGGCAGCAGCACGGAGACACATTTGCCACGCGCAATCCGTCCGGACACATCGGGGACGCGCGCGGCGGCGGCCGTTGTCTCCGGGGCGTCCGGGCCGCCGTCCGGCCGCGCCGGCCGTCCGCAACCACCACGATTACCGGCCCTCCCCGATGATGCATTGCAGCTTGCAGCGCCGCCACCGCCACCGCCGCCGCCACTGCCGAGGCGGCTTTTAATCCCGCATGCGGAGTTACAAACAGGTTGCCCCGTGACATGCCACGCCCTGCTCTGCTCTGCGCCCAGGGAGCAGGGCGAACGAGAGCGAGCGAGAGAGGGAGAGGGGGAGGGGGAGAGCGAGAGAGAGAGAGAGAGAGAGAGAGAGAGAGAGGGGGGAGGGGGGGGGGGGGGAGTTGGACTGATCGAGTGCGTTATACTGCAGACGTCCGTTAGGAGGGAGGTGCGCGCGCAACTTATTTTGATGGCGATCATTTTCGCAGCTGGGAGCGGCCGGCGGTAATATTTTGTAGCGGTTTAACAGTCTCTCTCTCTGCCGGCCTAGGCCGGGGTGTGCAGGTCAGGCCCGCGCGGCGGGCCGCGACCCGGAAGCGCGGTCCTCACACACCCGCCCTCACCCCGCCCTCCTCTGCCCGCAGGTCCGCCAACTACCACAACAACACCGGCGAGTGCTCGCTGTCCGACATGGACCGCCTGACGGTGGCCGGGTCCGGGGCCTTCCGGCCGGCGCAGGACACCGACTACCTCGAGAACAACTGCGTGGAGGAGCCCGTCAAGCTGTGCGAGTTCCGCAAGGTGGCCGGCCGCATCCTCAAGACGGTCGACTCGGTGTACCAGGAGGTGGGCTCGGCCGACGAGTGCCGGGAGCTGTGCCTCAACTCGCCGTACCGCTGCCACTCGTACGACTACGGCGACACCGGCGAGCTCGTGTGCCGCCTCAGCCACCACTCCCGCGCCACGCTCGCCGACATCCAGGTGAGCACCACCACGTCATATGCCGCGCGATGACCCCCCACGATAAGCATGATGAACGTAAAATTTTTTATTGTAAGACCGGTCAGTCCATTTGGACCCACCGCGAACGCACGCCGCGCCGCGGCAGCGTCGGCGCGTCGGCCTGGTCGTAAAAAGCGGAGCGACGAAAAACGTTTAAATATACACGGACTTGTGGGAGGAACGGGTACCGAACAAACAGCGGTGGTCACACTCAACGCGCCCCGAAAAAAATAAAGTGTAAAGGACCGCGCCGGCCGCCGGTGCCTCGCCCTGCCCACATAACCGAAATGCATCCGATTGACTCGGCCGGGTTCACTGGCCGGGGCGTGGCGGCGGTGTGTCGAGGCGGACCTGTCGGCCGGCGCGGCGGGGCGCATACGAACCTTGACCGTGGCCGTGGTGTCGCATTGGGCCAAGGCAGCCGACCGGCCGGGCGCCCCCGCTGTGCCGCCGCGCCCGGCCCGCGCCCACGCCACGCCGCCGCTGTTGCCCCAGGTAGGTGCAGCGACCGGAGACCAGAGCCGTCCGACCGGTCCAGTTTATTTCGGGGCGGCGGCGGGCCCCCCGGCCGGGCCGTCCGGGCCCGTACCCACACCGGCGGGGTGCCGCTTCGCCCAGTGACTCACTCAAGGAAGACCCGTCACGTCATCACGTGTTTTACACGCCTCTCTATGTCCGGAAAAAAACGGAGCTTTTTAGCTCGTAAAAGCACAGTTACGACCGCTGTCATACTAGAAGATTTTTGAACACACGTGTAACATCCTATTTCGCTCGGGTGTTCATTCACTTTTTTTCCCAGCAGTGAAGTAGTTGGCAGTCTGCCAAAAATCACTGTGCCGACCGCACGCACACACACACACACGCGCACACACACACACACACACCACAGGCGAGAACAAGTCAATCAGGGAGGAGCAGGAGTGCCTCTGAGCACCACCCACGCCGCATGCCAGGCCGCGTTCTGTCCCTCTCGCTCCTATTAGAATGCCGGGCACGGTGCGAGCAGGACGAAAAACTCGTCCTGCAATGCCTCCAGGTGCGATCGGCTGGGCTGGGTGGGTGGGCGCCATACCACTCTGTACGCCCCTGACATTGGCTATCATGAGCCATTTGCCATGATGGTGGTGAGAGAGAGAGAGAGTGAGAGAGAGAGCAAATGATGGGAGGAGGGTGGGGAAGGCTTTGTAGCAGTTTGTCCATGTGGGAGACGGACACTTCTTCAACCAGGAGCAAGATTCGTGTCGCTTTGAATGGGTGATCAGGTGGCAATCGAGGACGACAGCGGAACATCAATCGTCAATATCATAACGGATGGTGCGCAGAAAAAAAAATGCATCCCGTTGTACACACAACGAAACTCTTGAGGCTGGAGAATGCGCCGGCCGGGTCCCCATTTGCTGCGTCCAATCAGTACGGGCATTCTTCAGTCACTGGGGATCTTTTCTGCAGACATGCCGGCCGCAGCACTCGATAGCTCTGGCCGGTAGGCAATGAGGCATTACTGCTGATAAACACTCGCTTCCTGTGGGAACCCGGCCTGGACGCGAATGGCATCCGAACCGATTATATATATATCGATCCGTTTGGAGCGCGTGCAGCAGCCGTGCCTGGCCATCCGACCCGCCCAATAGCGCGGCAGTAACAAAGATATCTTGCGGTCGGGGAATGGCAATGACGCCACATACTGCGAAAAGCGACTGAGATGGCTCCCTCGCGGCATCATATGTGGTCAAAAGCACATAGGTCTGCTCTCTGTTGTTAAAATATAAGAGAATAAGAATGGCACCTCCTTCAGCAGATGGACGGGCGTAATGAAAGCTCCGTCCGCGTTTTAGTACTGGAAAAAAATTAATTTAAAACAATTAAGCAGAGAAGTCGTAGGGTCCGAATAAAAGCGGAATGGGAGTCTCGTTAAAAAGCCGGCCTCCACCTCTACGGCCACCACTGCCGCATCGCCGCGGCCGTCAAGGTTAATTTGCCTGCGAGCATACACGGATGGAAGGGGTGGCTATAAACATGCCGTGCCCTCGGCGGCCCTCGGCGGCCCTCGGCCTTGCCGTGCCGCGTCCCTCCCTAGCGTGCCCCCGCGGACCCCACAAATCCCCCCGGAGAGCGGAGAGATCGGGCAGAGACATCGGGTCAGAGGCACCGAGAGAGTTAATTATCGCGGCCAGGACCACCCGCACACACATGTGTGCCGGACAATAGGCTCCCCCGCGCCGCCTCGCCTCGCGCGATACATTTACGTTTGTATAATCACCACCACGCGCGCGCGCGACAAGAACCTTTGCTCTCCATCGACACGTTCAATGATTATGACTCAGCCCCGCTCCTCGCCGGGGGCGCTGCTCGGGATGACATTGACCTGTCAAGGTCACGAGGCTTCACGTCCCGATGGGCACCTCTCGGTCGCGTCGCGAATCCATTTCCGTTCGTTCGGATTTTTTTTCCTTTTCTACAATACGTCTCTTTTCTTGTTCAGGACCCGTACTTGGACGTGCCCGAGGCGTCGACGTACGAGCTGAGCGCGTGCTACAACGTGAGCGTGGACTGCCGCTCCGGGGACATGGTGGCGCGCATCAAGACCAGCAAGCTCTTCTCCGGCAAGATCTACGCCAAGGGCTCGCCCAACTCGTGCGTGCAGGACGTCCAGGGCTCCCTCGACTTTGAGCTGCGCATGGCATACGACGATGTGGAGTGCAACGTCAAGCACCAGGGACTCGGGCGCTACCTCAACGACGTCGTCATCCAGCACCACGACACCATCGTCACCAGCTCGGACCTGGGCCTGGCCGTCACCTGCCAGTACGACCTCACCAACAAGAGCGTGTCCAACGAGGTCAGTACCCAACCTTACTACCACTTCGTATAGGTCAGAGTCACTTTTTACCGGAGTTTTCAAAAGCTGTTCAAATACTGGTCACTCGCCATTTTTAAAATGAGAAAAGAAAAAAAATAGTCATATTTCAAAAGAGCGACTCTGACCGTCTGTACATAGCACCAGTGTAGTTGTATACAGCCTCAGCCACTTCCATGATCGCACGAAACCACGCTTTTGCATACTGCATAAATATAGAAACGCATGAGCAGGGAGTCGCCACAACGTGTTGCTAAAAAGAGAAGGCGCACGCGCGCCAAAACGGACGGCACTTAAGACGAAGTAAAAAAATGGCCTTTTAAAGGAGAGAGAGAGAGAGAGAGAGAGAGAGAGAGAGAGAGAGACTCGGGGGAGGGGCGGGAGGAGAGCGACTCGTCGATACCGCACATAAATTTACGGCAAAGAGCAGAAGAGACTTGCGCCCATAAATCCGCGTGCCAGAGACATTTGCCGTCCCGCGCGTTGCATTCTGCCACTGACCAACGCCACAACAGCAAGCATCGTAGTCTTTCTGCGGGTGGTCTGACGCTCTTTTTGTGGCGTGCGCAGCAGGCTGCACGCCAGGCCCCGCCAGGCCCCGCCAGGCCCCGCCAGGGCCAGGGCCGCCCTATTGGTCTTCATTAATATTGCGTTAATGCCGCACCAAGGCGCTAGTACCACGCTACCTGTGCTCGCCCACCACACGCTGCACCATCGCTAGACAACCTTTTTTCCTTGAGCACCCACCACAGCGAGCACGCTTAGGGCTCCCGGTCATGATACAGTGTAGGCGCTGCTAAACAGCATCAGAGTCATCAGGGGAAAGAAAATGCCATTAATGTCTTTTAATCACAGGGACGGAGATTAATTTGGCGGGTTCAGTCTACCGTTTCAAATTACTTTGAACGGTTCGTATTTTTTAACGTCTTTTTTTTCAAATAATAAATGTGAGCTATTCCAAAACTTTTAATATACGGAGAACAAGGAGCTACTTTTGCTCGAAAATGGCAGGTTACCCGCAGACGGGCACGGGAGATGTCATTTCCACAATTACACATTGTTATATTTTTTTCTCTCCTCCGTCTCTGACAAGTATTAGGTCTATCATCACCTCCACCGCTGTCGGGAGTCCCGCACCTTCCCTCTAACGACGCGACACACTCGCTAGAAGACAAACAAAGGCGCGCGATGACGTGGGAGAAGTAACAGTGCGGCCTCCGCAATTAGGTGACCACACCGGGGCGGTGACCACTGCGGCGGTGTGACGACAGCGCGCACGGCCCGGCGGACGAGGAAATGTAGAAATCATGACGGGGCCTCCTCCTACGCTTCGCCTTCGGACGCCACTTGCCCCCGGGGGAATAGGATTAGGTCGACAGGAAAACTCCTGGCCGTGCGGGTGACTGCGGCGTGAACCCGCCACGGAACTTTCTAATACGAATGATCACTCCTCCGGGCGCGCTGACAATTGAAAAGGCGAGCAGCGCCGCGCTACGCCGTTTTCGAGGCGGGCCATGGCAGCCGCGACGGGTGGCTATGACTACTGACGCAAAGCAGTGACTTGCACCTCCACAAATGACTGATGACAGGAGACCGGCGGTGGCCAACGAGGCGGCAACGTGGCCGATTAAAGACTGAGATAGCTGTAAATAAAATGCTTCGGTGTTTACTATGCTTTAGAGGCACCTGACTCGACATTGCCGGGAAAAGCAGTGATTGCATGCCATCCCCCCCCCCCCCTACTCTTCCTTTTGCCTTCACCCTCAGGCGACGGCGTGATTTATTAAACGATTGCTCCCAATTCATTTCTAATTCGACAGTTTCATTTTTATTCATATCTTTTAATTTTCCGATCGACCGACAAAAAAAAATACGGTGAGAGCGAACGCCGTCCGAAAGGACGTGTTGGGAAACCGTTGCTGCTTTTTAAGCAAAGTCACGGGGAAGACCATGGGGAGCAATCGTGCGGCCGGTGCCTATTCCCACCTACGCTCCTCTCAACGAGCTAACTGTTCATCACCGCCTCCCGGGCCCCGGCAGCCGGCCCCCACCCGTCCCATCACTGCTTGTCCCTAGGTCAGGTGCCGACCATGCTTGGCCAGTGCTGACGTGTGTGGAGTTGCGCTTCAAGCGGTGCTGTGTTGCTAATTACAGATTGTGGGTTACCAGGTGGACCTGGGCGTGAGGGGCGAGGTCCGACCGGTGCTCACCGAGGAGGTCAACGTGGACTCCCCCAACGTGGCCATGAAGATCACGGACCGCCGGGGCAGCGAGGTCCTCCCCGCGGCCGAGGTCGGCGACCCGCTCGCCCTCCGCTTCGAGATCCTGGACCGCCACTCCCCCTACGAGATCTTCGTCCGCGAGCTGGTCGCCATGGACGGCGTCGACTCGTCCGAGATTGTCCTCATCGACTCCAACGGCTGCCCCACCGACCACTTCATCATGGGCCCGCTCTACAAGTCCGTCGAGTCCGGCAAGGTGAGTTGCGTCCGAAAAAAAAAACTCTCTCCTCTTCCGATAACAGTGTCCCCCCCGCCGCGATTGTGGAGTCGGTCGAGGCCTCGCCGAGACCCACGACGGCGGGGCACTTCCACGAGATGAGCCGAGGGAACCTTCGGTCCCTCACCGGCCGGCCGATACGACTTGCGAGCCGATTTGGACGCAGAGCCTCGCTCCGCCGTAAATATGAATCCGAACCGCGCGACGGAACGCCGACACCGAAGGCCCCCGATGAGTAAAGCGCGCCGCGCTTTTAAAATCTATCAAACACGCGCGTCGCGACTCAAAGCGGCGCCGGGAGTGGAAGACGCTCGTAAAGACGTGTGCGATACACCGGGGGAACGTACCGCCGCTGCCGGCGAGTGTAAAACCGCGACGGCCGCTTTATAATCAATTAATTCGTGTTTGACCGTACGCGGGACCGACATTTGCGTATCTGTAATTGCAGCCCATGACACACCAACACCGCTACGGCACCGCGAGAGAGAGAGAGAGAGAGAGAGAGAGAGAGAGAGAGAGAAAATGAAACAGCTTTAGCATACGGCTGTATGGGGAGGTTACGTAACTTTTAGGCATTCAGTTTGACCGCTACGACAGCACGTCGAGCCTCGCGCACGGCTCTCGGACAGTACCCGTAGCACCGCGGGCACGCAGCACACGGCCCGGCGGGGACGCCACGCGGCTCTATGAGGTGAACGCTTTTAACGAGAAACGGGCCACTTACGGTGGCGTACTCTGTGAGCCCGCGGCAGCGGCCCGCCGCACAATACACTGCCCGTAATAACGGAGCTTTACGAGCGCGCCGTCAGAGAGCGCTGCCGGCTGGCCGTCCGGGGCTGCCGGAAGGGCTGCCGCAGGCGCTAGCGCCAGCTGCCGCGGGGCTCCAGGGCTCCGGGCGGTGCCGCCCCCGCGATGCGTACGAATCCGATACTAATTGTGATAATGTTACTTATTGCCCAAGGGGCGCTGGCACGCCCACGAGCAGAGTTGTCGCAGTCTGCCGGGTGACTCGGCTGCTCACGTCAGCCGGAGCGGCGGAGCAGCCGGCCGAATCCATCTCAATCACGGGGGTCGCTGGCGCGCTAAGCGGAACCGGTCCGTCGGCGGCGGCGGCGGCGCCACGGTGCACGCATAACCTACGCCGCGGAGGCGTCACTCATTTCTGCTCAAAAAGTGTGCGCGGTAATGCTGGGGCCTTGTTACCGCACGCGGGAGGCGATACGGGCGGCGCGGCGGCAGAGAACGTGATCGGCATGGCGCCGCCGGGGGAAAAAAAATCACGTACGGCGCGGCAGCCGGAGTTTGGAGAGGCGATTGGACGGTCACGGCGAGAGAGGCGTTCGCAGGAGCGGCGGCAGGCGGCGGCCGGGGGGGGGGGGGGGGGGCAGGCCGACCGGCAGGCAGCCGCCGAGGGCCGGTAGCTCACTAACTGGTGATCGGCTTTAGGGCCGCCATAAATAATGCCGCGTGTGGCACGGGCACGGCACGGGAGGGCAGGGCACGGCACGGCGCGGCCGGCACGTCAGTGTCAGTCAGTGAGTCAGTCAGGCGGCCCGTTCTGCGCACGCGGAATGCGGACAGTGCGCGTGTGCGGGCCGTGCTGCAGCAGCAGCAGCAACAGCAGACCCGGCCGCCGCCGACGCCGCCGCCGCCCCGACGCGTCGCATCGCAACAGTGGCAAAATGATTTTCCCATGGCCGTATCGCGCGCGGCACGACCCGAACTATAAACCGCACATACAGACGTCCGCCGGCCGGCACAATAATCACACAAGACAGCCAACAAGCGGACATAAATTTTCCTTTGCGGCCCGAAATGGTCCGCCTCCTGGCTGCCGCTGCTCCCCCGCGGTACGGTGGCTTGCCGCCGCGCCGTCCCCGCGGCCTCTGCCGCGTTTTATGCAGGAAAAGTGCGGTGCCGTGTTTTCCCTCCCTCTACTTTTTCCTCTCATTTTTGCGACTTGCCGCTCACCTCAGAAAACGGCGTCGTCGTATTTGTAAAACCGGTTACGGGAGCAGTCTGTTTACCGCGCCGCGAGTCGGGGAGCGCCGGAGCGCCCGGAGGGCAGGCCGGCCCGCGGGGCAGCGGTGCACGGCGGGGCTGCCCACCCAGCGCGCTGCAGGCGCTGTGCAGCCGAGACAGCGCGCGTCCGTCAGATCGCAATCGGGCGAGCCCTCGATGTTCCGCGAACCCAGCCCGCGTCCCACCGGCCGCGCGGGCCGCGCCTTCCAGTTACTCACGGGTGTCGCGACACCGCTGACCCCGGCCATCTCGCGGCGGCGGCCACCGCGAGCAACGGGGCTCCCAAAGACGAGCGCGCGCGCCCACGCCTAACTGTACGGCGAGCGGGGAATTCGCGCATACGAGCAGCGGCGGCAGCGGCGGCGCGCGAGCCTTGCGTTTTGCGGTTCGGACACACGACGGCCAGGACAGCGCGGACACACACCGCAAAGCGGTTAGCGCGGCCCGGCGCCCCTCACTCAATGGGCCCCCGTCACGGCGCGCCGAGGTAGACGACCCGCTAGACAAAAGCGGGGCCCCACACAGGAGGAGGCGACGCCCGCGCGGCTCGCGAATCCGCATGAGAGCGACACGGCGGCCCCGCGACGGCTGCGCAAACATATCCCGGCGGCGGCGGCGGCTCCGAGCGTGGGCAAACACGGCGCCGGGCAGGACAGGACAGCAGCTCCTCGTCATCACCCGCAAACAGGAGGCACTCAATGGCCGCCGCACCGCAAGAAAAGTGTGACCGCGTCCCCGCACATCCTTGTCGCTTACAGTCATTCACACACTTGCCGCATCCGGGATTTATGCGAGAGGCGCGTCATGGGGCAGTAATGGGGCCCCGCGATACGTACGGCGTACTCGCCACCCGCACTGTGACGCGAGGGACGGATCATTTCTCTCTCTCTCTCTCTCTCTCTCCTCCCTCCCGCGGCGTCGCGGCTCGGCTTCGCGATGTCGCGGAGGTGTTGTCGCGGCATGAGAGGGCCGGACGGGGCCGGACGGGGGACGCGACGCTCCGCGGGCGGGAATGTAACACAGAGCAAGACAAATCGGCGCCCTCCTCCCCCCTCTGGCGATCATGCCAAGTCACGGGATGTGGACACGCAAACAAACGGCAGCCAGGGGGCTGTGCCGCATACCGTTTAGCACGGGCCATTCTTTTCCTCCCCCTCCGTCGCCGAGGCGCTCCGCGGTGTATTCAAGCAATGCAAATCATGTCGCGATGCGGATCACTCCCGGGGGAGCAAGGCGCGCGGCTTTGGGGCGGACGCGGCGGACACCGGCAGACAGGCGCGGCACACAGCGGCACACAGCGGCACACAGCGGCACACAGCGGCACACAGCGGCACACAGCTGCACACAGCGGCACACAGCGGCACACAGCGGCACACAGCTGCCTGCCGGTGTCAATACACCCGCGCGTATTACAACGAGGCGAAGAAAAGCCACAGCGGCGGCATAAAAAAAAACTTGCATCGGGACGTTAGGCCCCCCCATCTCCTGGGAACTTCTTCCCAAACCGGATTATCGATTCACTTTCGTTGTGGTGTTGTGATACACGCGCGCGGCCGCGTGGGGCACAATAGCCCCCGCGTATCCGATCGGTGTTGGTGCCGCGCGGCCAGCGCTCCGTGGCAAAGGAGGGGGCAGAAAAAACTGGCAGAGCAGAGGGCCCCGCAGAGGGCCCCGGCGAAGGGCCCCGGCGAAGGGCCCCGGCGAAGGGCTCCGGCCATGACAGCTGTGCGTTAACACTCCGCGCGGCGCCACCCGCGCACCCCTCCCTCCGGCCCTCCCGGCCCCGCCGGCCATCAGATAAGCTAAATGCAGCCGGAAACGTTAACGAACCAGATCCGAATCAGGGGCAGGCAGCTTAGGCAGGAGAAGAAGCGGGGCCCCCGCGGCCCCCGCAGGCCGGCGCTGCTGGCTGCGTCTCACGCGAAATATCGTAACAAAGCGGCACTCACCGCGCTCGGGTTGGCGCGGGACCGGCGCTGGCCTGGGGTCAAACACCCGCGGCCGTGGCAGTGCGCCCCGGAGGCCCCGGAGCACGGCGCCACATTTTTATTTTCTTCCCTCACTCCTTTTTTTCTCCCCGCGGCGCGCCCCCTAGTTGAGAGGAGTCACTCGAGGACTTGAACGCCCCAGCTCACGAGACCTGTTTCTGCCCCCCCGCAGGTGCTGCTGTCCTACTTCGACGCCTTCAAGTTCCCTTCGTCGGAGGTGGTGCAGTTCCGCGCCCTCGTCACCCCCTGCCTGCCCGCCTGCGAGCCCGTCCAGTGCGACACGGAGGACTCGTCCGGCGAGCTGCGCTCCGTGCAGTCGTTCGGCCGGCGGCGGCGGCGCCGCTCCACCTCCTCCACGGCCGTCTCCAGCCCGAGCGCGCGCGAGGACCTGCTGCTCGTACAGAGCATCCGGATCATGGACAAGTTCGGCTTCGACCCGAGCAAGCTGGCGGGCAACGCGTCGGCCGGCGACAGCAGCACCGTCTTCGTGTCCTCGGAGGACTCGGCCGTGTGCGTCAACCTGGCGGGCGTCGTCGTGGCCGGCATCGTGTTCCTGGCCGCGCAGCTGGCCGTCATCGCCGTGTGGACGTGCGTGTGGCAGCGGCGGCGGGGCGCCAAGCAGAGCCACCTGGACAGCCTGGACGGCATGTCGGTGAGCGTGAGCGTGCCGTCACTGCACTCCGGCCACCACAGCAGCCACGGCAGCCACGTCTCCCGCACCGACTCGCTGTGCAAGCTCTACGACACGGGGTACGCGCGCCGCTTCTAGGCACGGCCGGGAGCCCAGGTCCCCTGGGGGTCTCCGGCGCGGGCAGCGCGCGCGTTCCGACACCCAAAGTCATCCGGTGAGAACCGCGGCTCTCCCCGCGGCGCCCGCGGGAGCTGAGATCGCGGCCGGACCGAGTCCAGAGCCCGGAGCCCGGAGCCCGCGCGATCAAGTCTCCGCGGTAGGTCCGGAACTGTCCTGCGCGCATTACCTCATGGACCAAGTACAAACGGGAGCAGCAGGCAGGACAGAAACCACCATCCCGTCAGCGGGATGTGCCATCGACGAATGACGTTGGAACTTCAATCAAAATTTATCTCTTCAGCTTTAAGACAGACGGATGACGTTATGTGACTGCACAAAACATGTGTGGGTGCGTGCAGCGAAACGTGAGTGTGAATGTCGGGGTCGGTATGCTGTAACAGCGGTCTGACTGCTTCGACTTCGTGTGAATGAGACTACGAAGAGGCACGCCATACACTGTCTTAAAATGACGCGACATGACTTTTGAAAAGAGCTCAAATATTTATTTTGTGACTCAACGCAACGCAGATAATAAGGGGGTGACATGGAAAATGCCTTAATTCGTTGGTTTCGTGCAAGAAAAGGGGGAAAACGAATCTTTTTTTAGTGTTTGACACCTCATTTGACCATTATTTCTACGCGCCGGAAAGACTTAAGAATATCACCCCATTAAAAGATGCCATTTAATTATACAAACGCATTTTGTTGCGTCCTTGAGTATGTTTAATGTAAGCATGTGAAAAATCTAAACCACAAATTTTCAGCAAACCACAGAAAAAGAGTGTTTTCCGAGAAAGGATACAATAGTAGTGACTGTGTAGAAATTTAAGAAAGTGATTTAATTTTTTCGAAGGTTTTATGAAAGGGGATCTTGTTAATATTTGTGGAAGACTTGAGACAGTATGGTGGATGGAATGAGCCGAGATGATAATTACCAATACTTCTCATTTCACAAACATTAAAAGGACCCCAGCAATACTCAAAAGCCTTAAAATAATTTAATAGTGTGAAGTGAGAATGGTATATGAATGTGTGAGCGTGTGTTCTTCAAAGAATGTGTCTTCCCACAAGTAAAAGCTATACTCCTTTAGTATAACTGACAGAAGTGAGTTTATGATTAAGAAAAGTGCAATTCTTAAGGAGCATACGTTCGTTTAAAAATCAGTTTCAAAATGGTTCTTCGACTCATCACTCCAAACAGACCATTGCCATATAAAATATATTTCCTAGACACCGTCTCTGAAATTTAATGAAAAGTATGGCCTGATTGGAGTGAACAGCTCGTCTCTGAACAATTAGAGCATTTCAAAGGTTAATGTGCCTTATACATGTTTTGAAATTGAGCTCTCATGACCGAATAATATAAATATATATACAAATATAGGTATACATAATTAAGAAATGTTATTTTATGAAATAACGAGGAGGTGAGGATGACCAGTTCGATAAGTTGTGTGTGATATTTATATTAGTGTGTGAATGTGTGTGTGTTTGTTCATCGAGCGTTCGTCCTCTTCTCCAATCATCAGGGTCTACAATCAATCCGACGCTGGATTAAGTTTTGTACCCTCACGTATGTTCTTTTCCTTTCTCAAAAAAAGTAAGAAAACATTCGCATTGAAAGACAGTTTTAAAAGATATAAACGTAAATGCATCACAATTTCAATATTTTTTTACATCTTTCGAAGTGTAACTCAAAATGTAAAAGTATGTACCTGTGAACCTTCGCGTTCAGCGTTCTTGTAATGCTACATGTGAAGAGAGCCTGGTGCGGCATGATATTAAACGTGCCTTCCTGTGTCTACTTATGTAATAGTTGTTCGTAACATTGACGCTTTTCTTTTAATAAAAAGGAACTAATTTAATTTATTGAAAAAAAAACACTCTGTCATTTCCTTCCTGATATCCATCACAGACGGAACAGTGCATAAAAGCTGCAACGCCTCATTCCAAATGATACGAAGCACGCAAGCAATTTGCATCCAACAATAATGCGCCGGGCATTTTAATGTTCATATGTGCAGAAGACATGTGCAAGAAACAAGGGGTTCAACAAAACAGAAGCATCGAGATGGGGATATAAAATATTTTATTGCAGCGACTCACTACTTTACTACCACTGACCACAGGGAGTTACACTCGAGCAAAATGATTACAATGACTGAATATCACAGAGAAACGCGGCGAAACGCCCGAAGACGCATCTGCAAAAATGCAAAAAAAGAAATGGGGGTGTAAACACTTGTGTTCGGCAGATCAGAGCGCATTTGTACGAGGTTTCCGGTCGGCGCATTGAGTCTGTGCGGCGGCCAGCGCGGCCGGCCGGCGGGCCTCAATGGGAATGCTTCGACTCACGGCGCGAAGGTGGCGCGCCACGGCCAAAAGCCCAATCACCTCGAGGACGCGGCGCCCAGGGGTTAACTAACTGCCTTTGTGACCGCGCACGACAACGCCCCATCCGACACGAATCAATCGGGAAGCCGGCCGGCCGGCCTGCCCGGGCATACGGGGGCGATGAACGTTACGGTCCGTTACAACGCGTTATTCACAGCGCGGCCGCGTAAAAAAAATAAACTAAACAACGCACTGCGTGGATCGAGTTGATGGGGGGTAACTCGGCCGGCACGGCACGCGTGGCGGAGGGCCGGCCGGCTCCCGAACGCGGGCTGTCGAAGCGGCCGCGGGCCGCGAGGTTATACGGCCGCGCGTCACATGCTCGCCGGCGCCGCAACAAATTACAAGGCTTCGAGCGCGCAATCAAAGCGCTGCTCCGCTGTCGGGCCGGCGGTGGGACGTCGCAGACGCCGTCGTGCCACCACAGCTGGCGCCCGCTGACGCCGGCCGCGGGGGCAGCGGGAACTACTGCAGCGGCCCTTCCTCCCGCCGCACATCCCCCCGGCAGGCAGGCCCACTAGGCTCGCGGGCTTTCGACGAGAGACCCCAAATGCGAAACAACAACACAGCGGCACAAAACTAGATACGCATACTCGCCGCCGAAAAGGGCCGCCGGGCCGCGGGACGCCGTGCGTCTGTGCACCTGTCGGGGGCCATAACTAACTGGGGGATGGTTTTACGCCCTCCGTGAGTGATCGCCTGCATGCACGGCGGACGCCGGCCGGCCGACGCCTTTACGGCCGCCGCCGACGTATACCGGTTGGGGTTCTGTAGCGCCGGGGAAGCCGCGCGGAGCCGACCAGAGAATGCCGTGACGAGCAATCTCCAAATGACCGCGCGCTTCCGTCCCCGACCGCACCGTCAGCTGTGCGCGAATAGTTCCGTTTTGCCAGTCGAGAGGATTATGCAGGCGGCGGTGACGGCGGCGGTGACCTTCCCGCACCGTTCACAGGCTCATTAAATGAGCAGCTCTTAATTGGCGCAATATTAAGACGACGCGACGCCCGCGGGGCCGCGCGGGGCCCGGCGGCGCCGCCGCTGCCGCCATAGCGGGTACCGCGTTGTGATATCCACACCGAGGGGCCCGTGGGCCGTGGGCCCGGCCGGCGGGCTCCCAGGGCGCAATAATTAGGGAGGCCGCCTAGCCGCCGCCGCTGCCTGCACCGCTACAGCAGCGATCGGGTATCGAGGCATACAGTCACCGCCGAACCAACCCGCGCCGGACCAGGGCGCTTCCCGAAACACCGCCGCCGCCGCCGCTGCCGCTGCCCGCACTCGCGAGATCACCGCAGCACGAAAAGAATGTTCCCCGAGCGGCGGCGGCGGCGGCGCGGGTATCGAACAAACAACAGCAGCGAGGAGGCAGCGACGACAACACGGCCGCTTGAGAGTTTCCAGGCAACACCGCCAGTACTACTTCAACAAGAAAATTCCCGCGAGCCAGCTGGGCAGCAATCGATTCCTCTCCTCCATAACGGTCCGGGCAGCAGCGCCGGCCGGCGGCAGCGGCGGCGGCAGCAGCGGCGGCGAGTACTAGAGCCGGGCAGGCAGCACCCCCCGCTCAGAGCTGCGTAGCGTAGCGTACCCGGGCAGCCCTCGGCGGGGCCCTCGGCTGCAGGCGGCACGCATCACTGCACGCGTCAGGGCATCCACCCTGGCGAAACCCTTCGTGTGCACAGTTTCATCATCGTCGCGTGACGACACGGCAGGCCGCCCATTAGCGCCGCCCGGACCGCGCTGTAATAATGATACGCGATATAAAACAGCGCGGCGTCCGGGCCGCCTTGGGAGGGCCGGCGGGGACCCGGGGGTCCGTGGGACACCACGCCGTGTGTGTGTGTGTGTGTCGGAGGGGGTTCGGAGCCCTGCTGCGGGGCCGCGGTCACACCTGCCACGACACGGCCACCGCCACGGCAACACACGCGAGCGTGACAAGGCGATCAGTCATCAAGTCGCGGCGGGTGTTTAGGGCACGGCGACGGACAGGTGGGATAAAATATGGGCCACTCAAGGCAACAGGAGAGAGAGAGAGGGGGGGGGGGGACACGAGAGAGCAAGAGAGAGAGAGAGTGGCCAGGCCTGCAGGCCGCCGCGGCACGGGAGAGCGCCTGCAGGGTAGGCCGCCCCGCCGTGCCGCTGGGTTGTGCGGGGCGGCCTACCCCTCGGGCCGCGGGCGCTCCCACAGGCAGAGCAGAGCAGAGGAGTGCCGGAGCGCCCCGGTGCACTCTAAATGACTCGGCGACAACGTCTCGTCCCCGCAGCAGCGGCAGCAGCTGCAGGGCGCGACGGCATCTCCTTCGGGCCTAGAAAATAAGCCGAAACGCCGGCCGCTTATTCTCTACTTTATTCAGATTACTTCTCCGGCGTGCCGTCGATTCGTTCCCTCGGTGCGGGGAGCCTGGGGCCGGGGGGCCGGCCGTGACGTCCGGCCGGGGGCCGCGCCGCGGGAGTCCGGCTTGTCAGAGCCGCGCGGCGCCATTGTCCGGAACCCCAATACCAATAGTGGTAATAAGCGCACGGTATAACGGCGCGCCCGGCCCGGCACCCAATATCCTTGTTAGCACGACGTGACACATATTCACATTCACATTGGCCGCGGCCGCCGTGTTGTGTGTCAATCTGTGCGGGCCGCACCGACGGCAGCTCGGCACACGGAGCAGCGGGGCCGCCACGGGGCTGCCCAGCGGGGCGCGGCGGAGCGGGGCGGCCGAGCGCGGCGGGGCGGTGGAGCCTGCTCGCTATGCGTCGCTATCCACCCCGCAGGGGGGCCCACCAACCCATCCGGGGCGACCATCACAAGAGGGGGAAGAAGAACCGGTTGCAGCGGCCGTCTCCACCACCACCTGCATCATGTGACACCACTCCGGGGAGAATGTGGGTAAAGGTTGCGCTTAACCGGCCAGCTTATCACTGTTTTAGACACTTTCGGAAGACATGAGCACCGCGATACGACGCCGCCGAGCCTCATGGTGTGTCCTCCAGTAAACACGGAGAGGGACTCGCGCCCGAAGCCGGGATAGCAACAGGCAAACTTTTCTACCGCACGCGCGGATTCCGAGGCGGCCGGAACCGTTGCGCTGCTGTTAAACCGCCCCCCTAACGTTACGCAATAAAAAAAATTACTCCTTTTTTTTCTGCCCGCACTCCTTGGAGATCCTTCATTTTCTACCAACGCCCTGCCTTTCTTACGGCGCAAAATAGTTACGCCCCTCTCTGAAGGCACGCGGGGGGGAAGTGCTGTTATTACATCAGCAGCGGCACCGCACCGCGCTGCAGCCGGCAGCCAGCCAGGCAGCCAGCCAGGCAGGCAGGCAGGCAGGCAACCGACGGCACGAGGATTCCGCAGATAGCAATAACGGCCGCGCACGGTCCCTTATGTTAATAAGAATCAAAACTTATCAGTGCAGCGACATACACCGCCACCACCACCACCACCACCACCACCGGGCAATCTCCATTTCAACGAAACTCCACACTGGCGATGCACGCCAGCAGATGAGGCGCGGTACAATCATAACATCCACACTCACACTCACACGGCCAGACACACCCGCTGGGCTCCATTCACGGTAACGCCAGCGCGTGACCATCATCCGGATCGGGGCGTCGTCATTATCATTATTACGATTATTCGACTATCACTCACCACCACGCCGCCGGCGCGCGCAGCACAAAACTATTCTCCGACTCGGAGCTGTGAATCCGGGCCCGACTGTGTGTCCCACCCGCTCCCAAGCCGGCTCGCCCTCGCCCCGCCCAAGTACGCCCGCCCAGGCCCAGCCAAGATCGTGTGACAATCGACGAGGCAGGCGAGCTTCGGCGGTGGCTGTCTCCCTCACGCACCGCGCCACGCCGCGCGCCACGCGACCGCTCGGGACGCGGATCCCCGCCTCCCGTCGTGTCGCTGCCGGCCCCCGCCGCCCCGCGTGGGCCCCGCGGACACACGACGCGCGACACGGCATTTCGATGCTCGTTCCCACTGCAGCGGCCGGGGGGGCCGACGGCCGGACACGCGAGCGAAAGGAAAGGTGGCCGCGGCGGGAAGAGGTCAGTTGCCCGGCCGGCTGGGGAGCTCCGCGGGGCTGCCTAGCCGCTTGGATTACGACCAAGAGTCGACAGCCGCGGCGCCTTGCGAGGACCCGTGCCGGACCCCCCCGGTCGGGCGTGGCCGCGATCCCGCCACGCGCGCACAGCGGCGGCAGCGGCACGCACGGCCGGTGCGGTGGCCGCGTCGTGGCCATGCGGCCGCGGCCGGCCTGCTGCCACCGCCATTCATCAACGTGACGCGTAATGAACACGCGGCGGGGAAAAACACGGGCAAACATTCATAGACGAAATGAAGATGCAATCACCGGCCACAATAAAAAAGGGGAAATAAAAAGGGGAAAGAGGCATGCAGAAGACGGCAGCGCGGCGCGCTGCACCGCGGCTGCACCGCGCCGCTGCCGCCGCCGCCACCGCCGCAGCAGTCCAAATGATTTCAGCTCCGGAACAGATGAAGACATATACACTGCCGGACTTGCCGCGGCGCTCCATCTCAGTCATTTTCCGACAACAAGAAAGAGAGTTAATGCCGCGCCGGGCGGCCGAGGAAAATGATGGGGGGGAGAATCATAGGGTCGCATTGTTTACCGGGCAGCACATGAATGAAAGTCACTTTCTACGCCCAAAGTAAGGCGAAAACTTTCGGCTGACGACGTCCCCACGGGACGGCCGGCCCGGCCTCCAGCGGACTCCAGCAGACTCCAGCGGCCTCCAGCGGCCTCCAGCCCGCGCGCGGTGATGTAGTTTTCATTGTGGCCGCCCGCCTCGCGGCCCGCGGCCCCATGTAAACAGAGCCTCGTTCCGTTGCCGCCACCGCCGTGGGCGCCGTGCGGGGAAAAGCCCGGGCAGGAGATCTACAAGCTCATCACCGAAGAGCCCCGTGATGCAGCGGCGGCCGGCCACGGCTGGAAGCGAGGCTGGAAGCGAGGCTGAAAGCGAGGCTGGAAGTCCCAAAAGATGGACCCGGACGCGATGAGGGCGCCACGTCCCCGCCAGAATTTATGCCGCTTTGCCGATTTGTGCCGCTCGAGCAGGGTCTCTCTATCTATCCATCTCTCTCTCACCTTCCCTGCATGTGTAAAACGGTAAAGAAGTACGCGAGAGGGAGGCGAGCGGTCCGGCCGCGGCACTAAACCCAACGGCAACTTGTTGCTAAGCTGCGACTTCCTTTGCCGCCGAGTGTCCCCTGATCGACCACGCCGAGGTGCCCCCCGGCCTCCTAATTAAAACACTTTGTACTGCCTCCGCGCTTTTTTACGGCGAAACCGTCCCCCCCCCCCTTTGGACGAGCGCGCGGTAAAATAAAATTGAGGCATTTAGTTTAAGTTTTACAGGAGATCTTCTTTTAGACGACGTTTTCAATGTTACGAGTTGCGGAAAAGGAGGAAGGGGCGGGAAAAAAATAGTGGTTAAAACGCAAACAAAAGCCTACTTGCTTGCGCACGCCAACCGAGTCGTGCGTCGCGAAAGAACTTTTTTCCTCTCTCTCTCTCTCTCCCCCTCTCTCTCTCTCTCTCTCTCCCCCTCCCTCTCTATTATACAGAGGCGGCACCCACTCGGCCCATAGAGCGCCGCCTCCTCAATGGGCAGCAATGGGCAGCGGTCACTATTCTTCGAGCGCGCGCCGTTCGCGCCGCCGGCTCGATTCGGGCACCACTGGCCACCAATAATGGGACACACACACCCAACGTGCCGGTACCGTTCGGGTGAACGAACCAAATTAATGGAGTGACAAGGCTCCGCCGGTGGGGCCGGGCGGGGGGTTGGCGGGGGGGTTTGGCGGGGGGTTGGCGGGGGGAGGCGCGCTCCGCTCGCCGCGGCCACGACGGCACGCGGGTCGGACCCTGGCCGACGATGACCCATCCCCCCCGCGCGCGTCCGCCTCACACATGCAGGACAATACATAACTTTGTCGACGACAGGGACGCTGCGGGACGCCGCGGGGAGTTTGTCTTAATTGGCTGCGCGGCGCGCGCGCGCTGCCAGGGGGTCCGGGGCCGGCGGCGCTGCGGAGCGCGGCGTGGCGTGCGGCGCCGCCGCGCACAACGGAACCCGCGCGGCGCACAGCTTTTTGTGTGTGAATACATCAGCCGACGTAACAAACACGTTTACATGTGCCCCGGCAGAAAAAAAGGGCTTTAACTTCCACCGGAGAGGCGGCGGATTCCACACGGCGTACAAAAGCGGGAATTAACGAGCAGTACAAATATCCGTGGCGGAAAAATTGAAGGGTGGCGTCGCGACGACAGCGCAGCCCGGCCGGCAGCGGCGTGGAGTCGCGTCGCAGAGCGCCTGCCAACGGCCGGGTAGGCACGCCCGCGCGGCGCGGCTGCGCGGCACGGGCCCGCATTGCCTACCCGCCCGGGCGCTCGCCGCCGGCCGCCGCCGCCGTGCCGACGACGGATCTGAAGGAAAAGTCCACGTCGTAAAAAAAAAAAAGAAACGAGAATATACACAGGAGGGAAGAAGAAGGCTGGCGGCTGGCGGCGAGCGGCGCCGAAAGCGGGGCCGTTTGGAGGAGCGCCGATTCCGCGGAAACGGCTCGCATGCGGGCCGGCGGCGCTGGTGTTGCCGCAGAATGAAGACGGCGGGGCGTTTGCGCGCGGCGCGGCTAAAATCTCCACGCAACATCAGCGCACATTCAGCGGCAGTTGCAGTAGCGGCGGCGGCGGCGGCGGCTCGCACACGCGGGGAGCGCCGCAAGAGACGCGCGCAGATCAAACACACACACACACACACACACACACACACACACGCGGCTTGGAAACGTGCTAACGCGAGCCCTGCGCAGAGCCGCATCCACGCACAGAGCCGCGGGCCCGTGGGGCCTCGCTAGCAGGGGGACGAGCCGAGCAGGCGCGTCGCGCCCCCAGCTGGCCGTTCCAATCTCACGACATCGCGGATTCGGGACTTTGCGCGGCCGCGGGGACTCGCGGCGGGTACAGATTGGCGCACCCCGCCGGTCCGCCGCGGTGCCGCGCCTCGTTAGAGACACACGACGGTACCGCAGCAGCGGTCTGCGGCTGCGTATTTCGGCCCGAGCGGCAGCGGACGTGCGGCTGTCTGGGTGCAGCCGGCAGGGCACAGGCCGGCATAGGCCCGCCACCGCCGCCGCCGCGCCTCGGGCCCCGCGGCTACCGGCCGGCACAGCCAGCGCCACCGCGGCGGCTCATATGTCAGCACTAATTAGTCATATCCCAGCGGCAGGCCGCGCCGCCGGCCGGACGCCACACTGGCTGCCAGCAGAGAGCCTCGCCTACCGGCGACTCCAATACATCGTGCCACAGCCGTGCGTGCCTCTCAGGAAAGACAGTCGCCAGCTCATATTCAGTTTACGTCGAAAACCAAGTTGAAAAATCGATAGGGAATTTGGTGGGTTTCGTTTTCTCGCGAGGGTTTTGCGGAGGCCCTCCTCAAGCATGTTTGAGTCGGGCGGTCCCGGGGGCCGGGGGCCGGGGGCCGGGGGCCGGGGGTCGGGCCCCCGAGGCGAGGCAGGTGGTGCATATGGCAGCACACGACATGAGGTCGGGCCCACGGCCTGGCCCACGGCCTGCGGCCCCTCCCGACCCCTCCTGCCCCGCGCTCGCCGGTCCCGTTCCAGACGGCCGTGCCGCCGGCCGCGTGCCCCCGCTGTATGCGTCCGCCCCCGGCGGCGGCGGCGGCGGCGGCGGCGGCCGAGTGAGTGACTCACCTGACAAAAGGCCGGGCGGCGCGCGCTGTCACTCCGCGTCACGTGACGCCGGTGATTAGCATGGCGGCCGCCCGCCCGAATATTGTGCGCGGCGCGCGCCGCCAATACACGCCTCATCCTCCTCCTCCTCCTCCTCCTCCTCCTCCTCCTCCTCCTCCTCCTCCTCCTCCTCCTCCTCCTCCTCCTCCTACCTTTCCGGAGGCGCACACGTCCCCGCCGCGACACATTCGGCAGCGCGGCCGCAGCGCCCGCCCGCCCGCGGCACGCCGCCACGCACACGCCGCCGACACGCGCACGGCAGTAAATACTTTTAATGACGGCCCGCATTCCCAGAGCGGGGCGACGCGGCCGCGGCACGGACGGGGAGGCCCCGACGGACGGCCGCCGCATCACCGCGCCGCCGCGCCATCGAATTGCAATCAGACGCCGCATCGGATCAGCGATCAGACTGGGGGCACACGACGGCCAGGCCAGGACGACGGCCAGGGCCGGGGGACGGCGACGCGGCCGCGGCAGGCAAAACGCCGAACTAAATCCTGCCGCGGGCCCCTCCTCGGCCTCGGCGGCAGCGGCGGCAGCCTCCGGGCCGCTGCATCTCGCCGCTCATCTCCAGGCAGCCGCCGCGGCCGCCGAGGATGTATAGCGGTCCGGCCGCGGCGCGGTGGCCAGAGCTCATCAAAATTACAGACAATTACCGGCTCAGTCACACAAGCATCGGAGAGACGCGCGCGCTCACACACACACACGCACGGCATCTCTCCGCCGTCGTAGAGCGCCGTCGTAGCGGTATGGTGTGCCGGTCCGGGAGAGCGAGACAGACGTCACCGACATGAAAGATAGGGAAAGGGACGGAAAATGTTTCAGTGTTTTTATTTATTTTTTTTTTTTTTTTTTGGGGGGGGGGGGGGTAACCAAAGATACATCACCGTGCTGTAAAGGGAAGGGGACGCTAGTCATTACCAATTTACTACACACATAGCCAGGGGTCCTGACAGTGGTGGATAAAGGGAACCAGGGCACACAATACCACGAGCAAGGGGATCATGGGCTCGTCGGGGGCGCGGCGGCGCGGGAGGCGCCCGCAGTACAGGGTTCGTCGGCCGCTACCGGGGCCCGGCGGCGGCAGCGCCCCACGAGGCGTCGCTCGGGAAGGGGAGTCGTTTTAATTACACCCAGTCATCGGATTTTACATCGGCCTTGTTAGGGCTTTCATGCTCGCTTGATTTACAGTCGGCGTGTGTGCGAAGCGAGTGCAAGGCCCCCGACGACGCCACCCAACTAGCCGCGGCCGCGCGCTCAAACACGGTCCACCCGCTGCGGGGCGGGCGCGGGCGGGCGCGGGCAGGCGCGCGCGCACGCGATGGTCGGCGGCGGGGGCCCAGGCGGGGCCCGCTACCAGCGCCGGTTCTCATCAGAAATTGTGATAGCATAATTCTTTAAAGCGTCTGACAGGGCAATTAGGGATCGCGGCGCGTCCACATGTGGCCGGCAGTGCGGGTGGGACACGGTGGGACACGGTGGGACACGGCGCGCGGGCGCGGTGATGACGGCTCGCGCCCGGCGGGTAGGCAGCTCCGGCCACCGCGACGCGCGCGTGCCCGGCGGGCTGGCCTACCCCGGCCGGCCGCAGGCGCACCCCGGCGGGACCGGGGCGTGCACTATTGGCATCGAAATAAAATGTTCCGGCCGGCTGCTGCCGCTGAACGGGACCACGACGGGGATGGCGAGGTCTGCAGTGCGCGGCTCTGCGCGGCTCGGCGCACCGGACCGCGGGGGCCGGACCCCGGCCGTGACAGCAGCGGCGGCGGCAGCCGGCAGGCTGGAAGGCAAGGCAGGCCGGCGGAACCTACCGCAACGAAAACGGCCCCGGACAATCGGCCAATGTATGCATCATCTGATAAAAACTGACTGATGTTCTCCGGGAGGGGGCAGGGCCTGGAAGAGCCCGGCAAGGCCTGGCAGAGGGCCGCGCGGAGCCGGCTCTGAGCCCGGCGCGGCGGCCGGCGCTACGGGCGGGGCGCGCGGGGCCGGCCGCGACCCGCGCACTGCCCGGCCCTGCCCTGCACTCGGCCGCCCCAGAGTCCATAGATCCCGCAGATCCACCGCGGATCCCGCGCCGCGCAGCGCCGGGCCGCGCGGCCCGTATTGTACATACCTACCCCGGCCGGGTGATGGATGCAGTCCCCGGGTATCTGCGCCCAATCAGCGTATTGCGACTGAATGGCGCATTAAAGCCCTCCCCGGCATCGCCCGCGCGCGCATTATTTCATGTTGCGTGATCCCCGACAACCAGCGCCAAGCGCCGCGATGCGATGCGAGCCCGCCGGCCGGCGGGGCGGCAGGGCGGCACGGCCCCCCCGACGGCTCGGCCCCCGACGGCCCCGACGCACTAGATTTACTTGTCGGGCCCGCGATCGCCGGGGCCGTGTGTGGCGCGGCGCGCGCGGCGCCGCGTCTATTGAAATGTTGGGGCGCCACGCCGGCGCACACCAAAGCAAAAGGCCGCCGCCGTCTCATGTGAGCGGGGCGGGGCGGGGCGGGGCGGGGCGGCAGGGCCTCCGAGCGTGTCGCGACACCCGACCGCCCTGCCCTGCCCGGCCCTCCCCCGCCGTCAGAGGAGAGCCGTGGCTGTGAGGTGGCTGGCGTTGCTGTGCGTGTCCTTGGTGTCGCAGGTGCTGAGGTCAGGTGGTCAGGATTTGCGTCCACTTTTTAATTATAAACCAAAGAATTATGAGTGGAAAAGATGTAGCTGAAAAAAGGAACGGCTGACGAGAGAACCTCTTCTATTTTTATTTCTCGCATTTTCCTTGTTAGTTTTTTTTTGGGGAGGGGGACTGTACAGTGATGTATTTTTTTGCAGCATAAGAGAGCCCTTCGGGAGTGTGTCACAGGGATGTGCTGGAGATGTAAGCCGGGCTTGCTTCGGCACGCGGCCCGCACGCCGCAGTACAGCGGGGCCGCCGCCGCATCGCATCACTCCGCTGCCACTGGGTCTGGGGCCGGGGCCGGGTCCGAGGCCAAGACCCCCCCTCCCCTCCTCCATTCGGCGGCCCGTTGCCCGCGCCGCTGACTACTGCACGGGATGGAGGCAGGGCCGAGCCGGGCACTGCTCTGCTGTCCAGCCCTAGCGGGATGGCACGGCATGGGCAGCGTGAGCCATCCGAGGCCCCCCGCGCCAAACGCCCGAGGGGCGAGGGGCTCCGGACTTGTCGACACATGTGTGCGATAGAGTACAGTGTATGTGTGTGTGTGCGAGCGAAAGAGAGACAGACAGAGACAGTGTGTGTGTGACAGAGAGAGAGAGAGAGAGAGAGAGAGAGAGAGAGAGAGAGAGAGAGAGAGAGATTGCGACAAGCCGCGCAGAGTAGGGGCCGGTCGACCGAAACGCGCGCGCTCCGTTCCGTGTTCACATTCCCTTCCTCCCTCTCGCTCGCTCTCGCGGGAAGAGGCGGAAACGGAACAAAGCACGTACTCGGAGAGTGCAGTCGCGGCGAGGCGACGAGGGGAACGTGGTGAGGGGAGAGGGGTGGCAGCCGACCCGACGGCCGCCGCTGCCGCCGCCGCTGCCCGATGGCCGGCCTCTCCTCCGCCGTCCACGCTCGACAAGCTGCCTACCCGCACGGCGCGAATAGCGGCGGCGGCCACGGGGAGGGGTATCCTTGTTCACAGTTTCTATTTCGAATTTATTTGTGTCTAGAAAGTGAGTGTGTTAGGTGATCTGGGCAATGTTGGAACGCACTGCGTCGGTTTTGTGATGCGTGGCGGGGAGAGGGGGTCACAAAATGCACATATCCGTGTCCTCCTGCACGTACAGGTCAACTCACCCTAAGTCGATGGTCCGACACGGTCCAGACCCTCGTCGCGAAGTCGTTGGACGCCCCCAGGATGAGGGTGCCCGTCGAGTCGAAGTCGATGGACATGACGGCGGCGTTGCTCCCCACCAGGACTCCCTTGTTCTCGTGCTGACCCCCTGCGACAGAAACGCCACTGCTGCACACCACTTCCTACTCGACAATCATCCCTTTCTGTTTACATCATAGATTATTGGGTAAGAAGTTTCCCATTTGCGGCCATGGCCTCACATGTGAACTCCATGTTAAAATAGGGACAAGTACCTTTCGATATATCCCACAGTTTGACTTTACGGTCTGCCCCTCCAGTTGCAACCAGGCGTTCTAATGAGCTCCACTTCACAGCATTTACTTCTTGTTCATGAGCTTCCTATAAAATAAATAGAGCGAAATTAATATGACTATGTATTATATGACCAGGTATTAATGTTTTCAGACATTTTTTTTTTAAACTACTCACAAATCTGCTGATAGCTTTAGAAGGGACGTTTGAGGCGAAAAATGGAGTGGCACCGAGGTCCGAGCGGTCTCCAAATGTACTTTCTGGGGAAACAGCCCGAGATTCTTTTGCTGCATCCTCCAACTCCCTTTGTACCTTTGCCTGCTTTTTCCTGCAATTCAACAAACATAGATACATAATTGATTTTAGATGGTCTCCTCCAAACGCTTGTTTGATTTCTTCTGATGAAAATCAAAGCATTTAATTCACAGTGAGTGTCAGTCATATTAATGGAAATGTCCAAGTAAGTTCGAAAACTGACTTTAAAAGTGCATTAGAAATGTTGCCTGAAATGCCTCCACCTGAAATAAAAGAAATGAAAAATAGAAAGCACCACAAGATATTCATTGCTGTTGGGTCTCCTTTTCCATCCATTGTCCATGCCACTTCTCTCATAATAAACCATAATCACCAAATAAATTAAAAAGCCACAAACTATCTGAAGCTTTCCTCGCCTCAAACCAGTGATGTCAATACATTTTTTTTCCTGTTTTATGTTTATTTGATAAACTCATGCATTTACATGTGTGAAAATAGTAGTGATTGCAGTGATTGTTTAACCAGTACACCATATCAGTCACATTCCAAAAACGTTCATCCACCACAAATATTTCACCAGAAAACAAAAGCTTTAACAGGACCCCCAAGCTGAAAACAATAACCATGCACATACTCAGCCACAAGAAGGAAACATAGTTGGAAACAGAGAGAAATTATAACAGAACCGCAACCAGATCTGCAAAGTAATTTGCATTTGAAGAGGACTCCACAAAAACACACTAGAAGCTCTCAGACATATTACTCACCTAAAAAAACCATCAAAGGTATGTAATAGTGAGGAAGTTGGATTATGGCTCCCACCACTGTAAAAAGAGCGTTTGGAATGTGTGCAGTTTCTTTGGCTGGATGTGGTTAAGTCCCTTTACATGAAGAATAGAATTCATCAGCTGGTGCTCAGACAGAAGTTGAAAAGGTAAAGATATCCAAGCATTCCCACCCTGTTTTAGTGCATATGTCAGGGATATCATTACAAGTGGATAAAGACAACAACAAGTTGAAGAATAGAGGGAAAGAACTCACAACACAATGCCTCACAAACGTGCATTTAACAATACAACTAAAATGAGGTCTAAAAGGACTGATACACAACAACGTCAACAAAATGCAAAAATCCACTGCAGACTACTCAGCGCACAAGCAATGCAACAAAAAAACTGTATGATTTTCAAACAGCTTGGCACACTAAATATAGAAGAGAAGAAAAAATTCAGTTTTAGTTAATGCTTTTCCAGCAGTCATAAGTATACTAAATACTCAACCATGCCATGCCACCACTATGTGCCTGAAAAAGCGTGAACTGAAAATATAATCAAAATGTGCTGGCAGCAAATACATGAAATAATATCAAAAGTTCATAAAATACACAAAAGTGGAGAAAAAAACAGCTTCAATGCTAAAATAAATTTAAGGGTTTGCATTATTTAAATATCCATTGATTTTCTAGAAACCACCAAAGACGAAATATGTTAATGTGCTTACACAAAATATGTTTCAGGAAACAATTGGGAAGTGACTAATGAGGCATAAAATAATATTACTTAACATGCTACATGCAGGTAATATCAGGGACATACCTTAGAAAATTTTCATTGTCTTCATTCATTTTATCAGCATCCTTTGATTTATATCTTACAAGACGGTCCACAAGTTGTCTATTCTCATCCTGTTAAAATACAATGGCACAGGGTTCAACTAGGGTTTTCATAAGTGGAAAAGAAGATTGGGATCGTCATTTACCTGAGTTTTACGCAACTTGTCTTCAAGCGAAGCAAAGGCAAGCTGCAGAGCCTGGTATTCATCTCGAATAACTTGATTCAGGTTTTGAAGCTCTTTCAAGCTTGTTTGATACATTTGTATTTCAGTTTTGAGAGAAGCGTTTTCCGTCAAGCTCTCTCCAAGGCTATACCAAAATAATCATACAATTTGATAGAAAACAAGTCACTACACACCTACACATTTAGAAGCAATTTCTGTCACATAAATATGACATTTCATTGGATAAGTACCTTGCTTCCTTCAACTGCAGTTGTTTCTCTTTTTCTTGAAGTTTGTGATTCACATCAACCAGCTGCTGAGCATTTTCCCCTTTTCTTCGATGCATTTCAGTCAGCTCCTCTTGCAAGTTCATAAGCTTCTGTTCTAGTATTTGCACTTTTTCATTCCTATTAGATGGACTTTTACTTGAATTATTACTGTCCCCGGAAGCTTGAGTAGTGGAAATATTCTGCTCCAGCTTAAGTTTTTCATTTTGAATTGAAAGCTGGAGGTTTTCATTACGAAGAGCATTGGAACTTTCAAACAGGCGATTGTCTGCAACATAATGAACATGAACAAAGCTTAATCAACACGTACATAATCAGGATTTCGTAAGATAGGTGGCATATGTTGCGTACTGCTTCCCAAAACAATGAACTATGCTAATTAATTTTAAGTCATTCATGAGTACATAAAAAGGGAATGACTAGTATTAGGGTCACAGCGTAGTTAAAGATTAAAAGATTCAAATTCAGAAGTTAAATTTTGTCTATAAGAGTATTTGTTTACCCTATGAATCAAAAGTATATAATCAGTGACTACAGAATTTGAAAGGTAAAGAAAGTGCACTTTTGTGTAGGTGGATGGATAACAGTAAGAGTTACTGAGTGACGACACATATATCAGTTCGTACGTTACTTGTTTTGATTCTGTATTTGTGCGAAGCTGACAGAGAAATTTAGGTTAGGTGACCTTGTCATATTTCCTGTGCAGAAGCAGGGAAAGACCACCATTGGAAACACTCACGAAAGGTGATGAGATCCTTAAAGGCCTGGTTTTCGAATTTATTTCGGTTTTGAAGCTGGAGAATCAGTGCAGTTCGCCAATATTGGCCATCAACAGGCGTTGTTGGGGCAGCCATGCTTGTTTTTGTTCTGAAGACTTTGAGAAAGCAGAAGCAGACGGCAGCGCTCGCCTGTCGCGCAGCGCATGTAAGAATTTGTAAGAAGCTGAAATCTAGGGGAAATTTCGAATAAGAGAACGACGGCGTACTGAGACACGAAAAAATACTTCAAAGAAATTTAATCGAGTGAAAATAAATGGACTTCGAGAATGAAGGCGCGCGCAACTCCGAACGCCCCCTACGCCCCTACGCCCCCCCTCCTGCTGAAGGTACTGGTAGCAGCCGCTAGATGTAGCTAGATGTCGTCGACAGCTGTCCGAGAGCGAGGGAAGGCGATGGCGGAGGGCGAAGCGGGAGAGCGGTGTCAGTCAGTCGGCAGCCGTCGCCGGGCGGTGTCAGACAGGGTGGGTCACGGGCTTTCCAGCATGTCTCTGCCGCTCGAAGCTTTTGGCCTCGCGGTCCGCTGACTTCGTCAGCCTCCCTACCGACATCCGCGCCTGCGGCGGCTACTCGACGGCATCACACAATTGCTGAGAGCTTCGGAAGCACGTTGCCAAAATCATACCATAACAGGCAGCAACGTAATCACCAGAAAAACCTAAAAAAATAGGCCATTTTGCTGAATCATTTCCAAATCGTTGAAATTTTGGTAATTGGCTCAGCCCATAGTTTGCTTCTTTCCAACCCCACTACTACTCTGACTCTATTCTTTCCAATCGCTTTAGTATGTGTTGATGTCCAAACTGACACCAAACATTGAAAATCACCCTTGATAATGGAAAAATCGATACGTACGCTCACATGCTTTCATGCTCTCGCTCTTGGTGTGGCTCAACTAAAGCTCAGTTCAACCAGGAAGGGGTAAATTACTCAGTAAAATGGCACTAACACTACTGTTACGATAACTTTATTAATAATCACATCTTCATTACAAATTCTTATTCTGTGACAATAGAAACATTTGTAAAAAACACAAGGGGTAAAAAAAATTACAAAAACAATTTTTGCATCTTTTCTCATGCTTCAGTACACAAGTATGAATTTTATTGATACATGCACATGACAATGTGTGCGCAAAGGCTATTAACACATACAAACACAAACGCACTTAGAGAAATGACTTGACACAAGAGAACCAAGAACATAATTCATTTGCCAAAGTAGGTAATCAGTATTAATCAGAACAGCTATCAGCTGCCGCATGACCAGATTTTCAAAAATATTTTTAGTAAAATTAGAAACATTATGGGATGCAGTCCTAGAGATCTTGGCAGGCATGGAAGACAGTTTGTGTAAATTAAAAAGAAAAGTCTAGCCCTATGAGCCTAGAGTTTGATTTTGAAAGTTCCAAAGCATTAAATTCGTAAAGGCTTCTTTATTACAAAAGACACCAATTCGCTTGGTATGAATTGACATAATTATAAACAATGTAAGCTTGACAGGACAGGATAAGATCACAGACCAATATTAGAGTATAACAGCTGCTACAGTACTTGTTTTAAAAAAAGCCTGATGTCCAATTTAAAAACCGTAGCAAGTTGCTATCAAATTTCAGACACTATATCTAAAGGTTTTCACTTTGGATAAACCGGCAGTCATCAAAAAAACATTTTAAATTTCCTTGAAACTGGGTAAGATAAAGGACAGGGTATCTCGAGGATTGTGATAAAAGATGAATTATGTACATATTAACCTTATGAATTAGACACAATCAATAAGTTAAACTCAAACAAGACTAGGATTGGAAAATAAATACAAACAAAATATTTCTAGACTATCAATACCTTCCACATTTCAATACAAGAAGATAAGTATGAGGCAGTAAAAGTTACTACACTGCATTGGAATTTTAATAGCAAGAATTACAATAAACTGAAAAAATTTGGTCATAACTTGTAACTTGAGTTGAATAAAAAAAAAACAGCATTTTTAAAAAAAGGAAATTACCTTCTAGTGTGATGAAATAAAATATAACACTGAGTGAGCAATATATACCACACTTGAAATTGAGGCAACTGAGCAAGTCATAATGCCAAAGCAGAATGCCCATGTGATAAGGACAAACACTACCACAGACATGAGGCCCAAAGAAAATTACAGTCAGGCTCTCTGCAGCAATACTGTGGTCCACCATGTCTGGCAGAAGTGAAAGTGAATGAAGTGGTCAACCGAAATCCTATAATCTTCTGGACAAAATGTGACACAGAGTAGGAAATACCAAAACTCGCAAAATAGGCAGCAGATACTCAAACAGAGGCATGACAAAACGCCAAGCATAGAACCAGATTCGTCACTATGAAATTGGTCCCAAACCAGATCATACACAAGTTGTATAGCAACAAAATAATGATCAACTCATGCACATATGCATTTACAACAAAGATCCAAAACTCAGCAGGCAACTGCAGGCCCACAGATTGCAAGATCAAAAAGAACCACTACAGCCACTACCGTTCACGGTACTTGTGCATTTAATTTTTTAAAAAAAAAAACTAGCGGCCCGGCTTAATTTAAAAATAGACCCTAACATGGCAACCAATCTAATCAAACTCAACTAAAAATAAAGAACAACAAAATTCCAGCAATTATAAAACCCTTCTCAAACCACAGCCGTTTATATAAGCATAATTGCATGTAAAAGAATGTTGTTTTACATGACCAATCCAACATAGCAACCTTTAATACTTGTGTGCAATGTGGTGCAAAATTAGAATTTTTGTTGTACCAGCAGTCATCTAAATAAGAAATGAATTGCAGTTACACTGTGGCATCTCTGCTGACAGTCTTGTTGTCATGTAGCAAGATGTACCTTAATCTATTTTTATCTACTTGTGCAAATTTACTTGTTAACACTGGGGTGAGAACAGTAGTACATAGAATGCGAAAAGGTACACATAAATTCCTTCATAAATGGCACCATATAAACAAGCGACACACAAATTCTTCAAAAGACACTTTTTAAAAAATGGTATATTAAGTAGATAAGTTTGAATGGGAAACTTTCATGAGCATGGAAGAGGAGCTTGCAATGTTATTAGACCAAATCAAAATGAAGGAATGAATGTTGGAAAAAAAATTATAGTATGAAATCTAATTTACGGTGGTGTCATTAAATAAATAGTTGATACAACTAAATCTGACTGTCAAGGAAGAGCTTTTCAACAAACTGAGCCTTCATCATTAACAATTAAAGTACAGTCACAAGCTCAAATGAAATACATTCAGGTTAAGATGGTAGCTTTTAGATTCAATTTCTTAATTCATACAAAAGGTATCCAACCCTATTACTGGAAAGTTGTTGGAAGTGAAATTTACACAAAGAAAACCAAGACTAACACAAAAAAAATCCATGGGACAAATGAAAATCCTCTGAGTAGGACACCTTATCAATATCACAGAAACTTTGTGTTTCAAGCAAATCTACGAAAATATCTAAAATTCATGATCATCACATACATCTAGATACACGTCAAAGGCTTCCCTATTGCAGTTACCATCATCATTGAAAACATATTTGTGGAAAGTCCCATCAAGGCAGATGGCTGAAAGCAAAAACGAAATGAAAATTGAAGCTTTTGTGACAAACTCTTATGCAACTTCAAGATATAGAAAGAAAACTTACCAATCACAGAGCTGCGTAGACCGAATGCGCAAATGCAGGCACATTCTGGAGGCACAGTAAAATTGGCCAGTGCCCATTGGGATTCACCATAGTTGCCTAATATTCCCATTTTGGAAAATCTGCAATAGAAGATGCTAGTCATCACTAACACAACCCAATAGGAAAGTTCAGACCACAAAATCAATGTAGCCAGCCTGGCATGGTTCTGACACTTAAAGTACTTACGTAGATCGCCGGTTCAAGTGAGTCTTTTTAAGAGCAAATATGTGAATGGTTCCCTTGTCACTTGAGCAGCACAAAAATTCTGAGTCTCTGCTGAAGTTGATGCTGAAAAATTATGTGTAATACCATAAGCTAAAGAGACAGAAGCAGAGACAATATACAGCTGGTAAACTGATTATTTAAAGAAACTGACCAATAGAGTGTGGCTGGATCTGAGCCTCTGCGCAGTTCAACCACAAGATTTCTACGCAAGGTGTCCCACACCCGCAGAAGGGTACCTTTGCATGATGCAGTGGCAATTAAAGTGCCCTGCTGGTTGATGGCTAAACATGCAAGTTCACCCAAATGTGCATTGATAGTGAGCGGGGCTGAAGAAATTCCTGCTTCGGTATTAGATAAGTCCTAAAAGAAACATGCAAAAACTTAATAAAAAACTAAAAAGTTTTAAAAAAAACATTTAAAAAAAACTGCAAGCAATGTACTTACAACGAGTTGAACACTTCCTATTTTGTGGCCTGGAAATGCAAGTAACTGCCTTTCTGCTGAAACAATGGGACTAATTTCACAGAGACCTAATGAATTTTCCCTGGTTTCAACTGTGTAAAGCCTCTGAGCTGGTGTTGGAAAGCTAAACACATGAACCTCTCGAAGTAAGGCAACTACAAGTCTGTGGGCAGAATTTCAAGAAAATAAGATCATATTTCATGAAGGTTTTTCACTCTTGCACATTACAATGAATACTCACTTATCTCGTCTCAAGCGAACTGCTTTAACAGGTGTCGTAAAAGTTATTTCTAGCACAAACTTCTTTGCATGGTCATCATAAATTAGAACAGTATTGTCAGCAAACTTAGGATGAGATCCACCAGCTACAATGGCTAGTAGGTTTGTGCGGTGCAGCATTTCACAAATAGCCACACTACCCATTAACTCCAAATCTGGAAAATCAAAACAAACCATGAAAACATACTAAAATAATTACTCATTAACATTAGGGTAGATTTAGAGGGTGAAGGTGATGCTGACACTGATAGCGTTGATCAAATGTTTTGAGTGTGTTCTAGCCAGTGACATTAAAAAAGCCACAAAGATTCTTCTAAAATATCACAAGAATCTCCGAGGCTTACAGAACGTCAGTGGCTAGAACACACCCATAACAATTGATCGATAACGTCAGCGTCACCGTCACCTTCACACTCTAAATCCACCCTAAGAAGTACACAAAGAAAACACAGATCACACAGACACTTACCAAAGTGGGCCTTCTCAACTAATGGGTCAACATTATATATACGGAGTCCACTTTCCATACAGCAAGTAAAGCATCCTGTAATGTAAAGGAACAACTGTATTACAAATTTGACAAAGATTTTAAGAACCAAATAAGGAGCAACAACAAGTTAAGGTAACAAAGCCTAAATCAATATCCCACGATATCATTAACCTACACCCCACATGAATGCTACTACAGGGAGGTGAAGTGGAGAAAGAAAACACCGTTTACACGCAATGAAAAATACCCTGTCGATGAGACAGTGTTTCACTTGTTTTCGATTAAACAAGGCCACAATACTAAACCTTAACATAGAAACTAGCAAGCATGTTGTGTGTGGTGGTACAAAGCAGCCATACACCATTGTTTACATGTTCCCCAGGGAGGTTAGAGAGCGTTGCAAATGAGAGCAGCTATCGAGAGGGGATCGAAAATTAAAAGGACGTAAGCCAGGAAAATGCAGTGAAAACAGAGCAACACAAACCTTGGTCCTGGTTGAACCTCAGACTGAGCACCCCTCTATGGCTAGCCATTTCGTTTGCACTTGCCAGTCAGTGGTAATATGACGGTAGCATTGTGGGCCCAATCGAATAGGGGACCGAGATCGTACTGGCATACGTCGCCCCGCGAGCGGAGCTTTGTCAACTCGAGGCGTGCACACGACGGCAGTGCTTCTCGCATTTCATATCTACGACTCAACGAAAACAAAGGGATCTCGTCTTCCTGCTCGCAACAGCTGATACAAACTCACTGCCGGAGTCAAAGGCGACCCCCAAAACAACACTTTACGCCCTTCCGGAACTGGCCGCGGCGCACTCCCTCGCCGTACGATTCAAATTTTACGGAAAATCCGTGTTGCGGAGACACGCGATCGGACCCTTCGCCGGGCCGGGAAAGCGCTTCGGTTTTCACGTGTCGCGTCGTCTGGTGCGCTGCACGACCCGCGCAGTGCCCCCGCACGGAGCACCGATGAGACGCAATTTTGAATCGGTCTGTGTCGGTGCTCCGCCTCGTAGCTGCGCGAGGCGCGGACACGCGTTTTTTTGGGGAAGGACTTTCGCTTTGCGGCAGATTGTCCGCGACGGGGCGGGTGGACACACCCGATCACACCGACAAGTGGAGCCGTCCGGGGCGACGAGGGTTTTGAAACGTGGCGCGAAGATGGGTCGACGAGAACGCGGAAGTCATGGTGACGTCAGGCGTCGCCTGACGTCAGCCTGTGTGCATGGCCGAGTAGGCAGCGGCGTGGCCGCGGCCAGCGTGGCCCCGCCACTCGCGAACCCACACCCACAAGGTCCGGGCCGACCCGAATGTCGGGGCTCGAAGAATTGGATCCCAACTCATACGGCCGGGTCGATCCAGGGTCGATTCAGCCTAGCCGGAGGCGGAAGGTAGGCAACCCCCACGCATACGTGCGTGGGGGTTGCCTACCTTCCCACCCAGGCTACGAAGAGCCGGCCACGAATTAGCTCACGCGCGGTGCTCCGTTCGGCCCCTGGGCTGGGGTCCGGCGGGAACGTGCCAGCCACCGCTGCCGCCTCTCCTCATCCGTCGCGGCTGTCTCGCACTGATGCAGGGAAATCGGAAATTGGGTCCTGCCGACAGAGCCATCGGCTGCGACTGCGGGGACACTGTGAATATTCCGCATGGCAGCCCTGTAATGCGGTGTCGCCGATATGACGAATCTGTTTGGAACTCATCTGCCGGTGACGCACTCCGCCCGTCGCTGCAGGCGCGATGCCCTGCCGCGGCAAATTGTGGCGTTTGGACACACCGCCCGCGACGCCGACGTCCCAAACCGGAAACTAGGCGTGTCGCGGCATTACCGCGGCCGGGCCGGACACACGGGGGCCGCGGCCGGGACGCCGCGGGTCTTCTTCTTGTTGTTAGGCGGCTGCCGGGGCACCGGGAGGGTTATACGTCGTCGGCGCGGCCCCCGGAGTCCACTCGTCGGCCGAGCAGCGGCCGCGAAGCACCGCTGAGAGGGTCTTCGTCGTGATGGGTCCTGCCGCCGGGCACCTGAGCAAGCTGCAGCCGCGGGGCGCGCGGCGTGGGCGGCGGTCGCCGTGGGGCCGCTGGCAGGTGAGCGTCGCTGCAGGCCGACGGCCGCGGCCGCGGGCGCCCTCGCGTCGCGGCGGCACGGCCTCAGGCGCGGCGTTGTGTGTCCCCAGACCGGCGCCCTCGTGCTGGCCGCGGCCGCCCTGATGGCCGCCGTCGTGTCCGCCTCCGTGGCCGGCCCGCACCGCGTCCGCCGGCAGCAGGCGGACGCCGACCGCCAGGATGCAGAGAAGGACGACGGCGGCGGGGACGGTAGCGGAGACCGTGGCAACGCCAGCGAACCCAGTGCCGGCGATGACGCACAGGATGGGAGGGACGACTCGACGCGGAGCGACGCCAAGATCCTACACCGGACGGCGCGGTCCCCTGTACCCGGCGGGGGCGGCGGATTCGGCGGCGGCGGGGGCAAAGGGGGTGGTTTTGGAGGCGGTGTGGGTATGAAGGGAGGCGGTGGATGTGACGGGGGTGACTGTGGCGGCGGTGGGGGTGGTAAAGGGGGCTTCGGAGGTGGTATGAAGGGGGGCGGTGGATGCGACGGGGGTGACTGCGGCGGGGGTGGGGGTGGTAAAGGGGGCTTCGGAGGTGGTATGAAGGGGGGCGGTGGATGTGACGGGGGTGACTGTGGCGGCGGCGGTGGAAAAGGTGATTTCGGGGGGATGAAGGGGGGCGGAGGCGGCTGCGAGGGAGGGGACTGCGGCGGCGGCAAGGGGGGCGGGGGCGGGGGCGGAGGCGGGCACGATCACGGGGGTGGCTGCAAGGGCGGCGACTGCGGGAACTTCAAGGGTGGCGGCGGGGGCGGCTGTGACGGGGGTGACTGCGGGGCCAGTAAAGGTGACGGCGGGGGCGGCGGCTGCCGCGGGGGTGACTGCGGCCTCAAGGGGGGCGGCGGCGTGGCCAAGGTCGTGCAGGTGCGGATCGTCGGGGTCGTCAAAGGCGGCGGCGGCGGTGGCTGCGAGGACGGCTCCTGCGGCTCGGGGGGCGGCGTGTCCAAAGGCGGCTGCGCCGGCGGTGACTGCGGCGGTGACGCCGGCGGCTGCAAGGGGGGTGACTGTGGCCACTCCAAGGGCGGCGGGGGCTGCGAGGGGGGCGACTGCGGCGATGGTGGCGGCGGGGGGAAGGGGGACCACGGGGGCTGCCGCGGCGGTGATTGCGGGCTGTACAAAGGTGAGGGCGGCGGGAAGGGCGGTGGTCACGGTTTCGGCCCCGGAGGACATATGGGCGGCGGGGGCGGGGGCGGCTGGAAGGGCGGCGGCGGCGGGGGTGGGGGCAAGGGGGGCGGTGGCGGCGGGTGGGGCGGCGGCGGCGGGGGGAAAGGGGGCGGTGGCGGGGGGAAGGGGGGCGGTGGCGGGGGATGCAAAAGCTGTGGGAAGCGTTAGGCTTCCTTTCCCAAACTTTGCACGGGGCGGCGGGGCTTGAATAGTGTTACAGGCCTTTTTGACAGTTCTCGCTATGCTCCAATCTGATTTACGCAGCGGGAGAAAATGCGATCACGTGTCTTGCTGGACGTTTGGCCTAGTTTTACATACCACCTTGGAAAAATGTTGCTACTGTGAAATCTCTCTCCTCGTGTTTTATAAATAAACGATTTTCTCTTCGTACCCGTGTTTTGTCTTTCACACTTTCTTCCCGACCGTCGCGGTCACAATGTCACCCCTAATGTCGGCGGCTCGGCGGCTCGCAACGCATCGCGTCCGGAAGTTGGCCGCGGCCGTCGCCTCCCCGGCCGCCATCAGCGCCGCTAAGCAGCCCGCGGTCCCCGCGGTCCAGTCGGCTCCGGCCGGCCTCCTGACAAATGCCCGCGCGACCCATCAATTCCGGAGCCGGCCGGAGGGGAAAAAGAAACTTGAGACAGGCGAACAGATTTTGCGGATTTTGCTTCTCGCCGGGACGCGCTCTATCAGGAGCTCTCGGAGGAGCGGGGGGAGGGGGCTGCTGCTGCTGCTGCTGCTGGGCGGGACAGCCACCCTCTAGACGACGTTGATGGATTAGAACTCATCCGCGTCCTCGCGGTCGGGGGAGTGGGGGGCAGTCTGGGCAGGCGGCGGCCCGGGGCGGCCCGGCCTGGAGGAGGGGGGTCTCCGGGCCGATCGCGGAGGCCGAGGTAACTGCTCGCACACAACGCCGCGTTGCCAGCCGCGGCCGTCTGTGATTCCCCGCTCGGGTTCCCGCACCGCTACCGGATACCGACCGGACCGGCGGAGCGAAGCGAGCGAGGCCCGGGGCTCCCGCAGCTTGCGCAGGGCACCGCATAACTCGGAGCGGGCGCCGGCGCGTGCCGTGCGGGGCGGAGTCCGCTCCGAGGCTCTCCAAGGCCCCACAGCGCGCCGCTCGGCCCCCGCCACGCCCCGCCACGCCCCGCCACGCCCCTCCTCTGCCCATCAGAATCACCGGCTCTGGAACGGCTTGTGGAACGGCGGAAGTCTGGGACCGTGCTGCATTCGCTCGCTGCCAAACAGTTCCTGTTAGGAGCACAGCATGAATGCATGCTTACGCGGTTCGATTTCCACAAAGGGGATACCTCGGAAACGGCTACGTACAGCGTTATCACACATACATATAAAATTTTCACCAGTATCTAGTATCTATATCTAGATAAGAAAAATGAGTATCTTGCCCAACACTGGTAGGCAGTAGATCCTGCGAAAAATGTTTCATCGAATTCGGAGTGCGACACCTCGGGGCCCCCCCTTTGTAAGTCCATGTTTCGGCCCGAACACAAAACCCTTTTGTCCGTCAGCGCCAGGCGGAGATGGCACGCCCGCGCTGCTGCTGCTGCTGCTGCTGCTGCTGGCCCAGATCCGTCACACCCGACGCGGTGCGGACGAATGCCCAGGATTTGTCTCCGGCCCGGAGGGAGGCAGGCCGGCGGCGGCGGCGGCGGCGGCGGCGGCCAGCGAGACGCTCATTGGGCTCATCGTCGCCTCCCGGCGCCCGCGCTGCGGGGGGTCCGGTCCGGACGCGGGCCGCTGCAGTCGCCGGCTCCGCTTCTTGCACGACAGCTTGCTTCTTGCGGGCGGCGAGGGGTTCCCGCTTTGTCAGCCGCGCCGTGCCGCGCCGTGCCGCAGGGGTCCTGGCGGAGTGCCTCAGGGGTCGTTGCTCAGCTAACGCCCGCCGCACCCCCCCGCGGGGCCGCGCGGGCGGCGTCGGCGCCGGCGCTTGCAAGGCCTCTCCGTGCACGCGGACCCCGCGCGGTGTGACGTCACTGTTCGGCTCCGGACCGCGCGCCCGGCTCCCCGCTGGACAGCGCCGGGAGGCTGGGCCGGGGACGTGCGGCGCGCGACGCTCGTCAGAGACCTGTCTGCAAACTACATCGCGGCCAAACTTGGAGGCAGCGGCCTAGACGGCGGCAGCGCATCTGAAACAAAGTTCGGGTCCGGGCAGCGCCGTATACTGGGTGGGCGCCACAAAACCAGGCCACTTGGGCTCGCCACTCCACTCCCCGCGGCCGCTGCCCAACTTGCTGCCGGCGCTCCGCTGCGGGGCGCCTGTGCATCGGAGGGTAGGCAGCCAATCGCACTCCCGTGCGCGGAGCTCCGGCCGGGTGCGTGCCCCCGCGGCGCCCGCCGTCCTCCCCGACGGCGACGAGGCTGCGGTGCGGCGGGGTGGATGAGAAGGGACAGCGCACGGCCGCACTAAGGTAGTGCCGCTGCCGCTGCTGCTGCTGCCGCGCTACTGCCTCGGGGAGGGTGGGGGAGCCTTTTAGCGCAGGCCGTACTCGCAACCACACGCCGTTCCACGCTTCTAAACGCCCCCCCCCCCCCACGCCGCGCGCCCCTGTGCCGCTCGAACGCGCTCAAGGCCGGGCCGGGGTGGGCGGCGCGCTCTCAGGGAGTTTGAACTCTTTACCTGGTACGGCTGGACCAGCGCCGCCGCCACGCCGCAACGGGCCGGGGCCACATTGAGTGAGTTTCTCCATTCCGAACCGCACTTGGACGAGCTGTAGTGGGATGCCGTGGGCCGGACCCTAAGGAGCCCGGCAGCCCGCTCGTGGACCGTGGCGGGGCGGCGGCGGGGCGGCGGCGGCGGCGGCGGCGGCGGCGGCGGCGGCAACCAGGACGTAGCATACCTTTCGCGGAGGAGCCGGGCAGGGCGGCGGGGGAGAAGGGGAGGCGGAGCTGCGAGGCGAGTGAGGCTCGAACTGGCGCGCAAAGTACGGCAACGGCCAAACTTTTGTTTCACGTGAAAGGCGCACCGCCGCTCAGCAAGTTAAGCATTGTGTGACGAAACGGAACTTTTTGTGCGTTTTACATTCCTCTTCTCGGGGGAAAGGGTGGACGCGGCGGAACGTCTCCGCGCGGGGGCCGCGGGGGCGGCGCCCCGCGGGGGGGGGGGGGCTGCGCTGCGGGGGGCCACCTTGCCTCGACCAGTCGGAGGCGCACAGCAACCAGCGCAGCGGGGGATGGGAAAGAGGGGGGGGGGCGAGCCCCGATCTCCCGGTGTTATTTTAGCCTGTAGTGGTGCGGCAGGGCCGGGAGGGGCCGGGAGGGGCCGGGAGGGGCCGCGGGCGGAAGAGGTCGGGTCTTCTTCTGCCCCGAGCGCCCCGCGGCCACGGACTGCCTGTTTAGCCGTGCTTTTTATTTGCTCTCCAACGGCGCCGAGCGCACCGCGCACCGCGCCGCCCTTTTGTGTTGTCTCGAAAAATGAAACGCATACACTTGGCGGGGCAGTAATTATATACCTGCTCCAAACGGGGGGGGGGGGGGGGACGCCTCTCTCGCCGGGGTCCGGGCCGCGGACGGGCGACATCCACAGCCCTGCGAAGCTCCCCGTGAGTAGCTCTCCACCTCGCCCTTTACTCTCAAAATTAACGCGGCCTTCCATGTCTTTGTTGACGGAAGCGAGAGGCGGCGTTTATTTACCGAAGGCCGCGTCTTTTGCCTTATCGTACCTTTATCTTGGTGCTGGGTCCTTCGGGGTCACGGAGGGCGGGGGGAGGGGGTCAAATCAGAAGAGAGAGAGATAGAGAGAGAGAGAGAGAGTGAGAGAGAGAGTGAGAGAGAGAGAGAGTGAGAGAGAGAGTGAGAGAGAGAGAGTGAGAGAGAGAGAGCGGGGTCTTTGAGGGCCGCGGCGCACCGCAGGGACCGCACCTCGGCGCAGGCGGCAGGCTCCACCTACATCGAGCGCACTGACCAGCGGCAACGTGCCCTACATATGCCGGCCCTCACCCACCTCCCCTCCCCTCCCCTCGCCCGCCCGCAGCCTCCACCCTGCCTGCTGGGCTATCTCTCCCGGCCAGCACCCCAGATATGCGCGCGAGCTCAACTTTATCTCGTTAAAAGTTATGCTATCAATAGATAAACGAAGCCCGCCCCCGGCCTGCCCCCGGCCTGCCCCCGGCCTGCCGCCCTCCTTCCGCACCTCAGTCATACTGCGGACCAAACCTGTGCACAGCTGCGCTGCAACTAGTGGCATACCTTTCTCCGTAAATCTATACTTGTTCCACTTTTTTTTGTTCATCCGACAGTCCGTGTCGATACTGGATGCGTCGTTATGTCGGGCGCCGCATGCGCGGCCGAGTGGCCTGGCGATACCATTGGATTTCCATTTGAAGTTGAAAGTTTTCAATATTTTTTTTTTCATTATTAAAAATCATTGTAAAGGACCGTCGCCGAATTACATGGCCGCGTGGAAGCCGTTGGGTGACGCCAGTTCAGGGTAAGGCTGCTAGGGCTATGCAGATGTCGACCCTGGTCGGCCGGGTAGTGCGGGACGCGGCTCGAAAGAAAGGCAGTCGTTTCGGACGCTCGCGCGGCGCACATCCGCGACGTCTTAATGAAGGGATTACAGAACGGCGTCTAATTGAACAAAGGCCTGGCTGCGCCGCTCCCGGCCGCTCCCCTTCCGCCCCCGCCGTGGGGGCTTTAATGCGTGCGTCCTGCCCCGGGACGAGCCTGGGAGGCCGGGAGGACGGGGGGGTCCAAGGGGGCCTTCAGCCCGAGCGTTGCGCCCTTATTCGAATTGAGACACAAAAAACGCACACAAGTAGTTGTTGAAGAATGCGTGTTGGGCTCCTGTTAATGTTGTGCAAGAATTTCGCGAGCGAACCGCGCCGGAGTGCCACGCGGAGGGGCATTTTTGGCGTTGAAAGAGAAAATGATTATTCAATTCGGGGAGATGAAATTCCTTTCCGTCTGAGGAAATGAGTGTGACACGGTTGCACGTGGACCAAAACAGAGTCGTGTCAGATATTTTTTTTTTCTCGTGTCCCGCGCTGCTCTAGTTTTGAGGGTGAGTATGATGCCGGCCGCGCAGACGTCGGTGCAAACGCGGCTCGCGATGCGCGGAGATGAACAAAATTCCAGTCCGAGGCGAGGCGGGCGAGAGAGGCGCAGCGGCGGCAGCAGCGCCAGGCCAGCAAGCAAAAGCGCGCTCTCTGCACGAAGGAAGGAATTATCAACATCAGAGCTTTATAATTGAGGGGAGATTCCTCGGGCTAGTTAAGTCGTGAGCAGCGGCCGGGGCACCTCGGCCCTGTCGGGGGCTCTGAGTGGGGGCGGGGGGGGCTGCGGGGGGCCCTGCGGGGAGGGGGGGGGACGCACCACGCTTGGGTGTCCGTGGCAGCCGAGAGACGAATGAACGAGCGAGCGACTGTCACAAGCAGCGTTCGCCGCCGTGCCCGGCCCCGCCCGGCTCCGCTCTGCTCTGCTCTGCCGACGCTCCGTATTCCGTCCCTTGTTCCTCCAGGACGGGCGGCCGCGCTGCCGGGGGACAATGGCGACCCCGTGACGTGATGCATGCCCCGGCCTCGCCCGGCCTCCCCATTCACCGTTCACCTGTTTTTTTTTTTGCCCCCCCTCCCTCGCCTCCGCCCTCCCTGCCGCCTTGATCACTCACCGCCCCCGAAGACTGCTAATGAAGAAGGTTCCGTGCAGCCGCGCTCCGTGCAATCCAAAGCTAATGCCCATTCGATCCTGTTTTCTAGTGTGTGTGTTTTTTTTTTGCCATCCCCGCGTTGCCCGCCGCGAAACCCGCCTCTAGCTGTTTACCCCCTCGCTCCGTTCGCTGTTCCTATGGGGCCTCTGCTCCGGGGCGCCCCCTCCGGGGTGCCCCCCCCCCCCCCGCCCCCTCTCCTCCCCACACCCACCGGGAAGATGCTCACATCTGATTGGTGGTTCTGATGGCGCGGGCCGAGTGTAAGGGATGGGCCGATTAGGAGGGCCGGGCGGGCAGGGGAGGCCCCGGAGGCCCCGGAGCAGGCGCCGTCGTCTCCAGTGGTAGTCGTCAGTATCGAGAAGCCTCCGGGCGCCGCCTCCGGGCGCCTCCGGGCGGCCCGACCCGCGCGTGTCAGGCCTACGACCCCGACGGCGGCTCGGCTCGATATGTGTGTGTGTGTGTGTGTGGGCTCGCCGAGTATCGCCTCTGATAACGAGCCGCTACCGCCGCCGAACCAACTCGCGGCACGCCGTGCACAGCAGAAGGTGACGGAGGATGACGTCTCAGTCCGGCTCCATTAGCCTCGCAGGCATCCATCACTGACAGCAGGCTGGCGTGTTGTTATGCACGGCTGCCAACACGGCCCAGACGGCCGCATCTCCGAGCGCACTGCTTGTGTACACTGCAAAGCAAGCCCGCCCCCCGCTGCAGGCGGACGCCCAAATTTCATTACACGAAACTAGTAAACCTCCTTTTGTCTTCCGTTTTCTTTGCGGTTTTTTTTTTTTGGTTGCGGTTGGCCACATTCTTGGCGACGGGCAATACTTGCGAATCACGACTTGAAGCGCGGCCTCTCGGTTTGTACTTGAGAGAAAGAGAGAGAAGGAGAGCGGGAGATGCGGGGGAGTACAGAGAGAGGGAGAGAGAGAGAGAGAGAAAGAGAGAGAGAGAGAGAGAGAGAGAGAGAGAGAGAGGGAGGGAGGGCGGAGGGTGGAACGAGTTTGCTGCAGCGAGACACCCCGTGGACGAGCGCCTCTCGGACGGGAGGGTCGGACGGGCGTGGCGGGGCGGAGGCCGGCGCGTACGGACATAACCGTTACGGTTGGGGCCTCGAGGCTAATTTCACTTTCGCGCGAGATGCCACGGATCTCACCGTTCCGGGGGGAAAAGGGGTGCCGTTTTTGCCGGGCCTGTCTTTTACACCGTTGAGAACTTTTGGGGCGAAGCAAGGCTCTTTTTTTTTGTCTTTTTCATTTGCCGCTATTCTTCTGGATACCCCGAGGGGAGAGACAGCGAGAGAGAGAGAGAGAGAGAGAGAGAGAGAGGGGGAGAAAGAGAGACAGAGAGAGAGGGGGTATAACGAAGAAAAATAAAATTACTCCGCCAGTCGTGACTGATTGTATCCGATTGTAGCCTTATTAAGTTGGATCAAAATCCTAGAAGACCGCACGTCGTCCTTGTGGTGGCTCGCCAATTATTTCCAGACGACCAACCCTCCTCCGTCAGGCGAGCGGAGTGCGTGTCTCAGAATGGGGAGGGTCACCGCCCCGCAGATCCTTGGAAATAACACAGGTTTCCGGCAAGGGAATTAGAGGCGGCCTCAGCGGCGAATGAATTTTATCAGTCGGATCTGCCCGCGCGCCGATTCCCTCTCCCTTCGCCGCATTACGGGATTTGTTTGTTTCCTTCAACCGAAATATAAACGTCCGCGGTCGGCGCCAAAGTAAGAGACCAAAGTCTTACAAAGTAATTAAAGTTTGCTTTTGTGTGTGTGTGGACGTCGGCAGTATCTCTTCATTTTTCACGGGCATCTTAATTGAAGAAGTCAAATGAAAGGAAGATAATTAGTGGGTAACTCTCGGCCGGCAAGGTGCTCCAGACACACCCCCCGTGCCGGCTGCCCCCGCCTCCGCCCCCCGTGCACTGCTGCGGGCGGGGTTTTTGGTTTTCTGAAATTGATTAGTTCTGGCGCCGGCCGGCCGCGGACTTTAAATATGAATCCCCCGAGACGAACGAGACAACGCCTTTGATGAAAGGGTTTTGCGGCATGAAGCGTTGGGCCGCAGCAGGAACCTGTCCGACCTGCGGGTCCTAGCTTCCTCGGGGCGCCGACAGATGGCGGCCGGAGGGGGCTCGGACCTCCGCTCCGTGTTCCTTGTCCCGGCCGCCGCCGCCCGCTCCCACCTGTTGAGGAGCCTTCACGACGCCGCCGCCGCCGCCGCCGCCGCCGCGCCCGTCACGGCAGGCGCGGCCACCTATGTGCACGCCGGCAGGTCGTGCTGTTTGCACGGGAGCCGCCGCCACCGCCGCCGCCGCCGCCGCCGCCGCCGCCGCCGCCGCCGCACCCGTCACGGCAGGCGCGGCCACCAATGTGCACGCCGGCAGGTCGTGCTGTTTGCACGGGAGCCGCCGCCACCGCCGCCGCCGCCGCCGCCGCCGCCGCCGCCGCCGCCGCCGCCGCCGCCGCCGCCGCCGCCGCCGCCGCCGCCGCCGCCGCCGCCGTGCGTCCGAGATTCTCTCTGGCTGCCTGACCCCCCCCCCCCCCCCCAGCAGCAGACGGTTTGTCGCGCGCTGCGCGTGCCGTCCCGCCCGTCCACGGTGAAATGCGCCACCCGCCATTAGAGTTTTGGTCGGCTGTGGACCGCGGGGAGCGGGCGGGGGGCGTGTCGTGTCAGGTTAGAGGGCGGGCCTGCGGCGGCCCCGCGCGTTCAGACGTGGGGCTGACAGTCCGAATGTGTCGACGCGGCGCTTCCCTCCTGCCCTCCCGTCCTCGTCCTGTTGGCCTCATCCATTCCCTTTTTGTCTGTCGCCGAGCCGTCCGTCCATCCGTCCCTCCCCCGCAAGCGCTGCCGCCACTGCGTCACGCTCGGACTCCAATGACATGGCCGATGCGAAATTATTTCCAACTAGGCCCCAAAGGAGGCTGCGGTTCCGATTGGAATGGATGATCACAATCCAATTTAATTACGGAACCCGACTTTCATCGGGATACCGCCAATGGGGAATGAATTCCCAATGGGTGGAAGCTTCCGACTGGAAAGGCATTTCCCATCGGGGAAAAAAGTTACCTTTCGGAAATTAGAACCTCCGACCTTCCAGTTACCAATCCATTTCCCTACCGCCTACACCACCGATCTTCCCATGGGCAGCGCAACCCATGAGCGCCATTGGAATCCTAGCGTGCGCACCCCGGTCGCTCTGCGGTCCACGGGTAGCCGCGCGTATTCGCAGGAATTTGCAAAATGGTGAAATTCCCTCTGACCAGTTCATCGAGGTCCGGGAGAAAAGGTTGATATGCGAGCAGGGGCTCATCGGTACGCACGGCCCGTCCAAATTATTTTTTTCTGGAAATTCAATTTTACGTCATGTTTTTCTACTAAATTATTTTCCCAAGTCGACTGCATTGGTGCGCTTTTCTTTGCGTCGGCCTCTGCCTCTTCTTATGTATCTGTCTCCGCAGAACGGCTTACCACCAAAGCGATTTGTGTAGCGTTGAGCAGACCCCCCCCCCCCCAATAATAGAAAGGTAGCGGGAAAGAAGCGCGCACCACTGCCGCCTCCGCTTTCCAATGCGACTTAAAGGAATAATAAATCCATTGGTGTAATCCGATTTAAACGGTCAAGCATTAGGCGCGCCTACATATATCAAGGCCCTTTTGTGCCCGTGGCCCGGCTGCCCCGGCTGCCCCGGCGCGGCCTCGCCTGTCCCTGACTGCCCTGCGCCTCGCGCGCCGCTCCGCCCGCTCTCCGCCCATCCTGCTTCCTTGGGCCCGTTAATGGCCCCATCCAGCATTACGTCTCGCGGCGCGGCGGCGGCAGGGCGCGCTGCGATCGCCAAGGATAAGCCCTCTTGCTGCACCAAAACTAGAGGAATAAAACGGGCGACGCTAGCGCCGCCGGCCGGCAGCGCGGCGGCGGCGGCCGGCCGAAGCACACGGCGAGGCTCGGCCGCGCCCGGCGGCGTCCTAGGCTGCCCCGTATGCGGCGGCACCGTTATTGCCGCTGCGACGGACAACGCGCCTGGAATATTTAAACATAATCTAGGGGTCGGTGGTGGCGGCGGGCGGCGGCGGAGGGAGGAGTCTCAGAGACTGCGCGGGGGGGTCCGGCGTCACGGCGCACATGTTTGGCGATGCCCCGCCGCCGCCGCCGTGGCGCGCTGCTGCCGTCAGTCGACTGCTGTTTCGTTTGGCATTCCACTCTCCGTTCCCGTCCTAAGACTGTTTAAGGAGCACTTTACCTCCGCTGCAAATGAAGATATCGCCTCCTCCTCCTTCTCCCCCCCCCCCTCCCCGCTCCCTTCTGCGCCGAGCGACGCGCGAGGGGGGGGGGGGGGGTGGGGGGGGGGGGGGTGGATGTCGAAATGAGAAAGAAAACGGAGAGAAAACGGGGCTGCCATTCCGACTTGACATGATTCGGGTGAAACGGTCGGGGAGAGGTGCTGCGCATCGCCGTGGCACCGCCGCCGCCAACGCAGAAACGCGAAAACGCAAATATGTATGTGGGTCAGTAGCTGCAAAACGCTTTGTGTACTCGCCACCTGAGGTGGGGTGGGGTGGGAGGGAAAGAGGAGGAGGAGGGGGGGGGGGAGCGGAGAACGAAACGGGTGCGGCCTTGTTTACAGCGGGGAGGCTTTTGGCGAAACAGGCGGCGGTGCCGCGTGTTGGACGCAAAATAAGCAGTGGTGCCCCTTCCCCTTTCACACACACACACACGCGCGCGCGCGCGCGCGCGCAGGGGGGGGCCGCCGCCCGGCCAGACGTGCCTCGGCCTCGGCCACGGCCCAGACGGCGACGAAAGTACGAGCTAAGTGAAAAAAAGAGGTGAAGTAACGGGGCAGGGGGTGAAGGAAAATGGGGGGAGCGGCGCGGGGAGTCGGCGGGTATGGAACCCAAACAAGCAGGCAGAGGCCGCCGCCCGGCCCAAGGCCTGGGGCGAGGCCCGGGGCGAGGCCCGGGGCGAGGCCCGCGAGGCCTGGGGCCCGCAGCAACGCCCGCAGCAGGCGCGGCCCGCGCGGCCCGCCCCAGGCCCGGCAGAACGTCATAAAGTAGCCGACATATTGGCGGTCCCAGGATATGTGACGGTTTGGAGGGCGGATTGGGGTTGAAGCGATGTGACTTGGCGGGGTCGTTAAGGGCCACCCCGCGCGACCATATTTACGGTCAAACGCAGTATAAAAGCCAAACATTCACTTTCGCCCGAGGACAAAGTGAGCGAGGGAATTCCCCCTCCCGCTCTACTTTTCCTCTCTCTCTCTCACTCATTCATATTGTCTTTCTGCCGCCACCTCGGCGCTTTTCCTATTCCTCCCTCTGTGTGAACCATGGTTACAATTCTCTATGACTGTTGCCTTCGCTTCCCTGTTCGGCGCCCCGCCCCAGCGGCCCGCGGCTCGGGGCCCACTTGTGTGGAATCGTATTTTTTTTCCCCGTCCAGTTTTGTGGCCTTGGGGGTTGGAACGAGCGGGCTCGTCGGAAATGAGTGATTCGAAACGGCAAAGGGATCCGTTCCTTTATGGGGCCGAGGTCAGCGGCTGCGAGGGCGCGCGGCCGGCGCTGCGGCTTTGAGCGCGCTGAAGATCGCCCCTCCCTCGAATATACTGAAGTGACCACGACTAAATATCTCGCGCGCAGCCAGAGATGTGCCTCTCCACGACGTACCGGCAGCAGCAGCCGGGGCCCGGGGACCAATCTTGGTGGGACCAACTCAGTCACGGCTGCTCTCGTCAACTTCTTCAAATGTCACCCTCGGGTTAATTTTGTTCCAAGCGTTCAAGTGTTTCGGTAGTTTTTTTTTCTCCCTAATCGTGGTCATTGCCGGACCTTGCTGCGAGGGCGTTATGCTCCGCCCTCTAGCCGAGCCAGCGCCGCCGGCGGAGCGCCACACTCGATTGTTTTCTCGATTGAAATAAATCGGGGGGCCGCGCGGAATTCGTTGGCTCCCGGCCGAAACGCCCCCTGTTATGGACCGGGCGGAAAGAGAAGGCCCCCCGAAAGGCGCTGCTCCGCCCCACTGTGTGTGTAGTTTTCGTATGCGGTGCGCGTAAAATCAACGCGGCGTCCGGGTTAAAAAAAAAATTGCCGCCCGTTTTGCCGGAGCCCTCCTGGCCCCGCGGGCCGCGCGCCGAGCCCGGCGCTAGCCGCGCGCTGGCCCGTCATAATGTGTGCTATCTCAGTCACCCAAAAGTTTTCCTGCATAAAAATGTAACATTCGCATAATGCTTCTGCCCGCTGCTGCTTGCCCATACCGCACACGGTGTGAAAACGCCGTTAATTTAATCTCCGTTGCACCATTACACCATTACTCTTTTCGCGCCGCCGCCCGCGCCGCCCAGCTCTGTACGTACAGTGTGCGGGCTCGCCTCGAGGTGCACCCGTCCCTTGCCGCCGTGCTGCGCGGTCTCTTTCCTTCTTCTTCTTCTTTTCCCTTTTTTTTCGGGTGGCTTTTTTTCCAAGGAGGCGAGGAGTCGATAGCAAATCGTGTCGAAAATAACCGTCTGCTTTTACGGCGCACATAAAAACACCGTTACATCTTCCTCATGAGTGATAAAATACAAAGGGGCGACGGGGACGAGCCGCGGATCTTGAGCAGTCGAGCCTCCGGGGCCGCGGGCCGGGCCGGGCCGGGACGGGACGGGGCGGGACGGTCCTTAGGGTCCCGGGGTATTTTCGGCCAGAACATGGAGGGCCCGCCGCCCGCCGCGCCGAAGACCTTTCGCGAGAGGCGAACGCCGGGTCGCGGCAGAGAGAGAGGGAGAGAGAGAGAGAGAGAGAGGGAGAGAGAGAGAGAGAGAGAGAGAGAGAGCCTCATATCATGACCCCCCCCCCCCCACCGCTGAGGTCACGACGCTCAGAGGGAGAGGTCAAGACCAGGAAAGAAGACGAAGAAGGAGAAAAAAAGGAAAAAAAAGAGCACGTGGCGGAGTACGTATACGTTTCAGGCTCCGCACGGCTTTGGCTGTGCTCCCGAACGCGCAGGGGCGGCGCGGCGCCGTGAGTCGAGGGCACGGAGGTCGTGAAGAGACGCGAAAGCAGCAGCGTCGAGAGCTTTGTTGCCAATAAACTCGATTCTAAAGTTTGTGTATTTTTTTAATTTTTTTTTGTTTCTTTGAGTGTCACTGACACAGGGAGCTCCCTACAGCCGGTTACCATCCAGCGCGCGGCCCGCCCTCTCTATGGGGGCCTAGAGCCCTTAGTCCGGACTGGTCAACTAACTTTTCTGGCCAGCGATCGCAATATAAGGATGGCGGGGGCGGACGCCGCGATGGACGCAGCGGCGCCGGACGCGCGCGCAGCCACACGGCCCGGCCGGCCGCCGCATTGACAAATGTGTGGACACGGCCAGTGATACGACTTGGTGTGCTCTGATCCACAGAGTTCCCGTGGGAGCTGTGAGAGACCGCCCGGCTCCCTCTCGTCCTCCTCTCTGCTCTCTCTCTCTCTCTCCTCTCTCTCTCTCCCTCTCTCTCTCTCTCTCTCTCTCTCTCTCTCTGTCCGTCCGTCTATCTCCACCCACTCTCTCTCCCTCTTTATCTATCTATCGATCTCTGTCTCTCTCTCTGTCTGTTTGTCTGTCTGTCTCTCTCTCTCTCTCTGTTTTCAAAGTCGTGGAGGTTGGACGCGGCGTTGGGTTGATGGCAGGATACCGCGGGACAGCTAGCAGTGCCCTGACAATAACACAGCAGCATCTACCCACACGCTCTCACACACACACACGCACACCCACACACGCGCGTGCGCACGCGAGCACCGACATCATTTTGTCGCTTTATGTTTCACGCCCCTCGCGCGCGTCTCAGCAGCCGGCCGTAGCCCCTGCCATCGGGAGGGTAGGCAGTCCCGGCCGACACGGCTGTGCAGCGGGCAGGCGGCCCCGCGGCTCGCAGGCGGCCGCCGCCTCAGAGACGCGGCGAGTCGCCCGCCGCCGTAATTATTTTTGTCCCCCTTTTGATGAGGATTTACGGGTGGGGCGCCTCACAGCCGCGCTGCAGCTCATCACTTTTGATTAAGCGGCCGCGAGGACGTGCGGCGCGTCCCGCGAACGTATCACCGAAGCCCCCTCCAGAGGAAGAAACGTCATCTTCATGGGCGGCGGAGAAAACTAGTGCGGCACAAAAAAACGCAGTCCGCACAGCGGCAGTACGGGATATGATGCGCCGAGCGCGGAAAGTGCGGAGGTGGGAGGGGAAGGCAGCGGGGCGGGGAGTCTGCGAAGTGAAAGGAATGGAGACAACGGGACGGCGGGGGGGTGGGAGAAGAACAGTCATCCGCTGGCTGATTCCCCTTGGGACTGCGACGCAGACGGCAGGTGCCAAGAGGGGGGCGCGGGGAGGGGCGTGTGGAGGGGGTGGCCGCGGGGCTCGCGTGCCGCGGAGGGGCGCAGCACGGCGTGGCGTGGCGTGGCGAGGGGCGTGCGGGCGAGGCGCGCGCGGCCCGGGGAAAGTAGGGTCCGGCGATACGTTTTTGGATGGGCCTCATTTCACTTGTCGACTGTCATCGGGACCGGTGTGGGGTCGGTGTGTGGGAGCCGGTGCGGTGGCAACAGGCGGCGTGCCGTGACCACGCGGCGGCGGCCTCCCCGGCGGCAGCGGCGGGGCCCCCGCTCTACCCGCACCGGATTGAGCTGCGGATGCGCCCGACGGGCGGTCGCACTCCGGCAGCAGCATGGCGGCGGCGGCGCCCCGCGGCCATTCCCAGAGAAGGTTCCCCAAATCAAAAATCTGTTGCCTCTCCGGCGCCCTTTTGCATGAAATATGGTCTCCGGCGCAAGTCGTCTCTGCCTCCCAGCACTTTAGGGGCCGGCTGTAGTGGTACAGCGAAAGGGGTGGTGGGCGAGCGGCCTGCTCGGCTAGCTCTTGGCAAAATCTTGAGCACGGGGGCCCGCTCGCTGCGCGTCCCTCTCGTACCAGCTACGACTACTTTAAGTGTGTGTTTGTCACGTGGACGGTGAGATTCTAATCGCTTTCACTAGGTCTCGTTCTTGGGGCAATGTCAAAGGAGAACACGGGGGGATTACTTAGTTAATCATTATATTGCAAGGATACGCAGGCAGCAACTACCGTCCCTAGTCCTAGGCCGGCAGCGCCGCCGTTACACTTACATCTTCCACTCCTTACCGCTACCGCTACACACCTTCTTACTCTACTCCCAACTTCGGACTGCCTTGCCTGCGCTGTCCCCGCGCCGGACCCGGGCGGACCCGAAGCCCTCCGAATCTCCCTCGGCCGCGCTCGGCCCTTCGGCTCGGCCGGCCCGCCGCCGGCCGCACGGACAGCGCTGGAGAGCGCCGCGCTGCTCTGAACCTTCCCTTTCCTTTCGCACACACCTTTCCGCGCGCCGCGCAGCTCACAATTTGGGGCGAAATCTTTTAAACTAAATACGGGTTGTTGTCAGCCGTCTGACAACATTCCTCCCCGCTCAAACCCAAACCCCCTTTTTAAATTCAATAATCGGTCGAAGATCAGGATAGGCTCAGACATCACGACACTCCCCCTGACACAATTGCATCTCAGAAAACTAAACACATTACCAAAGTCAAAACTCAATTACTGAAAACTTAACATTTCAAAATAATTCAAAATAAAGCTGAATGATAGGATCTGATCTGTACTTGCTACCATGTCAATATACAAAATTCACAATTTCCTTAAAACTAACTGAACAATTACATTTTATGAAATGTTGCTTGGATGAGAAAATCTTGTCATGAAATTTTATTGGACCCACCAGACAACTCACAAATGAGCCAAAGACTGTAAGAATCACATTAACATAAATCACACATATATGGGTCAATACAATGACAAGCCGTAAGGAATTTGTTTCCATACTTTGCATTTGCTTTCCATTCTATTCTTTCTAACTTAATAATATAAAATACATCGTTACACAATTTTATTTCTCACTGAACCGACAAACATTAAACAATTCCAAATATTTCTCGTTATGACTCTGCGACAAAGAGTCGTTAACATTCTCAAAAATTAAACGCTTGTTATCAAAATTTAACAAACTAAATACAACTGAATTTAGCTTAACATGTATATCTCAGAATAATTCTCACTGTGAAACAAATTTTAAATTTCATTTTATCAAACCCTTTTCTAAAAACATAATGAATGTACTTTTGCTACACTGTGACAATGGTACGAAGAGACTGGACTAATTAATTAAATCTGCGTTACTCGACCAAATTAACAAAACTCAAAATTAAATTCCGACTCTAAAATCAAGTAATTTCCACAAGTACATTCCAAACAAGTGACTCTACATGAATACCAAAATTTTTTCTAATGCTCTAAGTTGTTACACCAATGCGTACATCTTTTGAACCAACAAAATTAAAACAAGAAAAACAGACATTTCTGACAACTGAGCCGCGCCTCGACGCCTCTTGTGGCCCTCCGGCATTCCCCACAGATTTCTCATACACCCCCTCGCCGTACGTGATACGCAGAACTTGGCTGATTCCGCCGTAAGCTGAGGGACCGCACATCCTTCGTGTTCCGGTGGCTCTTGTGCCGCGCCACTGCTCGGGTAGGTGACATCGAGCCTCCCTCGCTGCAGAACGGATAGCTGGTGCACGCTGGGCTGAATGTTTAGATTTCTCATACCGGAGGCGCCGCGCTCGATCTCTTGCGCGCCGTGGCTCAGCGTCGTGGTACTGTCAACAAGCGGGGTTCAAGTGTGTAGCATTTGCACAAAAACCAGAGCAACAAAATCAAAAAGCACAAACAACAAATCAAATAAAAACACTTAACTTTTGTCATCTTACGCTGAGTCCGGATACCATTTTCATACCGTTGCACACCAAAGCAAAACTCGAGTACTCCAATCTCCTTATCACATGAAATTTTGGTTATCGCATCTGTAACTGAAATCTATTTAAAATAGCTGGGTGCTTCTCACACTAAAATCTCAGACTCTAAAATAAAATACTCGGTTTACTGCAAATTAAGATTGATCAAAATTAAAACTCAAACAACAAAAATCTATAAAGAATACTCAATTGCAATAAGTTTTCACACTTCAAATTCAAATTACCATCATACATTTTCAATTTATCTCAAGCCAACGGGTTCTACACTCCTGTCATTCTCTTAAGTCTATCACTTAAAGCTACTCGCCACTTCGCTGTGGTGGACTTATCCGGTGGCTCCCGCGGGGCCGACAGGACGGGGTCCTGCCTCTCCCACCCGCGGACAGCGTCCCGCTGCCCACCGCCTGCTGCCGCAGCCTTGTCCGGAGGCTTCCGGACCCGAGGCCGCCAGGCCTCTGCCGCCCAGCGCGGGCTGAGGGCGCTCAGCCACCCACCCCCGCTGCAATCACTTACCCGGGGGGGCTGCAGCTCCGCTACCTTCCCCCCGTGCGGCGCCGGCAGCCCCTGGCCTGTCGGGCCTGCCAACGCCGTCAACCTCACAGGAGCCGAGGACCCGGGCCGCCACTCCGGGCCCGCGTCTTCCACTCCCGTCGCCATCTCTCCCGGCACTGCCGCCGGGAGGGTAGGCAACCCTCCCGACTCGGCGACAGCGCCCTCCAGGGTAGGCAGCCCCTCCGGCTCAGCGGCCGGCTGCCTCGCCCCCGCCTGGCTCCGTCCGGGTCCCCCGGGATCCCACGGAGGCCGCGAGTCATCGCGCTCTCCGTCGGCCAGCACGATCCCAACCCCTTCGGCGGCGGACGGCGGCCGCGGCGCTGCCTCTCCTGCGCCGCGGACGTCCTCCCCGCCCGGACCCATCACGGGCCCTCCGGCTCCCCGGGCCTCCACGCTGGCGACGGCGATGACTCCCGTCGTCCAGCTCCTCTCGCGGCCCCCCTCCTCGGGCCGCGCCACACCCGCGGCGGCTGAGCGCGGCGGCGCTGCCTCCTCAGCGCCCCCACCTCCCAGCTCCGCGCACACAGGCCGCGGGCGGCGCGGAGCCTCCCACTCCGGCGCCCCCCGCCACGCTGTCGAGTCCCCGCCGCGGCCACGGGCCTCAGCCTCGTCTGCCGCCAACGGACTCTCGGCGTCACTCACACACGCTGACGCCGTGCGCGCGCGCCCGCCCCAGCCAGGACTCACAAGCCCCCGCGACCGGCCGCACACACTCGCCGCCCCTGCACTCTCAGCTGTCCTGTTCAACTTCAGAACACAATCGAACTCACTACCTACAGAACTACTTCTGTGACCACAAACACTAACATCGCCGTCCGAACACTCGGAGTCGGCGTCACTCCAATATACGCTAGCGCTCCCCGTGTGGCCATCGGCGCCGACTTCACACGGTAGCGAGCTAGACCAAAAACTACAAAATGGCACAGCGTGATGGCCGGTGAGGTGAGCTTGTTTCCCTGCCCGGCGCTTACTCACTGCTTGTGCGAACCCGCCCTGGGTCCCTCGGCACGAATGCTCTGGGGCTCTAAAACAAGGGCCATTCCCTGGGGGGTCGCTAGGTGCACCACTTCCCCCCAGTACACTGTCGGACCCGTAGGCCGACTCTCCGCCGGTCGTCTGACTGCTCGCGGTGGTTCCCGCGGCGTCCTCGCGACCCCTGGCGTTAAAACACATAACACTGGCATTCGGCGCCAGTTCGGTTCCCAACGCCCGCGTATCACACATGGACCGCGGCACGGGGACACCGAACGCAACAACTTCTTCGCCGGCCGGCTGACGCAGCGCGGGCGTCCCCGCTGCGTCGCCGCGTCCATCGGCAAGACTTCTAACCTCAAAACTGGACAAGCGTTTGCTTTCCTCAAAACCCACCAAATCGTGTCGGTCGGATGGGGCCCTGAGAGCAGCCCCTCGTCCGTACCGCACACGCAAGAGTGCCTCGCTGTGGGGCTCGGGCACGGCAGGCGACGCTCCACGCGTCCCTCCGCCCTCCGTGCTTACTGCACTGCCGCCTCCAACGGTGCAACCTCCCCCTTTTCTCAAATTACCCTGAACACTAACCGCGGGCTCCGGAGCCGCGCCGGAACATCCGGCCTGCGCTCGGGCTGTCCCGCCACTCTCACACACACTCCCAAGTGTCCGCCTCCAGCCCGGCGGAGGGACTTCAGTCCGTCCGACCGCCTGCTGGGTAGGCAACCCACCGCTCGCGCTCGGGCCGCGAGGCGCCACGCCATGCTGGACGCCGCCTCCCCCTTGCGCCACACTCTCCCTCTCACTCACCCGCCCGGAAAGGGGTACGCGTCTCCGCCTCCCCGGGCTCTCTTCCCGCCGCGGCCCCGCGGCCGGGGGTGCATCCACTGACCCCCCGCCCCCCGGGGCCCGCGTCCTCAGCCAGGGCTCCCACTCACGGGGCGACATCCACGGCGGCGGCCGCCGCCACGGCTCCTCCTCGTCCTCGGCTGCCTGACTCCTCCAAGGAGGCGGCCACCGTCTTGGCTGCCGACCATCCGGTTGAATTCTGTAAACTGGATCTCTATTTACTCTGTCTTTGAAGCCCGAAAATTTATCTTCTACTTCACGCCAGATCTCATTGATACTAGGTATTAAATAAGACTTCATAAACAAAGTGCAAACTGCAGTAAGTCTACTGTCGTGCTCCTGATCGTTCCCAAATCTTAAAGTTTGGCGCAGCTTAAGACATTCATTTTTAAATTCCTCGAGATCCAACAAATTTCCAAAAAGCGAATCGCGAACATTTATAATCCACTCCAGTTGAATTACTTCTGATCGAAAAGTAAACCGGTAGTACCAAATCATGTCGTGATACTTTTCCAACTCAATAATAATCCGCATCACATCTTTAACCCTCGCCTCTATAGCGTTCGCTATCTGCGTATCCATTTTGCACGGTACCGTTAGTCTGCTTTACTTGTGCTGTGGGGGAGTCACCGTTGTCGCAGCGTGCGCTGACCCTCGCGCCGACCCTAATCCTATGATTGACAGCTCCCTGCCGGCGCCAGTCCGGGCGGCGGGCCATCCCCACCGCGCCGTGCCATCGCCGCCGCGCCGTGCCGGCCAAGGCGATGCTGGCCTGCAAATCTCCCCCCTTCCAAAATTCCCTGCATACCAATGCACAGGGCAAGGGAACAAAAAGCACGACAAAATGTGTGACTACGAAAAATCAAAAAAAAAATTGGAAAACGACAAAACAGAAAACAAGAAAACTACGGTCGCACAACACTGGACAAGGCCCTCCCGCCACACTGAATTTACGGTTAGCACATGATTTTACAAACAAAATGCATCACGACAAAATCACTGAAAAGACTTGAAAAATTGCACTTCCTGCAAACTTACTAAAGTCACTGAATAAATGATGAAAAACATAAATGACCTAAAAATTACCCGGGAAATAATTGATTATCAGAACAAAAGTCAAAACTGAAAAACGTGCTCGACATTACCGCAAAAACAAGACCTCTAAGTATTTAAATAGCCTGCAGAAATTCCCACAGAATCACAAAAAGGAACAAATGGTTCAAAGAGAAATGGTACTGAAAAAAATTCAAAACACATGCACTTCAAAACTGCACCGCCACGTTGTGCAATGCAAACACAACACACAATATTCTAAATACAGAAGTACTAAAGCTACTAATCATGGATCTTTAACGTTGGGCGCCAAATGTAGTGGTACAGGAAAGGGGTGGTGGGCGAGCGGCCTGCTCGGCTAGCTCTTGGCAAAATCTTGAGCACGGGGGCCCGCTCGCTGCGCGTCCCTCTCGTACCAGCTACGACTACTTTAAGTGTGTGTTTGTCACGTGGACGGTGAGATTCTAATCGCTTTCACTAGGTCTCGTTCTTGGGGCAATGTCAAAGGAGAACACGGGGGGATTACTTAGTTAATCATTATATTGCAAGGATACGCAGGCAGCAACTACCGTCCCTAGTCCTAGGCCGGCAGCGCCGCCGTTACACTTACATCTTCCACTCCTTACCGCTACCGCTACACACCTTCTTACTCTACTCCCAACTTCGGACTGCCTTGCCTGCGCTGTCCCCGCGCCGGACCCGGGCGGACCCGAAGCCCTCCGAATCTCCCTCGGCCGCGCTCGGCCCTTCGGCTCGGCCGGCCCGCCGCCGGCCGCACGGACAGCGCTGGAGAGCGCCGCGCTGCTCTGAACCTTCCCTTTCCTTTCGCACACACCTTTCCGCGCGCCGCGCAGCTCACAATTTGGGGCGAAATCTTTTAAACTAAATACGGGTTGTTGTCAGCCGTCTGACAACACCGGGGCGGTCGGCGTGGTGCTGACTGGGCCGTCGCCCCCGCCCCCTCACAGCCCCCCCGCAGGGCCGTGGCCGTGGTGGTGTCCGGAAGGAAGCGAGTGGTGGGCTGCTATCGACTGGCAGGAGAGGGGGCGGCCATGTCTCGGCGGCAGCGTCTTGTTCCCAGGTCTTCATTGTTTTTGGAGACAGGGACTTTGGCCGGGCGAAGAGTTGGCGGGGGGAGGGTGGGGCGGGTTGGGAGGAGGATGTAGGGGCGAGAGGGAGGGTAGGAGGGGAGGGAGAGGGGGCGGGGAGTAGGGAAAAAGAGGAGAGACGGCGGCTGTCGAAACCAGCAACGCGAAAGTACAAGAGGACGGACGGAATGAGCGCGGCGGCCGCAGCGGCGCGCGGAGCCCGGCGGGGCTCAGTAATAGGGCCGGGCCGGGCGGGGCGCGGCGCGGAGAGAAATGCGCTGAGCTGCTGACCGGAGCCGTCGAGACGTCGTGGCGTCGTCGTGGTTTGGTCGTCTCGCTGTCCCAGAAACGTCGTCGCGCCGTCGTCTCTTCGCCGTCCGGCTTGCGCCCGCCCCGCCAGGCAGCCGGCAGCCGGCCTTCCCCGGGACGGCCGTGCGCGGCGGTGGGGTGGTCGGGCCGCATAAGACTGACGTTAAGGCGCGCTGGAGGGCGGCCCGGACGCTCGGAAGCACAGCACAGCAGAGAAGAGCAGAGCCGGGGTTGCGGACGGGCGACAGCGCATGTGGAGGGACGTCGTGTGTTCTTGTTAGCGAGCGCGACGGACAAAATTAACGTCAGAAACACTCCTTCGATTTATTCCCTCGCGGAGAGTATTCTTGTAATGATTGTTTCGCAAACTTGCGGTGCCGTGTTTTTAGCGAGCTCTCGCCAGCGCAGGCAGGGTCACGCACGGCGGGTGACACGCAGTGTGCGACAGTCGTAGGCGGCGGTCAAAGCCGTGTGTGCGTGTGTGTGTGTGTGCGTGTGTGTGCGTGTGTGTTTACAGGGTCGTCGCGAGCGCACGGCGCGCTGCACAACAAGCCTTTGCATTGCAGTAGGTCATAACGATGCCGGAACATGCGCATACGAATCAGACGACGGCCTGCCTCCGGGCCCCCGGCGGCCTCCGGGCCTCCGGGCCCTGCTGCTGCCAGCTCCGGGTGCCCCGGGTGGGGGGCCGCGCCGCGCGCCTGGCGTGCGCCGGGCGTGCGAAGGTCTGCTGCCTGCCCCGCAGGGGCACACACTACATACGTGACGAGGGCCCTGTGCCACGCGCCGCCCACGCGCCGCCCACGCGCGTGCCGCCTTCGCACACCTGCCTCATTTTCGTCATTTGACCTTGGTGAAAGCCCTAAAACGTATTCGGGGCTCGGCTCAGACAAGTGGGCGCGGGGCGGCGGGGGTCGGCTGACCACCGCCCCGCGCTGACCCACTTCCCTTTCCCCGGCACTACGCGACTGCAAATACATGTCGGGTGTGTTGTGTGGCGGGGAGGGGGGGGGGCGGCGGCAAACGAGGGTCTCTTAAAAATAATAATAATGACTTTGTTTTGGTTCCGGCCCGCCAAAGTTCCGGCCGGGCCGCGGGCGTCCGGGCCCGCGCAGGCACAGCGGGAAACACCCCGCGGCGACTGGTTCGCGCTCATCGCGGCGCTGTAACGGCTCTTCCATGCATAAAACGGCCATTCGCCGGGAAGATGTGTCGGAGACACCCCCGGCCCGGCGCTGCCCGGCTCGCCCTCCCCCCACTTTTGGCTCGTCACTCTGACCCTCTGCACCCCTCCGTCCGCCCCGCGCCCAGACCCCCGCGCGCGCGCAGTGTACAGCGAGTGCTCTGTCTCTGCCATTCGCACCCCCCAGCCTCCCCGCACAAAGTCATCAGAGTGAGTGAGACAGAAAGAGACAGTTTCGGACGCACGGCCTGCCAGGGGGGAGGGGAGGGAGGAGTGCCGCACAGCATCACGACTGGGTTAACAGCTCGTCCGAGCCAGCAAATAACAAACATCACGCCAAGGGGGAGAAAAAGTCGGGGCTTAACCCCTCGCCCCCCCCCCACTCTACTCTTCACCCCTGTGCTCACATAGGCTCACACACACACGCGCCGGCACGCACACACACACACACACGCCACCAGCGTTACCGTGGATAGTGGACGCACATTTCCTGTTGCGGACGTTTCATACCCGTCCTAGCGAGAGGGAAACTTTCAACGGAATTATGTGGACGGCGGGGTCCGGCGGGGTCCGGCGGGGGCCGCGCTTTACCTTCAGCGGCCCACGCGCCGATGCTGCCCCGCCGATGCGGGCCGCCGAGGCCCAATAACATGCCGGGAGTCACAATATAACCGTGCGCGGCCCTTCGCTCCGCCTCTCTCGCACCTCTAAGGAACGCCACGAGAGTGCGACAGAGACAGATACTTCACCTTCGGAATGAGGGCAGCCGGGGGCGCGCATGCGGCCGCCGCGGAAACACGAACCGCAGGGAGCGCACCTATTTGCTATGGCATCTCGGGGGGGGGCGCGGCGGTGGGGGGCGCCGGCGGCGGGAGCCTAGCAGGCCAGCGGGGGCGGGGGGGTTAAGTCGAGGCAGGCCCAGTTCCCAAGGCTCACTGACCACCGCTGATTACTGCTCGCCCTCTGTCGCTCACTCACTCACTCACTCCCTCTGTCTCTCTCAGCGATGTCGCAGCAGCATGATCCATGCCGAGCCCCCCCCCCCCCCGTCTCTCTTTTCCTCTCCCTCCCCCGCCCGCCCTTGCGTTCGGTCCTTTCCTTGCCAGCCTGTAGGATTATGGAGATGAATTTGGCGGCCTGAGGAGCGTGCACAATGAACGCAGGAGTGAGGAGTGACATGCCTTGCGGAGCCTACGGGGCCTGCGGGGCCTGCGGACGTGGGCGGGAGGCAAAGCGGCGGCCGGCAGCCCGCGGGGGGCCCGCACTGCTGTGACGAACTCGGCCATCTCGGACTCGGCCATCACGGCCACCCGGACAGAGGGGCGGCCTGGCAGAGCGGCGGCGGCAGCAGCCGCAGCAGGCTCAGGGCAGGAATGGGTTTGGTATGACGGGGACGCGGGGAGGGTGGGTTTTAGCGCCGAGCTGGGGGGAGGGAGAGGGCGGGGAGGGGCCGGATGGGGGTAGATTTGCATGACAAGTGCCTGCCTACACTGCGTCAGCCACGCTCGGGAGGTCTGATTCCACCAGCTGCCCCCCCCCCCGCCCCTCCTCCCCTCCCACAACTTCTGCTCCTGCCACTGAGGCAGCACAGCATAGCAGCAACTTGCGTGCACCCCTCATCCCCCCCCCTCCCTCCCCGAAATTGGGCCGCAGTCATTGCGGCTGCAACCTGGTCCATGTTGCGAGGGCTCCGCTGTGCCGGCCACCGCTGCCTGCTCGCCCCTCCTCGGGTGCCGCGCGGGCGAAACGCGCGATGGGCGCAGGGGAGTCGGTCAATGCCGAACCGTCACTTCCGGCCTGCTGCTCACCGGCGAGGCAGGCTGGCCAGAGGGAGAGAGAGAGAGAGGAGTGGAGTTTAGGGAGAGAGTGAGGGTGAGACAGAGAAGGGGGCAGAGAGAGAGAGAGAGAGAGAGACAGAGAGAGAGTCGTGGGCAGACATTCCATCCCCTGCTCAGCGTGGGAGCCGCGGCCTCGCAGGCGGCGCAGACGGGTAGGTGTGCCGGGTATTTAGCCGCGGCGGCGCACATAGTGATACCGGCGGTGCACAGCTACCCGCGGCGTGCCGCGTGCCGCGTGCCGCGTGCCGCGTGCCGCTCCGTACTATCACTCACGCTGCCCGCCCTGACGTTCTGACACAATAAACGACAATCAGAATCCAATAACCCGCCGGCGGGCGGCTGTGCGGCGGGGCGGTGGGGGCCGGGGGCCGCGGGGGGCAGGAAACAAACGTGGGAAAAAAAAGTGGACCGGCGGCAATGGTAGGGGAGGCTGGAATTAATTTTCACAAACTGATGGCCGGCATTGCGTAACGGAACGGTATGGGCAGCGGCCGGGCGGCGGCCCGGGTGGTATTAATCCCTCACAGCTCTTCTCCAAATCAATTACTTGAAAATATTGCTTTGCCGGTCCGGCTGACCGCAGCGCGGCCGCCCCACGACTGTACAGCTCCCCCGGCCCGCATCATGGCCTGGAGACATCCCACCCCCCTCCCCCCAGGGGCGGGCAGGGTCCGTCCCCTCCCCCCGCCCCGCTGGAGGGCCTCGGCTCGGCCGGCCACTGTTGCGGTGGTGGCCGGGGCAGGGACTGTACGCGGACAACATCGGACAAAAACTCAAATTAATTTTACTATACTTTTTTTAACGTAACAGTAGTTATGCTCCTCGCCAAGAATTCGGTAGATTAAAAAAAAAATTGCTGACGGGTGATTTTCTCGCCCGCGCGCCGGGTATATTTTATCTGCGCGGCCGCGCGCTTCCGACGGCAACCTGTTAATTGAGGCGCGTCGGCGCGCTATCGGGCGCCGACAGGGAGACGGGGGCGGGGGGGGGGGGGGGGGGCGTTGCCGGTGGCGCGCCGAGTCCGCGAGTCGGAGGAACCTCCTCCGCGATCGCGTGTTCGGCGGGCATTACCGCGGCGGGGGCTGGCGGGGGCCGGCGGGGGCCGCCGCGCCACTATCGCGCCGTCGACACACTTCCGCGACGCACCGCGCGCGCTGACGCTCTCCCCTGGCCGTGCGCCGCTCCGTCTCCCCCGTCGCCGTCGTCGTCATCGCCTCCGTCGCCGCTAGGATCGCGCAGATCTCCGCCACCCTCCTGTCCCCTATCCGCCCCCCCCCCTCCCCACGCGGCCCGCGGCGGCAACCCCGCGAGCAGCCGACATTTCAGAGCGTGAAAACGGCGGAGCCATTTGAGACATTCGCACCTCGTGCGCGCCCCCCGCCGCCCCCGCGGCCCCCGCGGCCCTCGCCGACGCCCCACACATCTGCCGTATCTGCTTCCTCTGCTCACACGCACACACACACGCACACACACACACACTCGCTCACGCCGGCGGGCGCGCTCGCTAACCGTCTGGCCGCTGGAACCAGCCCGCCGCCCCTACAAAATTTTATCATCTTTCCGCGGGCTTCTTGCCTCTACGTGGAGGTCAGGAAAAGGAGAGAGGGAGCGGGCGGCTGCTGTGGAGGGAGAAAGATAGCCGACGGGCAGTGGTTGGAGTGGAGGGGGTTTGGGGTGCAAAGAGTGTCCTCTGCGTGCGTGTGTGTGTGTGTGTGTGCGTGCGGGCGCAGCGTGACATCTGTGACGAGGGCTGGATGTGGTGCGCCATTGGCAGCGCGGTGTGCGCCATTACAAAGGGTGCTTCGGCAACGGACGGCCACGATGCGGAGGGAAGAGGGGGGAGAGGAGGGGGGGGGGGGGGGGTCAGATAGACAGAGGCAATGGGGTGCAAGTCACGTACCCAGTACGTACCACCGAGTGCTGTCCTGTAGCTGCCCTTCTCCTCCCCTCCCTTTCTCTCCCCCCCCCCTCTCTCTCTCTCTTTCTCTCCGTCTGTCTCACTCTCTCTCTCCGCCCTGACGGACTAATGGGGTCGACAGAGACAGATGCGGTCTGACTTGCAGATGCAGCCCTGTGGTCGGGCCCCGGGCCTCGGGCCCTCTCTGGGCTGCCGGCCGGGTCCGCCACGTCTTCCCCCAAAACCCGGCCACGGAGAGAGCTTGCCGCTGCCGCCGAGGTCCGCGGCCCGCGGGCGGCATGCGCGGCGCGGGGGCCAGCGCAGGCCGGCACGGGCCCGGCCGTGTGTTTGTCGCAGTGAGTGCCCTGATCGGAATCCTTAATCAATTCCAATTCGTTTTGCTCGCTCAAGGATTAAATAGGCTGCGGAGCGGGGCTTAGTCTAGCGCATCGGCGAGAGTCTGGGCCGGGTCTCTCTGCTCTGCGCCGCTCTGCGGCGGCGCGGCCTCGGCCGGCCTGCCTGCCTGCTGCCGGGGCGGCCTGTGAGCCCGCGGCGTTTAATCTCGTGGCGCGGGGCGTGGCGGGGCGTGGCGGGGCGTGGCGGGGCCGCGCAATAGGTCTCGTGGGGCTTCGAACGGGACGACGGGCTTCTGCCGCGCCGCGGAGCTGCCGCCGCCGCTGCTGCCGCCGCCGCCGCTGCCGCCGCCGCCGCGCCCCCGAATAGAAATAAGCAGCGAGGGCGAGTACGACGCCCCTGGAGAGCGAGTCGGTAGTTCCAGGTAGTACCCGTACGGTATCAGAGTCCGGGTCCGCGGGTATCCGTCAGGTTCGCTTCTCCCCGCAGCCGCAGCGACGCATTCAGCACGGCTGGAGCGGCGCCGGCCGTGTTACCCTGAAAGGCCCCGGAGCGGGCCCCCGGGCCCCCGGGCCCCCTCCTCCCTCGGTGAGCACCGGCGGGACTATGCAGCCTCATGCTAGGCTGCTGCGGCGGTGCCCCAACGCCCTTCGGCGCCCCCGCTCCCCCCCCCCCTTTCTCTCGTCCATTTCGGCGACCGAATACTACGGCCTGCTCTGCCGCCGCCACCGCCGCCGTCGGCCTTGAACCGACGCCGCTTTCACACAGTCCCCTAACGTATCTCGCACCCTCCTTTATTTTAGACCGGACCGCACCGACTACAAACATCCGTCGAGGAGGGGGGGGGGGGGGTCGCCGGGCGCGACCTGGACCCCCACCGAACCGTGCGGAGCGGCCGACCCGCAGACCCGCGCACGGGGCCGCACTATGCGAGCGCCGAAATAGAAGCACCAGCTTATTCGAATGTCTCTGCTTGTTTGCACAAAGGGCCATGAATGGATGACACTTTCCAGAACCGCTGCGGAGCAGTTTGTAGGGCAGGGGGCGTTTGTTTGCGTTGGCCACCTGCCCAGCGTCTCTCTCTATCCCTCTCAGTATCTCTCTCTCCCCCACACACCCTCCCCCCCCCCCCCCCACCGGTCCAAGACTTCCGGAGGGTCCACGGCCGGACAAGTTTGAAGGAAGGGAGGAACGCCGCCGTACTGCGGGGCCGAAAATGGATGCTCGTCTTTTTCTGTAAATATTACGCCAGCCAAGCACCTTGAATACAGCATATTGCGCGCCCCTGATTCGCGAGCACTGAGCGCCCGCTCGCAGCCTTGCGGGCCCCGACACGGCCGGCCGGGCCGCGCTGCGTGTGGCCTCCTGCCCTCTGACGCTGTAAAAGGAAACCTATAATAGCACGAGGAGGTGCCCGGGCCGGGCCCGAGGTGGCCCCCGTCCCCAGCGTCCCCAGCGGTCCCCAGCGGTCCCCCCAGCGCCGCACATCTCGGGGTCGGCGGGCGCCCCACGGGCCCCACGGGCCGAGGCGGGGGCCTCCGGTGCGGGGTCCGGGGCGGCGGGCCGGGAGATGGGATAGAGGGGCCTGCCAGCACGGCCCGGCCCCGGTGAGCGCGGGTCTCAAAGCCAAATGAACTGAGCCGAGCGGCCTTCCCCCCTGGAACGCCAATAAAGTTCAATTCCTCGATCACCCGCTGAATTCCTGCGCCAATTTGTTGTCCTGCTCGTGCTGCTCCTGGTGGTGTGGTCGCTGTCGGCCGCCGGCCGAGGGGGCGTACTGGTGTTCAGCGACAGAATTCCTCGCCCCCGGCTCGCGGCCTCGGTATGTCTTTGTTGCGCGGGATATTCGATACAGGCGGTTCGAGTTCCTTCAGAGCTGCCCTGATTGTCGCAGACAATATGCTATGTCACGCGTAGGTGCGTGTCCGGTAAGGCCACGTGACACCCCCGCGAGCCCTGTGAGCAGGTGGGGGGTGCTGGAGTAGACTGTCGCTGGCGCGGGCTTCAGTCTCCCCGAGACTGCAGGCCTGGTGGGTTCGATTCCCACAGACGGCTCCACGCACTTTCCCGTTGTGATTTTAAATAGAAACTGTGTCACGTTGTACCTTTTTTACGATTTTTAGATGCTATTTCTGATTATTTTAAAAATATTTTGAAACGTCGCGAGTACTTGGCGGGCTGGTACCATCACTGGCCAAGGACATCGCACGAGACTGGACGCTGCAGATGAAATTATCTTTACATTAATGTTTCTTGTGATGCCGTGAGGAGTTACACTGTATCATCTGCTGGAGTTCAGGTTGACGCGAGCCGCCGCGTTTCCGGCAGCCGCGCGGTGTGGGAGGCCGGGCCAGCTCCTGGCGGTGCACACCCCCTCCGCCAGAGCCCAGGCCCCGCCCCGGCACTGCCGCCCCTCAGTGCGGACCGCTCTTCATTATTCTCGCCTGAATTATGTAGCGGGGAGTAAAAACCTTAGATTCCCACCTGCGCCTCTTCGGGCGCGCCGCTCCGCTCCGCCGCGCTCCTGCCGCCCCCCGAGGACCCCCCGGACCCCCCGCGGACCCCCCGCGGACCCCCCGCGGACCCCCCGCGGACCCCCTTCCGGTCTCCGGATCAGGGAACGGCGACGCACATCAGTTCTGAACACTCCGCGCGTTCGGGGACTGTAATCCCAAGCGACCTGATGAAGCCGTGGAGCGTTACTGTGAAAGGCTTCTTAAATAATTACAATAATTCCGGCCCGGAAGATTCGATATTCGAACGCTGTACGCACGGTGATCCACACCCAGCGGTTGCCCGTATCCCGATATTACAACCACAGAGGCGGTGACGAAGACTGGGGCTCACAACTGGGGCTCGTCGAAAAGTACGGCTGATTGGGCCGTGTACGATAGAAAAGCCTACATTTAGAAATAAAAAAAAATAAGCACGCTGAGTGGAGCTCGGTGCGAACTGCCTCAAGGGCCCGGCGCGTTGCGCTTGGCTGACTGGCCCCGGCTGCGGCGGCTGCGGCTGCGCTGGGCTCCGGGACGGCCCCGGGGGAACGCTATCCCCCCTTCCGCTAGCGGTGCTGGCGGCGGTGACAGCGGCCCCAGCAGCCCCGGCCCGGGCCCGTGCAGGTGACGAGTGGGTGATAAAGTGACGCGCCGTCACGGTGAGTGACGGTCCGGGGTCCGGGCCGGGGTCCGGGGCCGGCTGACGGAGTGACGCCGTGACGAGGGTATGATTGGCATCGGCACGGCGGCGTCGTGTTGCGCTCCCCCGCCGCCGCCGCCGCCGCCGCCGCCGCCGCCGCCGCCGCGTTAGTCGACTAATCTCGGGACGCGTTTTGGGATCCGTTTAACACATTCTTGGGGATTGCGCCGCGAGGCGGATCTCGGGATTTGGGTGGCAGCGCGCGCCGCTTGCCTCGCAAGGTTTCAGGTGGGAAGGGCCTTCCGCGCCGAAGAAGCAGCCGGAAGCGCGGCACGGGGCGGCGGTGGGGCGGGCGGCCAGGGTGGAATAATCCGCTCCCCATCTTGTAGCCCCGCTCCGTGCGGCGGGGGCCGTCAGGTACGCCGCCAGCGCTTCACGACCGACCCTGCCACCTCTACCTCCACCGCCACCGCCACCACAACCACCGGCGGCGGCGCCCCCCGCGCGGCGCTACGTGACGTGTGGCCGTAAAATTAGGAAGCAAGGCGTCATGGAATGCCAGCCGGCGCAGCCACGCCACGCGTCCGACCTAATTGCCTAAAGTCTGAAAGGCGGCGGAGCGGCCCGTGTGTAATACATGCTGTGCGAGGCCGTACGGGGCCGCCTTAGCGAGGGCGGGCTCACTGTTCCCGCGCCTCATCCGGCCTCGGCCAGCACCTCCTCCTCGTCGGGTCCGCGGGGGCCGCGGCCGGCGAGCCGACACCAGAGGAAGGCAGCGGCCGCGCCTCGGGCAGCACCGTGCGTGACGTCACCGCCTGGCCTCTGGCCCGCACCGCGCCGCTGCCGTGGTGTCCGCCCGAATGTAAACCGGTCCTGCGCCGCCGCGCACTGTATCGGACCCGCCGGAGGTACACTTCTTTTCCTGCCTCTTCCTCCCCGGCCGACGCGCGGGACGTGGATTTATGGACTCTGCGCCGAGATGACGTGGAGTGTGTCCGGCCCGGCTCGCCGCGGGGCTCTTCTGGGCCCCCGTCGGAGAGCGGCGCGGCGGCCGCGGCCGCTTTGCTATTCATATCAGATGAGTGAGTCGGAGGAAGGCGCGGTGCTCGCAAGGACAACCCCTTTTCTTCCGACGGGGAGATCAGTTAGGGGCTCGCGGCAGCGCCCCCCCCCCCCCCCCCGGAGAGACCCGCCGCTGCCTGTGAACCCGCACAGCACGGCCGGCGGACCGGCAAATCCGGCCAGGACAAATGACGGGCGTTGGAGGTGACCCGCAGAGCACGCCCCGCCCCGTGACGGATTGGGCCGTGTCTGCATCATGTTTTAAATTGTTTCTCTTCTTGGGCCACTTCGCTCCGCGCTGCCGCCGCCGCCGCCGCTCTGTTGTTTCCAGAGCGTGGGACGAAAGCCTCTCGGATACCCCACGCTGCCGCTGGATACCCCCGGCGGAATCCCGCGGCCCCGCCGCCTCCTCCCCGCAGCGCCCCCCCCCCCTCTCCCTGCCCGGCCGCGCGCGCGTGGGCGGAAGCAGCGAGGCTGTAGTTTTCTCCCCCACGACGGACAATGATAAATTGTTCATATGTGGCAATCCCTTTAAGACAGCTGCCGCCGCCAACGGCGCAGCGAGCGCAGGCTGCGGGGCCCGCGGAGCCGGCGGGCGCGGCCCGGAGCCCCGAGTCCACCTGTCCCGGGAACCGGGCCGCCCCGCCACCCCCCGCCACCCCCCGCCACGACTCGTGCCGCCGCCAGCTGCCATGCCGTCGGCTCCCGCTGCTCATCCCTTCTTCCTTCATCAAAATCCCTCCCCAGCCCCCAGCAGCTCCGGCCCGGGGCAAACACGTGGCCACGCGCAGCGGCACGGGGCGGCCACGCGCGGCCACGCAGGCCTCGCACAGCGCACGGACCCTTGAGCTCGGCCTAAAGGCGTCTGCCTGCCCCCCCCTTCACCCCTCCCCGCCTCTGCGAGAGCCGCTCTCGCAAAAACGACATTATTTTTCCTATGGATGCTTTTTTAACTGCAAGCAAAAAGAAATAATAAAAAGGGCGGAGGCTGAGGCGGGCGTGGAGCGCGCTGCAAGGCTTATGTCCCGCGCGCCCTCTTCCCGCGGCGCTGCCAGCTAATTGCGGCGAGAGCTGCAGGGCAGGCGGGGCCCTCTCTGTTCTGCGGCGCGGGAGGGGCCCCGGTGGGGCGGGTCCGGGCGGGGCCGTGTGGGGCCGCGGCGTGCGGCGGCGCCTCGGGCGGGCCGGGACGGGCGGCGCATACACGGTATGTTTCCAGCCATCCGTGTAATCGTTCGCGCGTCGATGGCTCCACATAACTGATTGCGGGTGGGCCTACGGCTGCCGGGGCCCGCTGCGGCCCGCCGCTGCGCCAGCCTCGCCGGCCGCCACCGGCCGCACACAGATTGCCGCACGGCCCGCAGTATCTTTGTTTGACTTTCCGACAACGTATATATTGGTGGCGCATGTTGAAGCGGAAAGAAAATAATAAAATAATTGTGAAAATAAATGCGGTCAGAGGGTGCGGCGAAACATCGTACGGCAGCCAGTCAAGGGGTTGTCAAGGGGCGCCTCACCTCACGGACGGGTGTACACTGACTGGTGACTGGACCGGTCCGGCCCTCTCCATTGACTAGATAGAAAACTTTTTAAAAAAATCAGGATCATTGATGTTTTTGTGGTCTGAACTGTCACCCACCCCAAAAGTGGTAAAGAAGTCAAGTCAGCGGTCGACCATTCCTACCGAGACCAGAACTCAAAGCTTTAATGACATGCGGACATAATGTTTTGTTTTATCTGTGGACGCTTTAAAAAAAATTGCAAAAATGGGTGGGCACTACCTCGTCCCAGGCCTCCGCCTGGAACCCTCCTGCTTAACTTCGGTGTTCGAATGGGAACCGGTGTACCAGGTATTGACCGCCGCTAAGACACAGGCACGACGCAGCGGCCTTTTTCAGGGGCACGCTTCCGCAACGGTCAATGTAGCCCCCTCCGCCAGCCAGATTTCCGGAATCAACTCCCTTCGACTGGCTGGTTGGTCTGTGGCACTGCGGCCACTCCCGAGCGGACTGGGGGGGAGGTAGGCTTTCCTATATCGTACACAGCCGAAGCTGCTGTACTTCACGACGAACCCTAGTCGCGACGGCGTGTCCTCGTCTGCCAGATTCACAGGGAGCGAAAACGAAGGTACCGAACCCTAGGTACCCCCGTAGCATACACCCGAGTCTCCGAACCAAGTTTCCTTGGTAGACACAGAGCCCCCCCGCCGGAAACCCCGGGCGACCGAGAGAACCTCGGACCCGGGAACGGGGGTAAGCCCGACCGTGCTGCGGGAATCTTCAAGTTGAAACCCAACGCTTACATCTCTCAGTGACGCAGCGCGCACGGCCGTTCAGACAGCCATACCGACGCCACGTTCGGGAGTATATTTTACCCTCTGTCTTCCAAACACAGACACAAGAAAAATTTTGAGGAACAAGCAAGACTCGAACCCACGATCTCTCGGTCGCTGGTCAGCCACCCTACCGATGCGGCCACAGAGCCGCGATGGGGTCGGCTGCGAGCCCCCTGCACTTTACACGCCGTCGTCTTGGCTGAGCCGACGGAAAAATAGCGCAGATCGGCGAAGATTTGAACCCTCGTCTGGCCGGTCGCTGGCCGGACCCTCTGACCACACTGCTCTAGCCGCTCTAGCCGGCCCTGGACGAGGTTTCCCACGCATCTCGCGGCGCGATGAGTGCTGCCATTTCCCGGGCTCTCTCCGCGGTCCCGGGCGGTGGGAACGCAGTTTGGTCCAGTGGGAAGCTGGGGCTCCCGCGGAGCGGAAAGAAAACGGGCGATCCCGTGATCCACCAGCGCAGCGCCGGAGGCAAATCCACGCGGGGCCCTCTAATTTTGTTTGTTTGTTTCCCGCTCGCACCCGATCGCGCCGCGGCCCTCTTTCCTCTCTCTCTCTCTCTCTCTCGCTCCTCTCTCCAATCCCAAAACATTGGCGCTGCCGGGTGCTCTGCGATTTTTCAGCGACGCGAAAGATGATTAGCGCGCCATGCAAATAAGGGGAGCGGGAGGCAACTTTATATTGGAGAAAACATCCTGCCGGATCGGGGCCGCGTCCCGCGGGGAAGAGAGAAGGGAGGGAAGGGTTTTAAGGGGGAGAGGGGG